>CM035229.1:84703814-85303814 GCA_020226215.1 Sindora glabra
GTCCCTTCAGTACATTGGTAGCTAGAGTGAAGATCATCAGTGAGTACAAAAAACCATTGAAGGGAAGCCGTTGACGGTGGCAAAGTTCTTATAAAATTTACTTTGTTTGCTCCACTAATTGGAATCATGGATGCATTAGGTAGAAAACCAATAAGCATTCTGATGCCAATCATTATTTCACTCCTTCCAATTTTTTAAACCTATGATTTTCTAATTGTTTACCTTAAATTCTTTCTTCCTATAGTAAAATGAAAACCTTTTGCTACACTAATTATATCATTCCCTTCCAAATTTAGTCCCATAATATCTAAGTTTAATATTTTTCAATTCCTAGCTTTTCATCTTTCTACTTTACTTTACTCCTTCAATTAAGCAAGAAAAACCTCCATTCTTCTTGATTTCTTTGTCCAATTGAGGTAAGTACATCACTTTCATGAAGAATCATTTCTATTTCTTCTTGGTTAATGAAAAGATTTGAGGTTATTTAGTTTTGTTAGGAATTTTAAACCTTTACTCTAGAATCCATGAATTTTGATGTGATTAGGGTTGAAAGATTTTCAAACTAATTTTCTAACATCCTTTTCTATACAAGTGAGTGAATAATCTAGCTAAATTTATGAATTTTATGATTATATAATGATATTGGTGAAATATGGGTTATTTTATGATTTTGCTTAAATATGATTTATTTTGATATGGTAGAAGTTATAAATAATGAAAAGAGGTGATATGATATATTAGATAAATGTATTAATGATTGTATTAAAGTTTAGTGTATAATATATGTGTTTAAGGGGTATTTAGAGTTGGATGTATAGTGAAATTTTTATAGAAAACTGAGATTTTTATGTGTGAATTGATTGATGAATTAATTCTAGGAGTCCAAAGGCAAAACTGGGCTTTAGAATCGAGTAACTAATTGATTCCGATAGTCCAAAGGCAAAACTAGCATGGGTGAATCGATTCACCAAGTTCAAAATTTTATGCTTACTTTGAAGGGGCATAAATCCTTCACGTTATGTCTGTTTTAAACAAACTACCTATCATTTTAAAGGTAATTGAGTTTACTTTTAAATAAAATTTATTTCAAATCAAAATCTTGTGTATATTATAAGATATCATCAAAATAGTGGATAGAGATAAAAAAACTCAAAATTTCAAAAATGGACTTTTCATATCTATCTTTTGAAAGGCATAACATCTTCAAATTTTAACTAATTTAGGTGAGTGTGTAGTTTACGCAAAACTAATTGAATTTACTTTCACATGAAATAAGTTTTACAAATAATTTATTCATGATTTTTGAATCATCCATATGATATCATTTAAAGGTCACAACTATGACGACCTTACAGTTAATCATACATATTATATCTTGTGTTTTTATAATTTATAAGAGTTTAGCATGGGGTGTTTGATCTCTAAACATCAAAGATAAGTTGTTTATGATATTTATATGACAAGTACATAACAGGATGATTACAAAATGAATAATATTAATATTTATAAATTGTCCTTGTGAATTTTAAAGTAAGAAAAAGAGAAAAGAGATGAAAGTGGAATACTTTGGGGATCCTTAGAAAATACACATCTTTAGGTGAGTATATATCTATCTTAGGAACTTTTCTACTTAATTTTTCTATACTCTATTTGTTCTATACACTAGGATAATAAGTTGTAAGACTAAGAGATTGAATGTGTGTAGTCGTATACCTTAATATGAACAAGTACAAAAAACTTGTGATCTTGGTTTTTTCTTATTATGATAAAGATCCTAGTATGTGATGATGTTTCCAAAGTATCATTTATTTCTTATTAATTACTATTGATTGAACTTTTACAAATAATACGATGATACTATTGTATGGGTTATTCCTTAGTTGTGACTAATGTTTACTTTAATTAAGATTGTAATTATGATTGTGCTTAGCTTATGACTACATATGAGAAGTGTGGAACTATTGCTCGATGATTGGGTGTGCTCATATCCAAACATGAATGGATTTGAAGTTATAGTATTGTGAGTGAGAATGATTAAAAGTGGAACACTTGGGGATCTTTAGAGAAAATAGACATCCTCAAGTGAGTGTATATCTATTTTAGGAACCTTTTTACTTAATTTTTCTATACTCTATTTGTTATATACACTAGGATAATAAGTTGTAAGACCAAAAGACTGAATATGTGTAGTTACATACCTTAATATGAACAAGTATAAAAAACTTATGATCTTAGTTGTTTTCTATTATGATAAAGATCTTGATGTGTGATGGTGCTTCCAAAGCACCATTTGTTTCTTGTTAATTACTATTGATTGACCTTTTACAAAATGATGATGGTATCATATAGGTTATTCCTTAGTTGTGATTAATGTATACTTTAATTGATATTGTAATTATGATTGTGCTTGGCTTGTGTCTACATATAAGAAGTGTGGAACTACTACTCGATAATTAGGTGTGCTCGTATCTAAACATGAATGAATTTGAAGTTATGGTATTGTGAATGAGAATTATTAAGATGATGAATTGAGATTGCTTCATATTATAGCTAAATTGAGATCGAGAGACTATGAGATATAAAATTTATTTGATATATATATTATAATATTATATATATATATATATATATATATATATATATATATATATGGTAATGTGATCCAATTCGTGCTGTTAGTATATAAATAGTACTAATGTGATAAAAATGGTTTAGAGATGGAATATGAGAATTGTGATCAGGTGACTTTATGAAGGTATAGATAAAAATATTATAAATTGAACGTATAACTTCGTAAAATAATGTGAATAGGTTGTTTTATTAGCATAAAGTTCTAATAATTCAATTATCTTATGATGAATTTAGAAAGAGAGAATCTTATTTTATTATTATATTCTTTTTACTTGATATAGAACTGATAAGACTAGAAATGGATGCTTTATAATGATATATTAGTATCCTTAGAGTAAATTAATATCTTAAAAACCTAATATTTTTAATACTCAAAGTTTGATTCAAGCAAATACTTAAATTATGTCATTTGATTTCTTTAAAATGATATTTAAATTATTTAGAATCAAGTGTCTAGTTTTATAATATAATATGATTTAAGGCTTCTTAGATTGTAAAACTTTAATATTTTGATTATTTTACATTTGATTCAAAAAGCCCTTATTTATTAAAATCTCTTATTTATTTATAATAATTTCTTTGAAAATATAAGAGAATGATATTATTGGATTGTAGAGTGATATGAATAAAGTTTGATTGAAAGCCTCGTATTTTAATATTTTATTCGTATAAGCTCAATTCCAAATAAACTATTATGTAAGGACAAAAATTAGTTTTAAAATTAACATTGGAGAAATATTAAAAGTCGATAACCTAGAATAATTTATTATATTATGATTTGAATGTCAAATTAAAATATTTAGAGATAAGATAAGTAATGCTCTTATGTTTATAATTTATCGTTATAAATAGTGAAAAAGGAAGGGAGCAAAAGTAATCATAAATGTCCTGAAACATTTAAAGGTGACCAAATATCATTAGGTGTGCATATATATCCCATTTTAATAAAATGTTTTAATATTAAAGTGTTTAAATGTCATGAATTATAATGTCTTTTTTCAATGTTATAGATCATATACCCGTTCATCTATGAATCTTAAATAAGTTACATTATAAATTATAATATATGTATTATGAAATCAATTGTATGGTTATGTATGAGAAATGTGGAAATGCTACATGTGATGAGCTAGTAGCTATCTCTTTGAAATAGTGCTATTGGAACAAGCTTATAAGCCATAGTGAAAATACTACCTAACGTTGATTAACTATGATTGAAATGTGAGGGTAAATGATATTTATAATGTGATTAAGCTTATACCGTTATTAGTATGCTAACAAGTGTAATGTGATTTATATTGAAATGTGAATGAATATTGTGGTCATGCAAAAGGGCATGGTGTTACTATATATGCATATATTATCTTACGTACTCTGATTTACCCCGTGATGATAGAATGATTGCCCTGCGTTGATATCGTATTGAATCTTGTGATTGTAGAGCTAAGCTCTATTATGCATATTATGATATAAAATATGTCATAAGTGTGATTTGAAATAAGAAATATGATGAGATAATGTGGAAGTCGAATGAGAAATTCTTGGTGATAGCTTGTGCAAGGTATAAGACAGACCTTAGAAGGATAAAGATGGATAACTTGTGAAAGATATAAGGCTGACGTGAGAAACAAAAGGTGGATGGATGTATTTTATTATGATTGATATACATTATGATGTGGCAAAAAACTTATTTGTGATTAGATATCTTTAATTGATGTGAATGTGATGATTAGATGAGATTGAGCTTCACTAGTTATTTATGAATGCGATAACCACATGAAATAGGTGCGTGTGATATGATGATGATATTGTGTGCCAATAATTAGTTAAGATATTGTGCTTGTGATGAGAATTATAAAATTTAAGTTATTTGCAGGTGAATACCTAACTTGATGCTTGGTTCCGTATGTTTCAAAAACTCAGAGAGTTTGAATTACAATTGCTTCTTTAATCAAATATTTAATCAACATATGACCATTTAATATAATTGAATTTAGATCTAGAAGGGATATATATATGCTCACCGAGTTCTCGTAACTCATTCCTTTTTATTCTCAATGTTTTCATATTAAGATAAAAATGTTTGAGTTTTGCTATATTCATGGAAAATCAAATACGACCTAATTGAAGGATTTTGACAATTAGAATAGGATTGGGATATACTTATAGAGATTAGGTTGATTCAATACTCAATGTGTTAAATTGTTTATTTGCATATACATATTAAAGTTGTGTAGTATTCTATGTATTGATAATGCAATCATATTTGTAAAGAATATATGTTTTATGATTTAGGGCATGTTGCCCTTGAAAACTATTTAAAGTTAAAGGAAACTTTGTCTACTTTCCTGTAAGAATTTGAAATGGATGTGAGCTATACAAAATTATGATAAATAATATTAAGGCTGGTGGAAATCAAAAAATGGGATCTATACCGGTCACGATCAAGTTTAGATCATGACATCTATTTTATCAATGATGAAAATGTAAAAAAAATTATAATTATAGGCAAGAATATAATTTTTATATTAATATAAATTAATTATTTCAAAAGGCTACTATTTTTATCTTTTTCTTAAATGGATTGAGGTTAAAAGCTATTAACTTGATCAAACATTCAAAACTAATACATTTGTCTTGATCAAATAACTAAAATTATTTAAATGAGTTAAAATTGAATTAAAAAGTCATTTATTAAACATTCTCTTAATAATTAATTAAATTAATTAATTACTAATATAATCAATTAATTATTGAAATTCAAAATCGAATCTTAATTTTGGTGTATATAATATTTTTACCTTTTTAATGATAGATAAAAACCACTCTTATTTATGGATTACACAGTGAACAACTAAATTTGTTATGCATCAACTTAGAATTCAATAAGTCCCTCTCCAAAAGCTTGCCGCCACTCTGAGAAAAAGAAGTGGACAAAAGCAATGAACGTGGAATATAATAATCAAAGGAACGTGGCAAGCACGCGTTTTCTAATTTTATATCATCCCGTTTGATTTTAATAATCACATTCTGAGCCAAGTGGACCTAAAATATTAACCGGGACCCACGAATTTTAAGTTACGTTGTTATTATTATTGATATTGATTTCAAAGTCATCTATTTTTAATTAGACCTACGCCACCTTAAGTTGAACTGATATAACCATAGAAATCTCCAAGTGAATTACCAGGAATTATATATTGACAAGTACATGTAACAAACTCCACGGCGTAACGTAGAAAAATTCAATTATTTAATGTTTATAAGAATGCAGTCCTTTCTTTTTCTTAAGAAAATAATGAAACACCTAAACCCCAATTAATTTCACAATAAAAAATAAAAAAATAATGTAAATAAAAAATATAAAATAATTTTTTAAAAATAAATATAAAATTTTAAAATAAAATAAATAAAAAAGTAGAATTTTATTTTATTTAAAATTATAAATTATAAATTTTAATAAAATATAATAATTTAAAAATAAAAATTATATTTTTATTTCTGTAATTAAAAATAAAAAATGAAAGAATGGATTATAGCATGAAATCAATCCGGTGTGTTTATTGAATTTCAAAGAGAAATAAATACAAAATTTATTTTATTTAAAATTGTAAATTTTAATAAAAATATTTGAGGTTTGAAATAAAAATTATATCTTTAATCCTAAAACTAATAAGAAGAAGACAGAAGAAAAAGAAGAGGAAAAAAAGTATAGCATCCCCCAATTTTTCAAAATAATAGCATCACTCTGCCGCGTCATTATGTCAGATGGATCCCATAGATTTCCTTTCCCACCCAACCAATTCTTCAACCCTTCAGTTTGATTCTATCAAACGAACACAGCTTCATGAAATAATTTTTTTAAGCCTATATCGATTACAGTTACAAACAAAGCATTTTTTTTTTCTAGTGATTCCTGTATGCAAAACACTGCTTTCAACGCAGCGTTCATATTTTTATAGGACATCAATATTACGTGACTCTTAATTAATCTGTTGGATTCTTATATTTGACTTACCAGCCGTCCATCTAGCATCCCACGTTGAGATGGTACTTGGCATTCTTGACAGTCGCTGACTTGTCTGAGTGAAGTTTACAGTTGAAGGCTAAAGCTAGTGTATTCAAAAGAAAAACCAGACATTCCTACTAAAAATATGCACCGTCAGCTCTATATATGAATTGCAGAATTGCAAGGGAATAGTCTACTGCAAAACTGATCCTTAGGGCCTAGGGCAGATCCAAGCTGATTAATAATCGAAATGATGGTCCCAATATCAGCAATTCACCTTCATGATAAACCAAATAACCTACTACAGAAACTATTTTGATTATTATAGGACAGTCTCATAAACCTCCTAGAAGTAGAAGTCAGTGCAAGTCCAAAGAAGATTCTGTTGCAGAACACTTTTTATGAAGTGGAAGATTCAGGTTTTGATCTTGCAGGAGAAGACAGAACAGGCTTTGGTGCATTTCTAGGGAATCCAAGTTTCCTTCCAGCATCTCTATCACCGTAGCCATAGCTGGCCCATGACTAGGAATTGTTTGAATGCACCATAAACCAACTAAAGCCATTCTCTTGGCAGTATTGTTTTCTTTTGAGGTCATTACCCCATCTAATCCCAAACCAAGCTCAAGTTATTTATAAATCCAATCTGGAAAATATATCTCACTTGTCTGACTGACTTCAGCATTAATGTTCTTCCTCCCTCCAACCATTTCTAGCAGCATCATTCCATAACTATAAACATCATACTTATGTGAGACTCTCCCAAGATTTCTATTCCACACTTCTGGAGCTATATAACCCAGTGTACCTCTGGCCCTCGACATTGAAATAATGCTTTCTCTTGTGGGACAAAGCTTAGCAAGGCCAAAATCTGAGATATTGGGGCAAAAGTTTTCATCCAAAAGGATATTATGTGGTTTTATGTCGAAATGAAAGATTCGAGTGCTGCACCCCCTATGCAAGTACTCAAGCCCTCTAGCAATCCCTACTGCAATTTGGTATAGTTTTTCCCAACTCAAAGAGGTACCATCGTCCGTCTTGTTGTGAATGAACTTTTCAAGCGAACCATTGGACATAAATTCATAGATTAGAGCCTTTTTGCGACCTGCAAAACAGAATCCGAGAAAGGTGACAACATTAACATGGGAAGTCTTGCTGATGCTAGTAACCTCATTGATAAAGTCTTCGTCATTCCTCTTTGATGCATTCAATATCTTTACAACCAATGGGGAACCAGTGACCAGCTTCCCTTTGTAGATAGCTCCAAAACCATCTTGGCCAAGTTTAACCTTGAAAGAGTTGGTCAT
The DNA here is from genome assembly GCA_020226215.1 of Sindora glabra. Taxonomy (NCBI): domain Eukaryota; kingdom Viridiplantae; phylum Streptophyta; class Magnoliopsida; order Fabales; family Fabaceae; genus Sindora; species Sindora glabra. The sequence continues at coordinate 84,711,759 of CM035229.1, forward strand.
TTTCTTGACATCCGAGAATTTATATCTTCTTAGAGATAGAGCTCCCTGATTTCTTATGATTGCTTCAATATCTTTGTCATTGCTTTTTATGTTCCAATAAATAGGACAACAAATAATGATACATACAAGTAATGCTGAAATTGTCGCAGCAGTAACACCTATAAGCCAATATAGTAGGTGGTAAGCCAATGAATAGCAAAGAAATATTCATATATATGCTTTCAATTACATAAGCGCTCAGGTGAAAGAAAGCTTATAAAAATAGGAGGCAGAGTATTGTGATCTTTCTGTCAGTGAGGATTATTTGAAACAGTTTATTTTCATTATTGAACTTTGTGAAAATCTCTTTACTTGACTTATTAATTATTGTCCCCTCTAATATAATGTTTATTTTTCATTTCATATATGGCATGTTTGTATTTTGAAATAATGAGACTTCCTCCGAGATACAAAATTCTTGTTCCTATAATGCATATAGATAATGCTACAAAAGAAAAAAAAAATTAACCAAGGGTAAGGGTGTTCAGACTTGTCACCTTTAATGATTTTCCTTTTCCAGTTTGATGAGTATGAATATGCAGCATTAAGTAGTAAAAATCAGGGACAAGTTAAAAAGTATTGATAACACAATATGAAAGAAATTTATGCTGATTTAAGGATATTACTGAAGGCAACGGTAAATCTTAACTTTATACTTTGGAGGTAAAAATTTTTTAGAAAATCAAATGACTTATGCAAAAATATGTTTAATTTTTTTACTTAATTATATATGATACTAATACATAATTTAAAGATTTTGGGAGCCAAGCCCCTCTATACCTTTAAGAAGATCCGCCACAACTAAAAAGGCTTTGAAAGAGGATTTTAAAATACAATGTGATCTCCCTGTTTGGAATTCAATTCCTCTCAATTTTCAAAAGAAGACAAAATTACTATTTTTACTTTTGAAATTATAAGACATTGATAAAATAATTTTTAAATTACATAAAGTTACAATTTCATCCTTTAATTATAGATTTTATAAATAATTTTGTTCCTCAACTATATTATTTAGGGATGAAATTATCTATATAGAAGAAAAAAATTATATATATAAACTATTATTTAAGGGTTAAACTATAATTTTATATAATTTAAGGTTATTTTATCAATCTTTTATAATTTTAAGGATAAAATTAATAATTTTATTTTTAAAAGAAGAGAGAGAATATGAATTGAAGAGGGATGAATACAAAAATTTATTTTCTTTAATTAAAATGGTAGATCCAAAAAAATTGTAATTTTCAAAATATAAAATAATACCTTTTATCTCACCTAAGTTAAAGAAATTGACTAACTTTTTTGTTGCCATTTTTAGATTGAGAGTCAATTTGTGCAAATTTGAAATTTATTTTTCTAAAATTATTGACCCTCAAGTTAAGAAAAGAATTGGTGATAAATTAGGGATGAAACATAGTGCTTGTTTAAGTACTTACCTAAGAATGTTCATAAAAGGGAATTACAAAGTCGGCTAATTTTTACTTTTTAGTGGATAAACTTAGGTAGGGATTCCAAGGTTAACAATCAAAATTTTTGTCTTCTACAAAGAGATTGGTTCTTATAAAATTTGTTCTTTCTACTCTCCTGTTCTATCGTAAGATATGTACTAAAATTCCTAAGAATATTAATATCAAAATGGATCAAGTTGATTGAAATTTTTTGTGGGGAGGATTTTCCAAGGTTCATAAAATGTCTTTAATTAGATAGGACATAGTTACCTTGCTTAAGAATATGCCAGAATTGAGAATTAGGGATTTTGAGTCTATAAATATTGTCATGCTTAGAAAGCTTGCTTAGAATTTTATCCAAGATAGTCAAGTTTTATAAGTGCAAGTCCTTAGGAAAAAAATGTCTTCCTTTAGCTCCTAATGGAAATATTAAAGGAAACATAAATTATTCTAAAAATTGTAAGGATTTGAAGTGTACTAAAAATGTTATTAGGATGCAATAGATTGTTGGAAATGATAGAAAAAATAATTTTTGGGATGATTAATGGCTTAGTTTAAAGCCATTGCAAACCTGTGTTCAAGGTCCTTTAACTTTAATAGATTTTAATTTAATTGTTCATTGTATGGTTAACCAACAAGCTTGGGATTTGTCTAGATTATCTTTTGTTTTGCCTAATGAGATTGTTGTATGTATTATGGGAACTCCGTTCAATGTAACTAAGAAAGAAGATAAAATGGTTTAGGGAATGTCTAAATCTGGTCCATGTACAGTTAATAGTATTTATAATTTTTTAAAAGTAGCTAGATCCTTACTATAGATATGCAATTTAAATGGATATGGAAAATTCTAACTTTACTAAAAATATAATTTTTTATTTGGTTTGTTATCTTAAATAAAAATCCTATAAAAGACCTTTGTTGTACAAAGGTATGAATGTTCCTCCTTTTGATTTTGGTGGTATTGAATCTATTACACATGTATTTCGTGAATGTCAAGTTACCATGAATCTTTGGGATAACCTCTCAGTTCCTCTTACTTATAAAGGTTCTTTGCATTTGGATGTTACCATTTGGTTGAATTTTAATTTACCCTCATCTGAATGGTATGATAATCCAAAGGTTCCATGGGTAACTATATTTTCTTTTGGTATTTGGATCTTTAGCTGCACAAAAATAGAAAACTTTTCTAAAGTATTGATTTAAAAGAGGTACTATCTCAAAAGCCATGGAATATTGGAGTATAACAGTATCTAGTAAAATGCCTTCTTAACAATTAGTTAGGAGAATTAAATGAGATTTTCTCTTATAGGTTATTTCAAGCTAAATATCAACGGTGTTGTAAAAAGGAACCTTAGACCAATAATTTGTTCAATTATAATTAGAAACAACAATGTAGGATGGATAATTGAATGCTCTAAAAATTTGGAGTATGCTTAAATTATATGGTTGAATTTATGATTTAAGCAATGATTTTTTTATGGGCCTATAATTAGGATTTAGTCCTAATCATTTTAGAACTTGATACTATATTTGTGATACATACTATTTTGAATAATGAGCATTAACCTTCTATTGCTATTAACAATTTAGTTGAAGACTACAAGAAGAAGTTAATGGCTTTAGGATCTCTTGTGATGAAGCATGTATGTTGGAAGACAAATTTTGTTATTGACTTAATAGCTAAGAATGCAGATAATATTTATAATGTATTAAATATTATGCATTCTCCTCTTACTAATGTTATTTTACTTTTGTTAAAAGATGTTATTGGCAAAATAACTCCAAATTTTGTTACTAACTTAATTTTATTATAAAATATTATAAATAAACTATTAATTTAATTCAATTCAATTCAATTTAATTAATTAATTATATATTATATTTTAAAATTTTATATTATTTTATAACTCATATACTATTTTTCTTCCACCCATACTCATTTCTATTATTATTCAAGAGAATAATAATTATTATTTATTGGCATATTTACACTAATAGTTATGACTTATTCAAATAATTATATATTTTATTTTATTATAAAATATTTAAGCATATTATAAATTTAATATAATTAACTATTTAATTATATAATATATTTTTAATTGTTATATTATTTTATAACTCACTTATTATTTCTCTTCTTCCTTATGTTCAATCCAATTATTATGTAATAAAATAATAGTAATTATTTAATACTTGTTATATTAATGTCTAAGTTGTAAAAAATAAGAATATAGAGTTAAGTAATTTTTTAAATAATAAGAATTAAAATAGAAAATAGAGTTAAGTAATTCAATTAAACTAAATCTTTAATTTATTTAAAATATTTTCATAATAAGAGAAAATATATTGTGTTATATTTATATAGGAAATCACATGAAAAAAGAAAAAGAAAAATCTTGCAATAAAATAAATATAATAAATAAAAATAATGTGTAACTATTAAGTAATGAGTGAAAATAAAATATGTAATTAAGTATCTTTACTAACAAAATTTTAAATTATTTAGACAATTTTATTATAAAAGGAGAACATATCATATTATATTTATATTTATTAATGACATTAGCATTTCACTTTAGAATAATAAAAATTTATATAAAAATATATAATAAAATAAATAGAAATAAGAAAAATAATGTGTGTGTTGTTAAGTAATGTGAATTAAGACTATAACACGTAATTATTTTGATTAAATTAAATATTTAATCCATTTTAAATATTTTTATATAAAAAAAATTATATTTATATATATATGCTACTAAAAATATCTATGTATTGTAAATAATAAAAATAATAAGAATTAAAATAATTTAAAAATTATAAAATAAAATTAAAATATCATATAAAGATAAAAAAATCAGGCCCCTATATTAGGTGAGAGGACAAAAATGGAAATGGCAACATGTGACATTAAGTCTATCAAAACGAGTTAACCCAACCTTATTAGACTAACTTAACGAGCAAAAATTGTACATTGGGTCAGTTCCAAGACAGATCACTTTTTCATTAAGTCGGATTCAAATTGAGTTGTTACAGTATCAGTTTTAGGTTGACATTTATCAGGCAGGTTTTTATAACATATTATATTATTATTATTATTATTATTATTATTATTATTATCATCATCATCATCATCATCATCATCATCATCATCATCATCATCATCATCATCATCATCATATTATTTATTTATTTATTATTAATTTTACATCATTAATTAATTAAAATCTATTATTATTTACTAAATATAATAATATTATTATCATATATATTATATATGAATATAAATATATATTATTAAATATATTTAATAAAATAAATATATATTATTAAAATCTAATAAATGTGTGAATTTGCATTTAATAATATATACATTTAATAAAATAATTTAAATTTATATTAATAAAAAATTTATATTATATATTTATTTTATATTATCAAATAAATATATATTACTATATTATATATTATATTTATATATTTATATTTAATAAAATAAATTTTATATTATATATTTATATATTTATTTTATATTATATATCAAGTTCAAAGTATTATATATAAAAATAAATATATTTAATAATTTATATATTATCAAATATATATAAATAAATACTTACACAAATAATAAATTAATAAAAATAATTATAATAATTTATCTATAATAATAAAAAGTAAATAATAATGTATTATATTATATATATGTAATATATTTAAAATTAATGTGAAAATTATTTATTTAAAATTTTTAAATAATTTAAATTTTTAATATTAAATTATTAATTCAAATTTTAATATAATTATTTATTTTGATAAAATTATATAATATATATTGATAATATTAAATATATAAATTTATTAATTTTAGTATTAAAAATTATTTTATATTACTCATATATATAATTTTAATATTATATATATTAAAGTATAATTTTAATATATTAAAATTATTATTTTAATATCTATATAAAGATTAAATATATAATAATAAATTAATTATTTACTGCTTATTACTATTATTAGGCTAATAGGCTAATAGGCTAACCAAATAATTCGACGGATTAATAACTATCGATCCCAGCCCTTTATCAAATTTGGGTAACCAGTCCCAGTTTTTTGTTAGCTCGGGCTACTATTATCGTTTTCTGTACTAGTCCCAATCCTAGGCCAGAGAAAATTATATCAGTCTCAGGCTAACCCGTTAAATCTAACCTATTTTGACACCTCTATGTGACTTAGCAATTATAAGGTTTAAGTGATAAAATACGTTAAATTAAAATTTTAATATAATTAAAATATTTTTATAATAAGAATAAAATATATTATATTATATTTATATTTTTTAATAATATTAATTTTGAATTGTAAATGATAGGAATTGGCATGAAAAAATAAAATTTATGCATGAAAGAGAAATAAAAAAATAAGAAGCAAAAAGTAAATTTGAAAAGCTGCTTTTAGAAGCTATTAAAAACTGTTGAAAAAGAGTGAATGGTTGAATAAAAAAGACAAAAACACTGGGTACGGAGAGATGAGGGAAATTTTAGCGGGAAAATGCGTAATCTATTTATATTATCTATAAAATACAAGGTTTTAGTTCTTTTTTTATTTTTTTTTCAATGAAGTGTCACTTCCTCAAGCCATATTGAATTTCATTTTTCTCTTCAAAACTTTTCTTTCTACTTTTTATTTTTTTATTTTTCTTATTTTATTTATTTATTTATTATTTATATATTTGTTTCCCTTTGTACAACTTCTTTTTCAATTTATTTTAATATTTAATAAAATTATATATATATTATTTTTTATGTATTTTATTATATGTTTTTATGCATATTGCTATTACTTATAATTCTAATACTATTATTATTGAGTAAAATAACTATAACACAATATATTTTATTTTTATGATGAAAATATTTTATATAAATTAAATATTTAATTTATTTGAATTGCCTAATGGCATGTTCTATTTTTGTTTACCTTTTATATTATTTTGCAACTCATTTATTTATTTTTATTTATTTTGTTACATGTCTTTCCTTTTTTCTCTTTCTTTTTGTATTTAAAATTTATTGTTTAAAAATTAAAAACTAACATCACTAGAAAATATATTTGTTTTATTTTAAAAATATTTAAAGTAAATTAAAATATTTAATTGAATTACACTATTTAATTATATATTTTACTTTTACTTTTATATTATTTTACAACTTGTCCATTATTTTTTATTTACTCTACCATATGTTTTTTTCTTTTTTATTTTCCATATCTATTATTATTTTCTATTTATATCATGATATTTTTAATTTTTATTATAAATATATTTTAAATAAGCTAAAATTTTGATACAATGGGTATTAATTAAAATAATTAATTGTATATTATATATTTTAATCAAAATATCTAAGATATAAAACCAATATTATTTGTTTAAATTTTGAAAATATTATCTCGATATTAATTTTTAAATATTATATTTTAAATTAAATATATATTAATTAAAAATTTATCAGCACTTTATAATTCATGCATTATTTCACTTTTTTTTATCAATTTCATTACATTTTTTTCATATTCACGTCTGTTATCTATAATTTAGAAGGTATTATTGTTGAATAGTATAAATACAATATATTAATATCATTAAATTGTATAGATTAAAAATATATTTTTATTATAAAAATATTTTACATATGTTCAAATATAATTCAATTGTATTCTTCAAGAATTATATATTTTATTTTTAACTCTTGAACGCTCTCTTTTCTTTTTATTTACTCTATCATTTTATTACTTTATAAGTTAAACACTTTTTTTATCTACTTAATTATATATAATTTAGATGCTAATATTCACTTTATTGCATTTTCTATGTATATTCACTCCTACTATTTATAGCTTATCAATCATATAATCTATTGTTTAAAATTTTTTTAAAATTTAAAATTTAATTAATTTATTTAAATTTTATAAATAATTTCTTCACATGAATTTTTAATTTTTATATTTTAAATTAATTATAAATCAATTGAGATTTTTTTTAAGGCTTATAACTTAGGCATTATTTTATGTTTTTATCTATTTCATTACATATATTTTTTTCATATTTACTCTTATTATTATATATCACTCATATGCTAATATTTTTTAGTAGGGTAGGTATAAGATAACATATTTTTTATTATAAAAGTATTTCATATAAGTTAAAAATTTTATTAAATTATTTAAATACATATTTTATTTTTAACTTTTATATTATTTTACTATTTACTCATTGCATTTTTTTCTTCGTTTCCTTTTCATTGGTTATAAATCATGCACTAATTTAACATATAAGTATACATACAATAAAATATATTTTATTTTTGTTATAAAATTATTTTAAATAAGTTAAATATATAATTTAGTTGAATTTTATTTCTAACTCTTTTATGATTCACCAATTAGTTTTCTTCTTTTTCTTTGTTCCATTCCATACTTTTTGACTTTTTTACTTTTACAACATATATAGATGATTATATTATTAAGTAATATAGATACTACATATATAAATAGCTTTGGTCTTCATGTCCTTGTATGTTCAAATGGCTTCATCTATCTCCTTCCATACATCCATGGCCACCTTCATTTTCTTCTACTTATTCTTAATGACTCTACCACCATAATCTAACTGTCAAGAAGAAAACCCTTACTCGTTTTGTAGTAGTGAGGTTTATAGTTGTGGAACTCTAATGAAGTCAATGATACTTTTTCTCTATATTAGATAGTAGTTTGGTATTTTGTTTAAAAGCATGTATGCAATTAATTTTGTGAGATTTTTTTTTATGTAATCCTGTCTAGGTGACATTCTAATGTAGTAGATGAAATGTAATTGCTGTGTACATGTTGTATTTCTTTACATTTTAGTAAAATGCAGAACCAGTTCTCATTCTAAGAACCTTTCAACAACTTAAAATATAGTACTTAAAAATTTATATGAACCTATTAATAAAATTTAGAAAAGCTTGATTTTAATTTTTAATTATTTTTACTAAATAATAAAAAGCATAATTAATTGGAGCAATTGCACTTGCAAGAGAGGAAAATGATGGATGCAGATTTCATGACCCTATATTTTCAATTTAAAAAAAAAACTAACCTATGGGTCCTCCGAGCAAATTGGAGATGTGGCTTGAATTTAAAATATAGATCAATCATGCACCTTCACTGCAAAAAAGCAAGCTAGAATTTCTTTTCAATGGCCGATAAGGCACTTATTTGTCTAAGATAAATGGGAAATTTTACATTGTAAGTTTGACAATGCAATAAATGCTACATCTACAATCTTGACTAAGATTTAAATTACAGTTGTTATTACATATGCCCCCTTTTTTGGTTAAATTGATAATTTGCTCCCCATAGTTTACATGTTTTTTCAAATAGCTACCTATACTTTTGAAAGTTTGAATTAGATACTTATAGTTTATTTACATTTGGAATTGAATCCTTGTAATAAGTCAAGCTCATTTTCCATCCTAAAATAGCTGATGTGTGTAACGGAGGAATCAAATGGTGTTATCTTCTCCAGCTTGGATAGCGGCTTCAACAGATTGGTAGAACTGGTCTCGTTCTCTTCCTCTCCTATTTCATTTTATCACTATAAATTAAGGCTTGCCGTTAAAGAAGATGGTCGAGAATTCAATACTATTAGGAAGCACAGAAACTGTTGCATCAAGGTTGATTGTTGCTGGCATTGAACAATGTTATTGTGTTTGTGGAGAGACAGTGATTTTGCTAACATCAGAAATAGAGATGAGCCCAAGAAGAAGATTCCTTAGGTGTAGAAATTATAAGGTGTGTAATATGAAAATAAAGGTTTGCTCCCCTTTGTTTAACCAAGTAACTTTATTGATTTTACTTATTGATTTTTCTTGCAGGAAGTTTCAACATGTGGCTACTTTGAATGGGTTAACAATCTGATCGATGATAGTGATAAGGAGGTCATACAAGAGCAGAAAAAGACTATAGTTGTATTGCAGAGCATGTTGAAGAAATTAGTTTTACTTTTAGGAATTTCTTGGGTATTGTTATTTTTTATTATATTTTTTAAGTAATGATTTTTAGTTATTGGTTGTAATGTAGTGTATTGATAGTAATGGCTTCTACAACAAAAGAACAATGGTCAAATATTTGCCTAATATAAGTACTAAAGGGGACAATGTAATAGTATAGAATTTTACAAGCTATCTTGACATTACGATTTATGTTTGTATGTTTCTAGTTTTAGAAAGGTTGCATTGCTATATAGTAGAATTATGTGTAATGGTTAGGATAGTTTTAGATTTTTTTCCTAGTTTGATGCAAGATGTAAGTGAACCCTTATTATAAATTAAATGGTTATTTATGCAATATAGTAGAATTACATGAAACAACTAGGATGGTTTTGGATTTCTTTTTTTAGTTTTATGATCCCATCCTTAAAAGTGCTTTCTATCATACAATTTTAGTAGATTACTTGAAGGCATTTTTTTAAATAAATAGTTACTCAGATTAAAGGGTAAGAGTTTATAGGTGCTTTGATATAATCTCAGTATGGTGCACTATTTCAAGCATAAATTTGAAGTTCTAATGTTACCTTTGCATGAATTTGGTGTGCTGCTAAGGATTAATGCCAATTACTAATTACCTCATTCTCTAAAGCCTTTAGATGCAACAATATATATGTATTTGTGAGCAATAGCTACATTTGTTTATTTCTCTTAGATCCATATAGGTCCTATAGAGTTATAATATTTCATTGACATAATTATACAACTATGACAAGTAGCAAACTAGAAGAACTTATGGTTATTGGAGATCCATTCTCTTAGTTCTAAAAAGTTGTTATTCTAATGGTTTACAAGAGTTTTCGGAAGAAAGGTGACCACTGGACTTCAAAGTATCCTTACAAGGTGTTATTCTAATGGTCTACATGAGTTATGGGAAGAAAGGTGACCACTGGACTTCAAGGTATCCTTCTAGTGCAACCAAAGGAACATATGCTCCTTGAAGTATGAAAACAGGTGCAGAGAGGATTGGAACAGCTTGATTAGCTTGAACTATGTTATCTTTTTAATGTTGGAAGCAGAGTCTACATTGCTATTGATCAGAAGATTGGCATAAGCAGAGGAATAGGCTTTGTGACCTTCGTAAACAAGGAAGATGCATAAAGAGATATTAACAAGCTCAAAAGATATAGTTAGGACAAGTTTATCCTCAAAGTTGAGTGGGCCACACCAAGGGCAAACTAATTTTTTTGTTTACTACCTCGTGTAAAAATATGTATTCTAAAGTTCTATTTATTATATTAAAAGCAGTGTTGTACATCTTGAATACTTTTATTCATTATATTCAAATAATGAATTCATTTAGGAAGTCTCCTAATTCGTAAAGTCCACTTATTTTTCTCTGTTTCACTATAACTATAACTAGTTTAAGGGAGAAATGCTTATGGTATTCCAGCAATATGTTTCCAAGAGTCTTCTAATCATAACCTACTACAATAGTTTGTCTAATCCAATAACAATAATTAATCATCCTAAGATTGCTTATAATAATTGAGTTTTGTTTTATAATAATTAAATGTTATTTTATTATCAATAAAATCTAATATTTAGTGCCTGCTATGCATAAGCTATGAAACCAAGATAAAACATACAAACACTCAAGTAGATTCAATTAAAAGACATATCTATCATACAAGAAGAAAACAAAACATGCAGCAATCAATAAATAATAAAAAGTAGTGAAAAAGAAGTTTAGTTTTATTTTATCGTCAATAAAATTTAATATTGTTTTATAGGCTTACATAGCAAACTCCACAAAGAAACATATGTCAAGAAAGTCCATGTAGTGAAAGAGAAGTTTGGTTTTTCCACAGTACTTGCCATTTGTGTTCTGCATACTAGACAAGCAATAACCATTCTATTCAGAATACAAGTTTAAAAAATTTGCTTTAAGTGTATGACAATTCTCACCATTTGTAATACAAAAAGAAATATACTTTAAGAGCTAAAGTCTTATAGTTTGTCATCACAAATACATAACATTGATAAGACTATAATCAATAAACAACAAAAAGAAAAGGATAAAAAAGATAACTTAAAGACAACACTAACTAGATTTGGATAAAAAGTTCAATAGTATTAATCAAGACAAGACTAAAAGTTTAAAATCCAAAGGTTGTCATGCTTGATTGTTTGCCAGAGGTTATGAAGACTACTTGGATTACTGTGAACCTAATGCATTATTTCTAGTAACCACTCTTTTCCTTGAAACATGCTTTCTTCTTATCACCTCTTTCGTTTGCCTTTCAATAAAGCTACTAATACATGGAGTAGGCTGTGTAGAAGGCCTTAAAGACTGTATGGATAAGCTTACACGATGTCTAGTTAGTTTACCAAATACTACTAGTATAGATGCAGAGGGAGTATAAGATGTACCATCCATAGTGGAAGATTGACTAGCGGTAGGATTCTTGCATATCCTCTGGTTATGCCTATATTTCTTGTATTTTGAATAGCTTAGGCTTGTGTTTACTCAGTGTAGCTTACAAGGGTGCTCTGCCTCATCTCGTTCCCTTATTCTTAGTTTTCTAGGCCTGCTAAGGGGCACTCTATGCTTAGGAGGTAGAATCTTAACCTTATTAGTAAGAGTCCACAATTTTTTCCCCATCGATAGGATTAACAATTAGTACATAGCAAGCTTTATAATAATCTAGAACATAGTTAGAAACATACTTTTTAAGCTCATCTCCTATGTGAAAAATGCAAGCACATGCATATCTATATGGAAGACCTATTGAGCCCCAAAAACAATTACAACTGCCTACTTGTAGATCCACAACAAACTTATGAGTATACATGTCAACTTTAAATTTTTTAGCACTAACCCATTTAACCACCCATTTACTAGACTCACTAACCTCTTTATCTAGCCTTTTTCTGGGTTTGGGGTTAATCTTACCGTTATATGTTGCGCCCTTTGCCATATTATCAGTAAATCTTGACATCCAATAACATTTTATCCATCCCATCATAGTCATAATGGGCTTATCCCTAACTTCTAAGATTCTTCCATTAAATGCCTTGGATATATTATTCATTAGTATGTCACTCTTAGCATTAAAGGAGAAGAATGTCCTTACCCATAATTTTATATCTATACCCATTAAATGGTTATATACTTCTTCCTTAACTTTTTTTAGTTGTTACATGTGTCTATCCCATTCACTGTAGTAGGTGGCCATAGTTGCAACAAGCACTAAGTCCCTGATAATAGCCCCTCCACTATATTTTCTTTTGATATTTGCATAAATATGATGTACACAGTATCTGAGCTCTGCATGTGGTATAATTTCAATAAATACAGCCACTAATCCTTGATGTAGATAAAATAACTTATTACCAAGTAAAAAAGATAAGAAAGTAGTGAATGCAAGATATGCATATAAGTAGTTAGGTGAATAATTTAATTACCTTCTACTGGTTTGAGATAAAACTTAAAAGTCTATCCAATGTCCCAATGTTTTGCATTAATAACACAAAAAACCAGCATCATGAGTCTTTTACTTCAACCTTTATAATTGTAATAATGAATGGGAAGCACTTATCATTAGGATCCCTTGCAATAGCAACTAATAATTAGTCTTTATACATGCCTTTTAAGTAACAACCATCGACACCAATTATGTTCCTACAAGCTACCAAGAAACTACGTTTTACTGGTTCTAAGCACATGTAGAATCTTTGAAACCTTGGGAGAACTGTGAGTGACAACCTTTCTAACAATAGTTTCAAGGTGGAATTTGGATTTGATCTCCTCAATTCATCACCATAGTCCTATAGTTTTTCATATTACTCATTATACCTACCATTCAACCTCTCTTTTGCCTTTTTTCTAACCCAGTAATCCTTGTTAATAGAAATTTCACATATGTATTTACTTTTCACAGTATCAATAACATCTACCAACTTCATTTTTTGAGTATTTCTAGTATACTTTATTATTTTATTAGCAACCCAATCAACAGATGTTAGTTTTCCCTTTATGGTTCTTACACAACCATGCTTAGGATTATGTGTTTTTAATTGATAAGTTTCAAAACCACCAACCTTGTTAATAAAATATACAAAATCATAATTTTTTACTTTACGTTTTGCCCTGCATCTTTTCATGTCATTAAGCTTAAACTTCACATCCCTACCATTTAATAAACACCATTCCATAGCATCCTTAAATTGTTTAATGGATGTGAACTCTAAGCCTTTTTCCCATCTATAATCCTTACTCATTTTTATGGGGTTAAACTTTGGGTATTAGGACCTTTTAACTTCCTTAAAATCATTGTCACCATTAAGCTCTATGCTATTTAAAGACTCAGATTCATAGTCCTTATTCAACTCTCCAATTAGTTGCATGTTAGGTTATGTTAATGGTCCACTAATATTCATTTTATCAAGCACTTCATGTCTGCCAACATTCATAGCAGATTGCATTTCATGTTTACCATTATTCACAGTGGCATGCTTTTCAAGTTGTATGTTGTTTAAAAGCTCATATTCTTGATCGCTATTCAACTTTCTAACTGGTTGCATGTTAGGCTATGTTAATGGTCTAGCCACACTTATTTTGTCAATAATTTTGTATTTACCAATATTCCTAATAACATGCATTTCAGGTCTACCTTTATTAACAGTGGTATGCATTTTAACTCTAACATTCCCCCTTAAGTTTTAATCCACATAGTAATTAAATCATTCATCAGCATTTTTTTCATTAGCTAAATCATCAAACTCAACATTCGTTGCAAAAGTATCATCACTTTCATCTCCTTCAATGTCTTCATCTATTTCATGGTTATATTCTCCAATATCCTCATTCATTACAATCTCTATAAAGCCATCAATTATATTCTTGTTAACTCCAATTGAGCGACCTTCTTCTAGTTCTTGAACTAAATTGCCATCTCTATTTGAAATACCCTCTAACCTTTCTTCATTATGTAATGCAGGTATAATAGATAGCAAGGTAAGAACAACCCCTTCTTTGTTATTGTATCCATAAGAAATATATAGGTGAGCATTTTTGTAATTTCTCCATAATGTAATCTTAGCCATTACTAGAGCCTCCAAATCATTTTTTACTTCTCTTGCTGAACTTAATTCATAAATGTCATTCACATACCAAATATTAACATTGTCTTCATATCTTAATTGTTTTACAAATGCAACTATTTCTTGCAAAGACCATTCTTCTAAGAAATTATCTTTCATTATAGCTTCTTTACCTCCAATATACTTTGTGCTTTTCTTTCTAACAAATCTTCTTCTATGATGAATTGCAAGTTGAAATTCTTTATCAGATGTAAAGTTTGAAGTCAAAGCTACAACTTGTCCAAAAGGTTTGATCACATTTAGTAATTAATCATTAACTAATTAAACAAAAATTAAAACTTAATCAATTTATTAAGCCTAAAGTAACAATGTTTCACAACCAACAAAGTGCATTTCCAATATCAATTAGAAAAAATGAAACTTAACATAAAATTGTTAAGCCCTAAGCAAAACAACTGAATGAAACGCAGATTTTCCAAAAAATATAGCTACATGAGTTCAACAATAAAAGATTCTCACCTCTATCCCAATGCATTTTAGTCGTTTCCCTTCTTTTGGTGTGGTCCACCATATGCACAGCCCTGCCCTCTGTGATAAGAAAAACCATAGTGGATATTTCTATACATTCAAAGCATCCAAGGTAAAAAATAGGGAGAAAAAAACCAGCTGCACGTGGGCTCTTTGGAGTTAATTTTTCAATTTTGGGAGCCAGATTAAAGCTTACTCAAACAAAATGGGACCAGCTCTACCAATCTATTGAAGCTGCTATCCAAGGTGGAGAAAGCAGTACCATGTCATTCCTCTGTTACACACATAAACCATTTTGGGATGAAAAATGAGCTTAGCTGACAACAAGGATTCAATTCCAAATGTAAACAAATTATAGGTATCCAATTCAAACTTTCAAAAATATAGGTAGTTATTTCAAAAAACATGTAAATTATGAGGAGCAAATTATCAATTTAACCTTCTTTTTTTTTTTTTTACAATTGCAAACATTATGATATCATGATACAAATTGAGGATGATGTAATTGTAAATTTTTTAAATCCTCTTACATTTTACTTATAAAAGAGTTAACATAATTCTAAAGTCATAAATATCTTCCTTAACAATATTTGTATTCAATTGATGCATTGAAACAATTTTTAAAATTATAATTTATCTGGGAATATCATTATAGATGGAAAAAATATATTCAACAATTTAGAAATAACACTTAGTTAATTTATATAAATGAATATATAATTTTATATTATTAGAGATTATATATTCCTACATAATACATCATTTTAAAAAATATATGTAATCTATTAGCCTTATATATATATATATATATATATATATATATATATATATATATATATATATATATATATATATATATATTATGTCTATACATTTAAATAGAAATAACTATTAATATTAAAGAAAACCTACTTAATCTCATAAAACTTGTTTCGAGTGTTTAAATCTCTTATTGTGAATCAACATTTAAAAAATTATTAACGATTGAATAATTTTATAAAAAGTTTAAGCTCTTAAAATATTAAATATATGTAATATTATATTATTTATTTTTAAATCTTAAACCAAATAAAAATATTTGCACTATTTAACTTTTTAAGAACTTAAACTCTTCGTAAGGTTCATAAGGTTATTCTAAATAATTGAGGACTTATTTGAACGTTGGAAATAATTAATTATATATAATTTATTTTATGTTTAATAACATCAATTAATAATTAATTATATATAATCCGTTGTTATTTCAATGATGTACATTGTACAATATAATTAGTTTTTAGTATTAAATTATTAAAAAGGATAATACAATATACATGATCATATCAAAGTCAATAATTTTCTAATTTTTATATTATTATTTGTAAAATAAAATATAATTATATTATATATTATTTATTTTGTCAATATTCTAATTTAATATATATTCTCATTTATTTAAATTAATTTTTCATAAATAAAAATTTTTAATTTTTGTAATTAAAATAATATTTATATTTTATTTTATATTAAAAAATCTTTTACAGTGTGTTTGATTGAATAAAATGAAATATAAGAGAATAAGAATGGGAAATGGAATGGCTTAAAGGTGTATTTGGTAAGTATTATGGAATGGAAATTCCTATTCCTTAGGAAATGGTCATTCCATCAAATAATGAAACATTCATTACATCAAATATCCATTCTATAATAAAAGTAATAGAATAGTTCATTTTTTCATTCATAGATTAGATCTTTGACAATATTATTCTTATTGAATTTTCAAAAATTTGAAATTATATTTTTTTATATAATAATATAGGTGAAACAATGCATATATTTTCAATTTTTTTTTGCTTTTATTATAAGTGTAAAAAAATTTTAAATTAAAAAATATTTCAAATTACTTATCAAATATATTGTTTATAATTTTTTAACAATGTACAATATTAGTCAGTACAAAATAAAAATTAAATCATTCATATTTTCTTTTAATAATGTTATAATTATAGTATAAATAAATATAATATACTCATTAATATTTTTTAATTGAATATAACATAATCTTAAATAAATTAATCAATTTGATAGAAATTATATATATATATATTTAAATATAAAAAAATAATGAATAAATAAAAATAACATTATTATAATTCATATAAAAAATATATTAATTTTTACACTTTCTTTTATACTTTATTTAAGAATATTATTATTGATAGATTTTTCCTATTTCATTCCGTCAAAATTTTGTTATACTAAATATAAAAATAAAATAAAATATTTATTTTTTATCGTGTTGATTATAATTATAATAAATATAATTATAAAATAATAATTCCACTTCGTTCCATTTTCGTTTTTATTCTATTTTTCTTTTTCTTTCTTATTCTCGTTTCCTACCATCCAAGCGGTACGACAGTCTTCCTTCCTTTACATAGTCATTATCTTTTAGCTTTTTAGTTTTCTTGTCTCTTCTTGCTTGCACGGTCATTTGCTCTGTTTCACGACGCCCTGCTTCGCCATCGTCTTCTTCGTTGGCCTCTGCTGTCTCAAAGCCGGCGAAACAAAATAGGAAGTTTAGCCACATTCAAGATAGATACGGTGCTCAGTGGAGAACGAAAATAAGCAATTACAGATGATATGAAAGGTGTGATTTTTCTGAAAATTTCTCAAACTAGACTATAATCTGTGCATTGCACGGACTTAAATGATTTAAGTTATTAACAACATTTTATTTCATTAAGAATAGGAAACGAAACAGCCTATGTAACTAAGTTTTTAAGAGATATTCGATATGAATTTTTCTGAACAGAAATTATATGATTTGTATTGGATTCAACACATAAAAATTAGAATGTTTCTTTTTTTTATATATTTTCAAATACTTCTTTAAATATAACATTTGTAATAATATTTGAATCCTGGCTCTCTGAATTATTAATTAAGATCTTTAATTCTAAAAGTAGCAACATATAATTTTCCGTGATTAAATATAGGTTTAGCCAAATATAATTTAACTCGCTTCAATGTTTGACCTTACTCTTATTAATAGACATTGCATATGAAACGATTATTGAAAATTGCCCCTTTTGAAATTTGAATGGCCATTTGAATTGTTAAGGGCTTAAGACCATTCTGGGAATGAATACATTCTCTCCAATATTTGTTTCAATTATAACTTCAGCTTCAATCACATAATCTGCTAATTGTGTAACAATCAGTTTTGTCCCATTGTATAAACCAAAGGCTTGATCTATATTTCTAATAAGTATAATAGGAACACCAATCTTGAGTTTCAAATTATGGTTGGGTAATCCAAAACATTAAATAGCATTTAGTACTTCTAGAGTCATCAACTCAATTTAGTAAGACTTGTTCAAGTTAGTTTTGCATATTGAATCTAAACTCACCTTTTAACATTGTCAATTAGTGATAGCATGTAAGAATTAACTTCTTCAACAATACTAAGTTTTGGACATAGAATTGTCGAATCATGCAACATCTCTTTATTCTCACCATTATTGAGTAAAGAAAGGTATGTTGATTTCACAATTGCTTCAATCAGATTAAATGAATTCTTAATAAGAAGATCTTCAAGTATAACTATATTAACCTCACCATCATTTAGTTCTTGTAGCCTTCCATCACCAATCTTTAAGATTCATTTAGAGAAATCTTTCAATATTTGAAGCTCATGTGGGGAACTGAAATTTGTTTGAAATTGCATATTCTTTGTTAAAGTCAAAACATGGCAATAATTCCAAATATAAGATGAATTTATTATGGCATTCACAATATCAGAACAATGTCCTCCAAGTATAGTAGGAAGAATTTGTCAAAAATCACCACCAAAGATAATAGTTTTCCCTCCAAAAAGTTAATTATAACAATTTGGATTATCAAATCAAAGTATATCCCTAAGAGTTCAATCAAGTGCTTCGAAATACAATTTATGAATTATTGGAGCTTCATCCGATATTATAAGATCAGTCTTCTGTAACAATTCAGCCTGAAGACTTCCTTGCTTTATATTGCAAGTTGAATTTTCATTAACATTTATTGAAATACTAAATCTTGAATGAGCAGTTCGTCCACCTAGAAGTAGGATGGAAGTAATGCCATTGGAAGTAATAGTCAAAATAATTCTACCTTCTAATATTAAAGAAGCAGTTAAAGTTCTCCATATATATGTTTTCCTAGTACCACCATAACCATATACCAAAAAAACACCACCTCTATCAGAATGAACAGCATCAATTACTATCTAGAAGACATCCTTCTGCTTATAAGTCATCAAATGTAGTAGCCCAGTTGCTTCAACTTTCAAACTTGCTTTATCATAATTTAATTCATTTGTAACTAACTGATTAGACATTTAAGTGAGATCATTGATATTTGGAACTAGCATCGGAGGAAACTCACATAAAGAATGACTATCACTTCTCAAAATCTTCTCAATCTCAGCAAAAGCATAATTTTGTAATTGCTCATCTGTAAATGTTAGATCTGTTAAAGAATAAAATCTTATGTGAGAAAGGAATTTAATAATTACTTATTGATTTGATGACAAAGACAAAGCTATATATTTCTTCAAATTTGATTATAAGGAAAATCACTTCATTTAATGAACTAACATGTAAAAGAAAACAATAATAATAATAATAAGTTTAACACAATAGGATGGTTCTTTAGCACCTTATTAGTTAAATAATGTTATTGACATGAAATAATTGTATATGTGAGAATAGAACCTATTATCATGTCTTTTTATAAATCAGCTAATATAAAATAAAAGGGTCTATAAATGGATTAGATTTTAAATACCTTCAATTTGAAGAACTCTTCTTTTTATGTGTAGAATATCTTCAGTCAATAAAGTCTAGGTCTCTTTCCACACAAGTTTAGGTCTTGATAGATAATTGTTGAATAACATGATGCAAAAAAGTTTACAAACATATTGACTAAATCCCCAAGAAGAAAACTCTTTAATTGCAGTAATATATTTCTTATCATTGTCTAGCAATCTCAAAGCATAACACGCTTCCTTGAATGTCTTATAAACCATGCCATTTACTGCATGTATATCTTCATAACATGTCGGCCCTTTAATTTTATTGAGTAATATACGTAAGTAGTATAACTCTCCTACTGATGGTGGTACAAAGTTGATCCTACCAATGGAAAATCCACATTTCCTTTTTATCCATTCTCGAATATCCTCTTTCCACACATATTCCAAAGGTAAATCCATATAAGTTTACTTTCTTGCCTCTGGATCTTCTTTGTTTTTCTTCATCCATGCAATAAACATCATTTCTTTATTAGATTCTCATATCAATATTTCTTCTAAAGATCCATTATCAGTAACAACTAAATTCTATTCACCAGCCAAATGAAACTTCAATCTTTCTACTGCCAGCTACCTATGATGAATTTCATAACAAAAAATTCTCCAACATGCTTCACAAGTAGATACGTATCAATAGTCGTAATAACATTTAATTTCATCATTAATGTTGCCTAAATCACTTTCTTGCTTAAATTGATATAGTGATGCTATAACATGATTATACCTTTTGTTGACATATTTAAACAAATATTTGATGGATGTAGCTTGGTTACAAGATTCTACATTTATGTGTGCTTGGTATTTCCTTAACAAATGTGGGTTATATGGAATAATGTATCTGTTATCCAACAAAATATGATTTTTTTCAATGGTTCTTCCGTCATTGTGATGTCTATACACTGGATAACCATCATCATCAATTGAAGTATGATCAACAAATTTCTTTGGAAAATGTTTACTACATTTTCCTTTTTCCATGCATGGAGATTTTAGGTTAGCAACTCCACAAGGGCCATGTACAATGAAATTCTTTACTGATTCATACAAGGTGGGGTCTTTTTCTTTGTTGGGAATTTCTGCATGTATAATCGTATCAACATCTTCAGCATTCACAATTTAGTGTTGCAGAATAAAAATAATGATATGGACATGGGGAAGACCTCTCTTATGGAACTCAATAGTATATATAATTGCACATGATCAAAAATATTTTACAATTCACATCTAAAAAGAAGTGTACATCTACAATATTTAAAAGTATATTTGAAACTTATTCTTATTATTCATAAAAAGTAGAAAAAGCATAATGAAAATATACAAAATAATTATAAATGACATACGCTAATAAAATATTAGTAATACATTTAAGTTTAGAGAGAATTCTTACTTACTTGCTAGAACTTTACCAAAAAATGAACGCTTTGTCAAATCTTGCATTATATACCATAATTTGATCTTGAATACTTTACATATCAAGTCACAATAATCAGAAGGTTTTAAACTTAAAGAATTAACAATTCTTGTGATTTCTAGCCAATTAGGATTACAAATGAATGTAAAAAATATATCAAGATATCCTGCCCATCGACATATGGCCATTGCATCATGATAATTTTGAATCAGGTATCTTGGACCACCAGTAAAACTTAAAGCTAAAATTATTCTTTTTCCTTTAGATGCTACATTATTCTTACCATTTAAATAAACTTCTTTTAAACAACAATACATATCCACCCTAAGCTTTTTTTAGTTATTTTGTATATAACCAATTCCTTCATCCTCAATCATTGTATGTGCATCAACAACAAATTGTTGTAATAGTCTCCTTGAATTCATCAAGATGGAGAACTCATTTAAACAATCTTGTAATCTAAAGGAAAAGAATTCCCTCATAAATACTCAAGATCTCTTACTATTTTCATTCAAGAAAGATGCACGAAATTTAACATCAATTCTATATCCATCCTCTGCATATGGAAATAAGAGCAGATATTACAGTGAAAAATAAAGAGAATGAAGCTCACTTATATGCTGAACTCTACTTGATTTAGATTCTATTATTATGTCTCTTGTTGAACAATCAATATTACCCACAATAAGAGCTACAACCTCATTTGTAGTAGGAGTTTTGTAATTGCATCCATCTTTCTCTCTTGTGCTAATCAATTTCAATTTGAGATCTATGAAATTGTTATTCTCATATCTTTCTCTTACCAGTATAAAAGATTGAACTAAGGGATTGACTTCATCTAACATTATCTTCAAATCCTCATTTAAAGATGGATCAATATTTTTGTTCATTCCATCAGAGCCACTGCATAAATAATATTTCTCATTAAAAATAATGAATGCAAGAATATTAATGTTCACAATTCCAATAAAAACCTTATAATGTAATTAAACTTACCTAAAAACTACTAAACAATTATTGATTTCATTTTTAGTGTCATATATATATAATTAGGCAAATCTTGGAGCATTATTGACATCCACTAGAAAATCTCCAATTCTATGGTAATTTTGACCATAAATACAATAAACATAAGGACCATGTTTAATATTCACTTTTTTATCCACTTTACTAGCCATCGATGTGAATGAGAACAAACTATTGTAAGCTCGTATATTGTCTTTAAAATTCTTGCTCCTTTCATTATCTTTATCTAATAGAAGATTTTTTAATAATGGAGATGGTGCCTTCATGAAAGGATGTTGTACTTTACCTTGTCCATAACAAAGAGAAAATTTCGATTTAGAGCATCTTCTAAATTTGGTCATGCATTCTTCATATCATATTTGAGCTCCACAATATTCATAATAAAAATTTCTACCTCCAATATCTAAGTAACCTAAAATTTAATTTTAAATAATGTTAAATAACTTCAATCTTCAAAATGTGTTCCAAACTTTCTAAAATGATTGAAGAAATACATACCATCTTCCACTGTGACTACTTCGGATTGTAGTTCAAGCTCCAAAATTACATTTAGAAGATCTTGAAAGGGACAACAATTAAAGTTAGATTTATGTTTTGATATAATGAGATACAAAAAATGCATAATAATTCATATTAAAATGAATTCTATATTAATAAAATTTTGGATGGCTAAAAAATGCAAAGAATAACATGATGGTTATTAATATTGAAACAAAAAAAATTATAGAAGATAGAAATTGAGGTATTTACCATCCATGTTGTTATTAGGTGAACTTTGGTCTTCATGTCCAATTGTAATGTGTACAACATCTTAATATCATAAAATGAAACATGATGTCATTCATCAGATATAAATATGCTTTAAAAAATGAGAAAGTCATTTATGATATTTAATTTCCACTAATATGATAATGATAATTTCTATCTCCAATATCTAAGTAAATTAAAATTAAATTTTAAATTATTTTAAATAACTTCAAACTTTATAAGGTGTTCTAATCTTTTTAAAATGATTGAAAAAGAACATACCATCTTCCATTGTGACTACTTTAGATTGCAGTTCAGGATCTAGAGTTACATTTGGAAGATCTTCAAAAGGACAATGGTTAAAGTTAGATCTTTATTTTCATATAATGAAATATAAAAAATGCATAATAATTCATATTAAAATAAATTTTGTAGTAAATAAATTTTGGACAGCTGAAACATGATGTCATTCATGAAATATAAATACATTTAAAAAAATGAGAAATTAATTTATAATATACAATTCCCACTAACCATTTGAATTATCTTCATTATGACAGCATGTCAGATTAGATTGACAATAGGTTACCATTCTATTAAATGAATTTGAAGATGATACTGCTTGCAATGTCATATTGTCATCATTAGTTTTTTCCTCCTTTGAAATTGTAGAATACTATAAAATAGATTGAATTCTATTCATATTTGAATAAATTTCATTGAATTTGTCTTCTTTGTATCTTACTTTTTTTTTTGTTGATCGATTGATCAATACCACCTTTGAAAGTGAAAAATGAGACAAAAAATTATGGAAATAAATGAGAAAATACATTAATGTAGTTAACCATATTTAATGGTTATGAATAATCAAATTACCATTTTCATTAACTTCATCAACCGAATCGAATGTATCCTCCAAATTGAAAATAGTATTTGATATATCCCTCAAAGCATGCCTTCCAATTTTTGCAACATTAACATTGTACTTTGAAGAAGACATAGGATGTTGTCCTATCAACGTAGTGTTTGTATTATTTTAAAATAATTGAGTATTACTCATTTCATTTTTAAAGAAATTATTATTCAAATTAAACATATCAAATAAAAAATTTTAAATATATAAGATAAAATTTTGAATTTGAATCAATTTTTACTATATTACATACCATCAAATTGAGATTGCTTTTCTCTTCTTTGTAGCCTTCTAATTTCAACACATTTTGATCGTGCATGTTTCGAAGCTGATGAATTCACTGTCAATGATTTACTATTAGTTTCCAACATTATGTATAAATAATTAATAAGGCAAATCTTTCTACCAAAGATAGAAAATAACAATTTCATAATAACGCATTATTATGATAATTAGTATAAAAGCTAAATTCTAACCAAAAAATTGCATATTCATCTAATCTTGTGTAGTAGAATATAAATTCCAGAAAAAAATTTAACTTAAAAGATAAATTACCTCCCTCAAGTGAACTTAACATATGGTTTATATTAATAGTGCTATTTAATAAGTTGTATAAAGCACTGGAAGTAGTCTTTCAAATAGCAAATTAGAGATTTGAAGAAGATGTTTGGTGCTCCAATGTTGTACCAGTATCTAAAAATATATAAGAAGATCAAAGAATTGTGATTTCTATATGGAGAAATTCTTGGTATTAATATATGTGATATTTGAAATATATTCAAGTATATAAAAATCTGAACACATTATTTTTGAATCATTATTTAGTTAATGTTATACCATGATTCATTGATTGCTTCCTTTTCTATTGTAACCGTCTAATTTCAATGCGCTTCAATCGTGCCTTTTTTGCGATTACTACATCAGATATCAAACTATTAGCATTGAATCTTCTATTTGTCATCTAATAATGCAAGCATCCAACATAATTAGACTACATTAATATGGAAGTAATTTTAATTGAAATTGAATGTAACAAAGTATATTTACCAAATCTTTTTAAATTATATAATTCATTATCTTCATTGTCTATTTTCAAAGTATAGTCCAAGCTAGCAATGCAATTTGATATGTCAATTAAGATAACATATTTGCTCTTTTGAATATCAAGCTCAAAAGAAAAAGATTTCGTGCAATCAAAAACTTCTCCTTTTCCATCTTTTGTCTCTTTTCTCAAAATAATATCACCTGGTTGGACTTATGTAAAAAATAACAAATATCAATAAATTAACTAATAGTAAAGAATATTGATATTATATGAAATGATAGTACAATTATGGTAGAATTTAAGTCAAACTAAAAATTAACTTACATAGACTTAGATTTCTAAAGAGTAGCCATTCTCACTTGCATATGTAAACTCTTAAGATTGTCCAATATAAAAGGTCTTATTTAGTCAAAACAAAGCGATTTCAAATTAAAATTAATTATTAAAATGAATTATTTCATAACCATTTCTTTTCTTTTCATCATGTTTTCTCCAAAACAATTTCTTACATTGATTTTTAAATTTTTGATTTCTTAATGTAATCAATGAAATTCAAATTACTTTTCAAATCTTAATTCATTCATCTACTTCACAATTCATTATAAATGACCTAATTGAAAAATTAAAAACATATGTGACTAATAATTAATTATCATATCTGTCAATACCATGTAAAGTTAATGTCCTGCTTTCTCTCTGCATCTTTTTGATTTGTGCACGCTTCGGATGTGCCTCTTTTGACATGGTTGAATTCATTGTAGTTACCTTCTTATCAAATTCTAATATTAAAGATTGATTTCAACATCTCTTCACATTAAAGAACGATGCAAAATAGAAAATTATTAATATCTACAAAATCAACCATCAAGAATAACTTAACACATCGATAGTATCAAAATCTAATAATAACTTTCTATCTTGTCAAATAATCTCAAAAAAGAAGAGAGAGAAAAATTAGAGAATGAAACAATTTATACTAATATTGGATATCCTTTAGCAACTTCTAACACAAAAATTAGAAGAGTTCACCCAAGTCACAAAATTCATCAATTTTTTATAAGTGAACGAAATAAAAAAGAAAACAATTTTATTCCAAGATAAATGCATTGAAACTTTCCCACTTATGGAAATCTCCTATTTTGTCAACTAATTTCCAAATTATAAAAAATAAAATAAAATATAATATGTAACTGTTAGTCATATGTGAAAATGTAATTAGTCATCAATGATTACTAATATATTAGATGAATAGAATGAGATTACCTTAGGGAATGCTTACAACACCAAAACCTTCAATAACCACATCTTGCTTGAATACTAAAGGGAAAAGTCACAAAATGCATTGGTTACCATGGGAAAAGCAGCCGATAATAAATTGATTAATAATTGAAATCTAACCGTGCATCTGCATCATGTAGAAGGAAACATGTTCTGCAAGCTGAAACGTCCTCTTTGCCAGTTGAATAACAGGTAGGTAGTGTTGAGAATCTAGAACTTGGCAGCAGATTTACATGGTTTGGACAGTTTGCAACGATTACAATTGAAGCCAATCAACCATGTCATATTACAAAATACTTGTTCAAAATCTTCTTTAGTGGCGCCACTCTTAAAGTTTTAATAATAGTCAATAACTTACATTTCCGTCATATTGTGTATGATTTGGCTAAGGTATTCCAAAAATATCGAAGCAAACAGTTAGATCCCCATTACTGACTATGGCAGATTGAGAGAATAACAAAGGACTATGAAATCAAAATACATACCTGCATTGTAAAGGATATGTGTTGCCGTTGTTGAAGATTCAGGCATTGAAATACAATACTATGCAAAGTAGAAGACGATTTGGTAACTTTATTCTTTGTTGTTTGTCCAATATTCGGAGTATTGAAAGGCACAAAAATTAAAAAATGAGAAAATGTTCGAAATAAAATATTTGTTGTAGTAACGACAAAATACTTAGCTTGGAAGGGAGAGCACCTGCTGCAATTTTGCTTTGGGGAAAAAAAGTGGGAAAAAGCATGGGTCAGTAATTGCATCAGAACGACAAAAAATATAGCTGAAAGTAAACCTCATAGAAAAATGGAAAAGACTCAAGCAAGGATAAGGTATGCAGAAAGTAAAGCAGCTGATATCTTTTGTTTGCCCATCTTGGCTAAAAGCATATGTTGCGACCGATGCCTTCTGTGATGCCGAAGAAATGATTTCCTCAAACATCTATCTTCGGTAGACTTTAAATCGTTATAGGATAACGTGAACTTCATCTCTCATTACCTATGGTTATGAGACTCCCAATAACAAAGTATTGTATTTTCATATGGATCAACTCTTTAGACAAAATATGATAGAAACACCAACAGGAATTAAACTGTGTTAATGGCATATACAAAGAACTAGGTTTGTGGATGAGAGGAGCATCTGCTTCGGGTTATATTTGAAGTTTGCACAGTATTATTAAAATAAAAAATTACAGTATCTTTAGCTCTCTTACCTAGCTATATATTTTTTGAAGTTTATATAACATTAATCATTGAATAAGAGTATCTCATTTAACTGTCAAGTGCTAATAAAACATCCTCCAAAATTTTTTTTAACTTTGTTATAATTTTAATTCATCAAGCAAATATTATGTTATTTTTATTATAAAGTAAGTTTTACAATATTTATGAAGAAAAAAATATATGATAACAATATACGAATAATATACAATTCAAACAGTATATAATAATATTATTATTTGAAAAGTTCTAAATAATATTATTTACCTTTAATATATTGAATTAGGTTAATTGCTTTATCTAAGACATGTAGAAAAGATAATTGTTTGACTTCATTTTTAACTTCATTAATATTTATTATACTTTAGTTAGTGTTATTTCGAAAGAACAATTATTATTCGTCAATTAACTAAAAATAAATAAATAAACTTTCAGTGCAAAATGTTTGGATCTTGAAAATCTCCCAACTATATTATCTCTCAATATTTTGGAAAGGATATGAATATTTTAATGTTTGTTATAAATAATTATTAGAAAAAATTACTTCTCCAAAGATAATAATGTTCAAACTATAAAACACCATAAAAAATTATATTAAAACTGTTATTTTCATACACTGTTTCTCATTTTTATAAAATTCACGTTGTTTTTTATTCTCTTACTCTATTTTGTACATTCTCACGTGAATGGTCAAACTTTGTTGTTAATTTGCTAGAAACATCAGAACATGTTTTCAGTTTTATTTTTAGATATGAATTGTCATAATCCAAGTCGCTTCATTTACACATAAGACCTTTTACTGCAATTTTCTTAACGCTGTCATGGGACATTTAATATAATCAAGAACTTTTAATATAATAGATATTTCCTTACAACAGTAAATGTAATGATGTTCTAATCAAAACAGAACATTTGCTTAATCTTAAAATATGAAAGAAGCAACATCCTTGTATGTATCTATTGCTCTATTGTGGTTGTAGTGGTTAGAGTGCATCAATTTGCCGAATTTTGGCTTACCTTATGTAACCATATTGGTTTCTTTCTAATGTTGATTTTACATCGCTTTATTTCTTCCATCATTCACGTTAGTGTATATATGTATGTTTTTTTAACTTTTATGTTTACATGTATAATCTAACACTTCTGTCTTCAATTATCGAATGCTCTTACGGTAGTCTATAAGAAAGACGTCATAAAATGACAGGTTCAAGAAAATAGAAATGATCATTCCCATTCATCTAATGCATACAGACAATTTTACATATAACTTCGTAATAGTAATGAGACAAGTTGAGTGAGTGTTTGAAAAAGATTACAAAATAAACTAATTAGCTCAAGCAGCTAATCATATTCCTCAATCTACTTTCTCTCTCTTGACATGACTTCTCAACTTGGTGGATGAGAATTGGGGAGAAATCAACATAGCAAGTGGGCGATTATCCAAATCAAGATCTTGATCATCTTGATGAACATCCTCTGGAGTTCTCTTTTTTGGAGTTATCAGAGTTGAAGATGTTATATCTCCTTCATTTTCAGAACAAACAGACAACAACTCATTTATCTAGAACAATTGCACAAAGAAGAAATTAATTTATCCATCAATCCATTTTGAAGCAAGAGAACTGCTATCAAATGAAAAAGGAGATGATAAAGAAATACATTTGAATCAACAGCAAGACTTTCATCTTGTTGTACCTCACTCGAAATAGCCATCTGATGGCACTATAAAAAGATACAGCAGAAAAAAGTCTCGAGGTTACGTCTCGTAAAAAAATTATTTATTGACAAAATAAATATTGTGTGAAGAAGTATTATGCCTCTTCGCCACCATATAGTTTAATAAAATAGGCTATCATAGATTCATCATTGCTTATCTTCAGAACAGTGTAACTCTGCCACAATTTATTGATGTTATTTGGAGCATTATCAACTTTAAACAGAAAGATCTTTTGAAGAAAAGCTTGCTCAATTTCAAATGGGTAGTCAAAACAATCATCTTCCTTCCAAATAATAAAAATTATCAGATTATTTGTTTAATGATTCACAGTAAAATACAGATCATGCAATCCAAAAAGTTATATTGACAAGCATCAGAAGATGAAGTACAATATGGTTAATTTAGTTTCTCAAATGTTTGTTATGCTAATATGATAATTATAACACAAAACCAAATAACATAAAAATTTGGAAATAAACCATACAGCATGCACTTGAAAAGTTTCAAATGTCAAGCGCTATTTTTGTAGTCCATTATTTAACTTAAATCATTCTGACATCAAAAAAAGGAATTTGTGAATAATATGTTTTCTTTAGAAAATAGTTTAAAAAATTATATTTCAAGAAAATAATACAATAGAGAATGCATTCCCATAATGTAAGTATCTGAATAAAATGCATTCCCATATTTAAATTGTATTGTAAACATTATTAAATAATACTTAAGAAGAAAAATTCATAAAAAGCATTTTAGTTCATTTATATAATACCTGATCCAGTCTTTCCTTAATCTTAGAAGTCGTGACACCAACGATAGCAAATGCATCAAGGTCAAAACTAACAAAAGAAACTTTTGTTTTGGAGTCTTTAACCAACATTTGAATTCAGAATCTAAACCTAAAAGACATAACCAAAATTAAACTATATTTTAAATTGTAATTGGATTGCTATAAAAAATAACTTCATAAAGCAGTAATAAATAATATTAAAAAATATATCAGTTAGTTTATAATAAAATTTCGTTACTTACTTTGGTATTATGGTTGGAGGAGCTCGACCACAATTATAACAATTTGTCTTCCTATCAATGGCATTAAATTTCTTCCTACAAGAACTATATGCATCATAGAACCACGGTTGTTCCGTTTGCATCATTTGCATAGTGCCTAACATAATAAACTTACCAACCTTCAATGAAAAATTTTAAGTGACACTATTGTATCACTGGATTATGATAAATTTATGAGCTAAAAAATTTAGAAATATAGTACAATAGAGTAATGAATATTACCTCAGATGATGTAACAGTTCACTGATGGTCTTCCTAGGAGTGCCATATAGGAAATCATCACATATATCATATACTGAGTGACTAATTGACTGAGTGTATCTTGATGAAGAAACATAATCAGACAAATTGATCCTATTGTGAAAACACTACAAAAACTATTAACATAAAATAGATGTGTAATCTTGAGAATGTATTTAATGTACAGTCTATCTAATAGCATTAGTCAAAGAGACTTTCATTCCAAGGAGTGAGCTACAAACATATTACGTATAGTCGGAATAACATAACAACATAAAGATATTTTACTTTGCTAGTGAATCTCATTTCTAATAACTCCTCTTATGTTGAAGATTATAACTTTTGATTGAGAACTGTTGACTGGATTTACACAGTTAATCATTTGCGAGTGAGGAGTAACTTCTGTATAATGACTTCAACATGCCTTTTGCACAATTAAATGCTTGATAATTGTCATGTCATAATTAGCAAACATTTAATAAAAAGAAATAGGCCACAAAGCTATCAGAATGCAAATATTTGATTGTTCTTTGCCTTATGTATTAATTTCCATTGTTTACCATGATATCATATTGTTAATTGCAATCAAATACCAATAGGGCATTGATTTAATATTGTTAATAACAATTTCATATTCTTAATAACAATGGATCATAATTCATAGCAGTAGTTTGATATAAAAGAGTCCAATTCTAATACAATACAAACATTATAAAAATATAAAATAACATGAGGTAGCTTCAATGAAGAGTTTCAATGATAAGAAAATAAATATAAATGTTTTGCTTTTTCGATCATATGATAGCTTCTAAGATTATAATATACAACTTTAATTGCTATACTTCCCTGCTGAAAGGATCATCCCACTCAAGGGCTAACACACTCTTTAACCTATAATTTTATAGTTAGGAAGTATTAATTTCTAAACAGGGAAAGATAATAGAACAACATGACAAAGAGAATCAAAGAATTTGACATGTTAAAGAAGAACGTTAAAGAATAATTTACCTTTTCAAGTATAGCAGGAACTTCAACAAATGTACCCTCAGTAGCAAATTCTTCAATTTGATGAGAATGACCACCCTATCAAAATTTATCAATAGTGACTTTGGTCAATTGTAAAATTGTTACTACTCAATAGAAAGATCATCATATTTATAAAACTTGTAATTAAGCAAAGGGGAAAAAATGAAGAACTTACCGCCATGTTAGAAGGATCAACAACTTCATTGTTGAATCCGTAGGTAGCATCACACATTTCAAGCACTGAGTAACTCTTCCAAATATCATTAATGTTAAAAGCAAATATGTAAATTTTGAAGGAAAATTCACGGTTCTCAAGACAATCCACTATCTCCCTAGGAATAGGATATCTTCTAGTGTCCCAAGTCAAATACAAAAGATTAAGCATTAAAACTCAGTCCCAAAAGAAGTTAACATAATCTCTTGTATCAAGTTTTTAAAATGTACATATCACTTACATTAAAAACTCACTATTTCAATTCTTTGCAGCTTACCCCGATGAACTTTCAAATATCATCATCGAATAGGAGAAATGATGTAATTATTTCCTCATCACCACCAATCACATTTAAAAGATACCTAAAGAATAAAAAAAATGCAATCTTCTATAATTTGAAAAAACAGAGACATCCACATACTAAAACATATATATTCAATTAAGTAATAAGTTTATTAGATTTATTAAAATACTTACCTAGGACAAGAATACATCATAGGAATATTACAATAACCACAATACAACCCACCATTCTAGTATTGAACCTTGCGTTTACACTCAATACAAGAGTTATAAAACTAATAGGAAGTTCTATCTATCTTAATAATTTTGGCATCAATAGTACAAAGGCACGGCTACAAAAATATTAGATGTCATTTGATGAGATTATTATAACATTTTTCCAGAAATGGCACCAAATAAATGATCATGGGCATGAATAGTTACCTTTTTGCATGTAATAATTGAGAACAGGCTTTTTGAAACAAACTTAGCAATTAGAGTGCGCCAAACTGAAGAACTAATAATCAGTCGAGCAGAGTACATAATCACTCCGATTAACAAATAAGATAAGAGTTCTATTGAATTAGAAAATTTAGCATTAAATGGACAAAAGAAATAATTTTGAAGAGAACCAGAATACAATGTTTAAAACTCACTGATTTTGTAACTTCTTAGTAAGTCGAGCAAAAGGGTTTAGAATAATACAAGATATATTCCTAGCTTGTGCCAAGTGAATTGAGGCTGAATAAAAACAACCAAACTGCTTGATATAATTCATAATGGAAAGAAAATTGAAACACAAAATAGCAGTCACTTACAACTAAATATATTGATCTTGGCATATTGAAAAACCATTAAGTTAGGAGTATCACGAGTATACTTGAAGTGGTTTAAAACATCATCAGCTTGAAAATTCCAAAGTATGCCCTTAATTAAACAACCCCTAAAATAAAACAAATAAAAAATCTAAATTAGCAGATAAGTATTACAAACTAAAGAAATTTCACCATCACAAATAAAAACAAAACTCACATATTATCCTCAAGAGTAACCTCAACACAACGCATTGGTTTACTCTCTACAAGGGTATTTTGCACAAGGGAGATTTGGATGATTTCTCCAATAACATTTATATATAATTGATAACATAATATCATAAATTATTCAAAATTCTTATAACAAATACCATAAAATTATGAAAATACACCTATCAAATAATGTGGGAAGACACGCCTATGCATTATTTGGAAGAGCAGAATGCAATCAAAGAATTCCATACTTTAGTCATCACAGTACTTGGAGAGAAGATGATGCGAAAACCATGCCAAGTAATTTGCCATTCACTATTATTCTCAATGACATCAAAAGTTTGAATGTGATAACAAAATCCCTCTAAAACATATCCTTGGAAAAATTTCAACTAAATTGAAAGGAATGGTAGCTTGAATCTTATTCCTAAAAAAAAAAAAAATATAGAGTATTAGAAGCAAAACATGAACAACCATGTTGAATGCTAGCAAAATGAATGGTTAAAAAAATATATTAATACCTATTTGTCCATCAATACAAATTCAATGGAATTAATCACATTGTTACTACTAGGCATCAATTCATTCCAAACTTGAATTGCTCATCCAATAATCAACCATGACATTCTTGATTGGTTAATAAAGCGGATTGAATCTAACAAATCATCCATCTATTGGCAATATAACATGAAAAAAATGAAACGTAGAGGACCTTTGCTTCATACAACCCAGTAAATTTGTTAATTAAATTTACTATAGTTAAGCAAATAGAATAAAATAGGGTTATTTTCCATCAGTGTGTTATATAGAGAACAAAAAAAAAACTAACTAAAAGGTAGATAATCATTTCATTAAATAACCAAATTCTTACTGAAAAATATAATTAGTTTAAAATAAGCACTAAAAAAGCACGTGAAGTGCAATGAAAGCTATTAACAATATAATTTCAAATGAAAACCTTATGCTTTTAATAATATGATAACATGATTTGAATTATGAGCATTATAAGTTTTCATTTAAGGAAAAGCATTCAATAAATAATCATCAAATTAAATAGAGATTGAAGGCAGAAAAATGAATTCTTGGAAAAAAAATTTAATGAAATAATAGAAGCAACATTAATGAGATAATCAGGAAAAATGAGGTTAGGATAATGAATAATAATTACTATTATCTCATCTTCTAAGACAGTGTTAGAAACACCCTTACTATAAACTGTAAGTGGTTCCATAACTAAGAGAAAAAGCAAACTTGTATTTGAGTTCAAGAATACAATAGTCATGGAAAACAAAGATAGATTGAAAGTTTCATCTAATCATTATATGAAAGCAAAAAAATAAAACCATTACCAGAGAATTATATGAAAGCAACTATCATTGAATGTGGATACATGTTACATTTCATTTAAATAGTAGGAATTAGTTATATAACACATCATATATTTTTAAATAGACTGGTGCTTTGGTACGAAAATAAATATGCAACATTCCTATAAAGTACAAAGAGTTTTCAAATGAAAAAAAGTTTTCATTTTTGTTCTCAAAGATTACCACTTATAAATGGACATCAGAAAGAAAAAATCTTCATTACATAAAATAAATAGTTGAGACAGAGCAATAGCAACAATGAAATAAAAATTAACTACTCTATAGATCTTCATATACATATCAAGATACACATTCAACATAACAAATAAAATATAAAATCTTTTAAACCAAAAACAAAAAATCATCATACGTGAAACACAGTATAATGGAATTTAAAAAAAAAAAAGTAACAACTTCAAGAAATCCAAATTAAAAAAGGACTATTGGAATAAAGAGTAGGCAAACATAAATATACAATAAATAAATGACAACTTATGTATGCCATACCTAAGACACCAGATAATCCTGTCAAAAAAATAAGCCAAAGCTTGAAAAATGAAAGACATCCAAATACTAAAAGATGATAGAGACCACCAAATATGACAACATGGAACTCATCTAACAAAGGAGTTTGCTTATAAAAGAAAAAAATAGAAACCATCCCTCCCTAAAAAATAATGGGGCTATATATAGCAAAATCATCAAATAACACATATCAAAACATGGATCTCATTCGAGGAATGAGTTGTTCATAGTTGATCATAGATAGAAGATCAAAACAGAACCTTATCAGAGATTTATATGAAAGCAACCATCATTGAATCTGGACACATATTTCAATTCTTTTGTGGTTTTCTTTGATAAGAACATATGAAGAAATAAAAATACTTGTCATATATGATTTTCTTTAATATTAGAAAATGAAGAACATGTGAAAAAGATGATATAAAATAAAATATGATATCGGTATTCTAAAATATGATATAATAAAAATAATTTCTTTAAGTTTACATATAAGACAAAATGAAAGATCCAAAAATGATATCAGTTATGTAAACATCCACCTCTATAATAAGAACATATGAAGAAGAATCATAAATGTTGGATATTTAATTTTGGAAAACAAAAATAATAAGAAAGAAATGAAAAAGTATCCAATTAAAATAAATAATTGGAGAATGATAAAATAAATAGTATCCCATAAAATCTCATCATAGAGGGTGAGGAGATAAAATAAATAGTTCATACAGAGCAATAGCAGAAATGAAATAGAAATTAAATACATTATAGATCTTTATACACATATCAAGATGATGGAGACCACCAAATATGACAACATGAAACTGATATGACAAAGGAGTTGATCATCCACAAAAGAACAAAATAGAAACCATCCCTCCTTTAAAAACCAACACATAACACATATCAAAACATGGATCTCATGTGACGAATGAGTTGTTCATAGTTGATCATAGATAAAAGATGAAAACAAAACCTATCTATAAATGGTTTTGAGAATATAAAAATAGAACAACATTATATGCAAGAAATGATTCAATACGTAGAATAATAAAGAGCACAAAAAAAGCATAAAGAATCATGAAGAAAAAGAAGAATAAATTAAGTTCATAATGAATGAACAATAGACAATGTAGCAAGGAGCAAAACAAACATAAAAGATATAGTTTACCTGAAAATGCAGGAATAGGAAAAAAAAACAATGTAGCAACTTCCTCCAATGGGCAAAGAAGAAGAAACCACAATAACCCTCCAATGAAATCATCAAACGCATAATATACACACAGAAACAGAATAGAAGGAAAACAATAAAATAGTTGTGTTTTTCAAGGCTAATGA
Organism: Sindora glabra; assembly: GCA_020226215.1. NCBI lineage: Eukaryota > Viridiplantae > Streptophyta > Magnoliopsida > Fabales > Fabaceae > Sindora > Sindora glabra. Next base: position 84,748,180 of record CM035229.1, read on the forward strand.
CAATGGCTCCTTCTGTTTTCATACACGTTAAAAACATGATAATTAATCTGCAGAAAAGATGATTAAAAAACTAATACAATTCAGAATAACAGAGTATTACAAAGGATAAATGCAGAATTAAATCTGCAAATTAGCTGAAGATTGGGTTGTCTAAATCAAATTTCAAAGGTATAAAATTAGGATTTCATCAAAGATGTAAAATACACGAAATCGGCAAATCAGATATCAAATCCTTAACACAATAAACTTATCAGCCTAAAAACTTGCAAAAACATAAAAATAGAACAATGAAAAGAACTTTGAAACCATTCGGAGTCAAAAAGGAGAAGTATTACACAAATAAAGAATAAGGAATGATGATATACAATAAACAGAGAAGATGATGGGGATATCAAGAAAATCTCTAGAGATAACGGGACGCTCCAGAAATCGAAACGCAATTAGTAGGAAATTCTCACAAAGACCCGTCACATTTTGAGAGGCAAAAGGGCATTTGTGAAGTTGGAGAATACAAATATAAGAAATAAGGAAATGATGAAATATAATAAACAGAGAAGATGATGGGGATATCGAAAAAATCTATAAAGATAACGGGACGCTCCAGAAATCAAAACGCAATAAGTAGGCAATTCTCAGAAAGATCAATCACATTTTGAGAGGCGAAAGGGCATTCACAAAGTTGGAGAATCGAGCTTGAATGTCGCTCGCCTTTGCATGAATTGTTAAGGTGCGGGAATGAATGAGAAGCATTGTTGGGTAAACGGAACGCCATTTTGAATAGCTTGTTTATAAGGGAGTAGATAATCTATCTGTTTGCGGCAAAATGCGGCGGAAACGTCCCGCAACAGCCCTCCGAAGCGGCCGCAATCTTCCTTTAAGATTGTGATTTCAAATCTTACCGTGATAGCGGCCACAATTTAAAACCCTGATCTTGACATATGATTGTCAAAAATGCTTATAAATAGAGCGTTAAGTTTGGAGTTTGAAGGAAGAACAAGGTAAGGAGAAAAATAGCTTCAATTAAAGCTTACTTGTATAACCCTTTGTTGCACTGTTTATCACGATTTGTGCTTATTTTATTTTTTATAAGGAGAATTATATAGTACAAACTTTTGTTGAACCTTTAGTTTATTTGACTTTTTAAATTTACAAGACTTATTTTTAATACTGGACTTATTTGATATAGGATTTATTTGGTAAATAGTTTTTTAAATCACTTTTACTTGATTTAATTAAAATCGGCAATCAGTTAAGCTGTTTTATAAATTATTTATAAAAATATTAAATTATTCTTAATTAATTTTAATATTTTTAATTTTATCCTTGTTAAATAAAATTTTAAAACACTCATGTTGATTTCTTAACATAAAATTTAATAATTGTAAAAGTTATATTAATTTAATTTTCAAAAATATTTAATATATAATAAATTATGATGATATATTATTTAAAAAAATTAATTTATTAAATAATATATACTTTAAAATATTAAAATATTATTAAAATAAAAAATATTTAAATAATTCATAAAATATACTCATATCTTTATTTATTAATTTATATATAAATAATTAATTATAAAAAATTAATTTTATCAAATATTTCTATTTAAATAATTAATGCAATTAGTTAATTTGTTTCATAAATTATTTGTAAAAAAAACTAAATTTTTCTTAATTAATTTTAATATTTTCAGCTTGGTCCTTTTTGGAAGAAAAACTAGAGCATTCATGTTGATTTCTTTAAAAAAATTAATAACTATAAAAATTATATTAATTTAATTTTAAAAATATTTAATATATAATAAATTATAATGATATATTATTTATAAGAAAATTTAATCTATTAAATAATATATACTTTAAAATATTAAAATATTATTAAATTAAAATATATATAAATAATTCATAAAATATATTTTTATCTTTATTTATCATTTTATATATAAATAAGTAATTATAAATAATTAATTTTGTTAAATATTTTTATTCAAATAATTAATTCAATAAAGTAGTTAAATCAATTAATATAATTAATTATCAATTAATAGTTAATTAAATTAACTACTATAAAAGATCTAATAATCTCCAATATCATTCTCCAACAGGTCTTTGATGATCAATTCTAGATGTCAGAAATTTGTTAAAATATTGATTAAGAATAAAAAAAAATTTATATATTATTTTTTTATGCTTGTGTTTGTTAAAAATTCTTCCTTAGATGTTGGAAAAAATTAATAAATAATTGTACAAAATTGAAATAGGCATGTCATTGGTTATTGATATTGCATAATATAGGAAATCTTGCATTAGTTACTGATATGGTGTTTTTGACGTTTACAAGTGTCAAAATGCTGTGTGCTAGCCATGTTTGTGATGTTCTTGGACATCGAAGGCTATCAAAAAGCTTAAAATCATTTTCCAAAATCAAAAAGCCCTAATTACCTTTCATTTTGGTTCCAATCAGCATTTTTTGCCCCAAACCACCATTCTTTATCATTACTTAATAACCAAGAGCCACCACCACTCCTCACTCTTACTCAAGCCAACAAAAGTCACCATTTGAAGCGTTGCTATCTATTCTGCATCTCACTTAGCCTTCTTCCACTGCTTTAAACAACAATAAGTGAGTAATTTCTAAGTTACATTCGATTAGGTTTTACCATTATCGGTAGGGTTTTTTTCTTCTAATTGATTACTATGATTTTACTCATAATTAATTATTCAAATTTCAATGTTACCCTTCTCCCCATCCCTTTTCCCTTTATTTTGATTTTCCCCACTTTCCTATCAATTTCATTCAACCTTTCTTTAAATTCCCTTATTCATTAAGAATGTGTTTTCATTTTGTTGTTATCCTTTCTATGATGAAAATAACTTGTTTAATTGTGTTTATTTTATGTGTTGGATGGGTTTTGGATTTGTATCTATAGATCAAGTCATTGTTAATATTTTCTCCTGAGTTTAAGCGCTTAGCAAGATCAAGAAATAGAGGTTGACCTATTTGCTTGCCTAGTATGTTATAAACCTTTGATAAGCAAAAGTCCGTCTAGTTTCAACTTGTAAGTTATATATATTATACTACAAGTGGGCTTATGCACAAATTATTTTCTATCTATTTGAATATTCAACTAGAGAAAGTCATGTAATGAGTGCAATACTTCAAGTTAGTAATTTGTAAATCTAGATTCAAGTGTAAAAGATGCCATAAATTATATTCTAGCAAAGATATGTTTTTAGATCTAATTACAACTACTAGGTTAAAGGATTATACTGAAGTCCAAGGAGCTGGGACTTAGTTTTTCAGGTATAGTACAAAGTAATATTCTAGCAAATATGAATGTGCCATTTTCTTGAGAGAAGAAGAAGATGTGTATGGCAAATATGAATGTGCCAAAAGTAATAGGCGGCGCTTCCGTTATTGCGTGCGAAGGTACTAGTTTTTTTTAGGGGGGGTTGGATATTTATAGCAGCAAAGTTGAAATTTAAAATTCGAATGGAAATTATAATCCAATTCAATAATTAATTGATTATATTACTGATTAATTAATTAAATTATTTGTTAATTAATAATTAATTTAATTAATTGATAATATTAATTATTTATTTATAAAATAAAATATAAGAATATGTGTACATTTTATAATTTATTTGAATTTTTTTTACTTTAATAATATTTTATATTATAATATATTATTTATTATATTATTTTTTGAAGAAAATTATGTCATTATAATTTAATATACTTATTTGATTGTACTTTAAAAATAAACAATTATAATTTTCTAATTAAGAAATGCTTATGATATTTTGGTACATATAATAATTATTAAATTTTTCTGTAACTATTTTTACTATTAATTTAAAACATATATATTTATCATTAAAAATATTAATGAATTACATATTTTAAGTATAAAAATATATCTTTTACAAGTAATGTCAACCCAATGTTTCTTTTTTTTCTTAATATATATTATTCTTTAATCAAAAAAATTATTTTATAAAAAATTAATAATTTGTTAATATATTTTTTATTATTCACTATGAAATAAAATATATATTCTCTTTTTTTTTACAATTTGATAGAGAAGATATAATTATATTCATGTAATTTTTTATTATTATGTTAATATTTTAATATAATTTATTATATTTATTTATTTTTATATACAAAAATAATTATAATTTATTATGTGTATTAAATTTTAAAAAATAAATAAATAAAATTTAACATTTTTTATTCCTGAAGGATTGAAATGTAAAAAAAATATTATTATAGGCAAGAATATCTTTTTATATACTAAATACAAAATAATTATTCCAAAAATTACTATTCTTAATTTTTTTAAGGGTTTATAAATTAATTAAAATAATTATTTATTAAATACACAAATTATTTAATTAAAAAATTAAAGATGCTTAAATTAATAAAAAATTAACTAAAAATTTATTTATCAAACATTTCATAGAAGAAGATCGAAGATAATGGGTATGAGATTGGAAGAAGCAATAAAAAGAGACCGGGGGGAGGGGGCGGGGTTTGTCGTTAATCATACTATTATTGATCAGTAGAGAACAAAAAAAACTCGCGTTCTTCGACCTTGGCAGCAGAATTTACGAAGCAAAGGAGGGATGCGTGAAAGAAACAAGGGAACGACCCAAGCGTTATCCATTATCAATCTGCAGACAACAAAAAGCACGCGTTGACTTTAGTGGCATTGCGAATCTTTCGGTTGCAAAATTGTCGAGTCCACGTGTTATCTGTTTGGGATGATTTGGTATGCATACACAGAACTCTACAATTTCAAATAAACTCTGCTGCATCGTTACTTTCATACGCGGCCTCCAACATTTACAAGGTTTATATATATATATATATAGTTGTAGCTAGTCCGTCCATGCAAATTTGTGTATTTATATATCTTTCAATTTTTTTTTTTTGAATTATAACAGATTTTGGAGTAGGATAGTTGTACTTCATTTTTCTATCAAAACTTATAATATTACTTGCAAATTATTTAATTTCTTTAAAATTATTAGGGGCAGAAAGTACGAATGTTACCAGTTCAACCAAACCCACGATTTATATCTTCCATTTTTATAATATTGCATAGGGAATCATGGTTGCAGCGTTGGTAAAGTAATAGTTACATGACACCGATTAGCAGTGCAAATTCAATACACTTTTGGTTTAACAGGATGAAATCGAACGAAAATAAAAAAGAAATATAAATAAAATAAAATAATTATTTTATAATTATTCTTTATTTAGTAAAGAATGAAATTTTATTTTATTTTTATGTTTAGGAGAATTAAATTCTGAAGAAATGAAATGGAAAAAAGTTATTAACAATAATAATACATTTAAATTAAAAATAAAAGAAAATATAAAAATTAATATATTTTCATATGAAAATAATAATGTTATTTTTATTTATTTATAATTTTTATGTTTAAAAATATAGATAATTTAAGTTAAATTGATTAATATATATACTAAATTACTAAAATGAATTTAATTTAATATTATATTATATTGAGTTAAAAAATTAATGGGCATATTATATTGATTTATATTGTAATTGTAACATTGTTAAGAAAACTATATATTGTTAAAAGAAAATACGGAAGATTTGATGTTTGTTTTATATTGATTAATATTAATTGTACATTGTTAAAAAAATTAAATATAATATATTTGCAAGAATTTTAAAATATTTTTTTGATTTGAAATATTTTTACACTTATAATAAAAGCAATAAAAAATTTTAAAAAATGTGTAAGTTTCAACTATAGTATAATACAAATAAAAGAATAATTTTGAAATTTTAAAAATTTAATATAGTATTATCAAAAATCTAATTTAAAAATGAAAAAGTGAGTCGTTTCATCACTTTTATTATGGAATATTTCATTATTTGATGGAATGATCATTTTTTAAGGAATAAGAATTCTTATTTCATAGTATTTATCAAACTCATTTTTTAGTCATTCACTTTTCCATTCTCTTGTATTATATTTTATCCAACAAAACACACTCTAACTCAAGGTGAGAATTTATGTAAATTGTCAATTTTTCATATCCATTTTTTATTTTTTTAAAAGTTAAATATTTTTATTTATGTTAATTATAACAACACTATACTTTAAGTGAAAAATAATGACTAATTAAGAAATACAAATAAAATGAGAGAAATTAAAAAATAATAATTAAAAAAATCCATTCTTTTGAAAACAATAAAACTCTACCCTTTTCATTTAAAATAAAATAATCATAAAGTGATGTGATTACATTTGGTTTTGTTTACAAATTATTTTCTTTACATTAAATTACGATGTGATTTTTCAAATATTTAAATCAGGGATGTTATAATTAAAACAAAATTTTATTCCTCTTAATTTGATTTAGAACTAATTATGATAAAATGTAATTTTTAAAATAAAATATGATGTATACAATGAATAAATAATTTTATTATCTACATTTTATAAATAAGGAATTTGCTAATGAATATATATTATATAAATATTTCCTAGTTACAAATTGTCAATTTGGTTTAAAAATAATAATAAAAATTGATTTAATTTTAAAATAGAATGTAAATTAATTTTGTAGTAAGTTAAGTTTGCTATTCTATTTTACAAATAAGTTTAATTCAACTATCTAAATGCCGATAGAGTCATCATTGAAGATGGACTAGGAAATTGAGTGCAAGGAAATGTAATCTTTAATAATGATAGTTGTTTTTGGTGAAAGCGACAACATTTTTCTAATGATAGTATTGTTGCTGAAGATAGCTTGAGAAATTATACACGAGAGAATGCAATCTTCAACTATGATAGTTGTTGTCAGTGAAAGTGCTTGCTTTTTATGGATGACAGTATCGTTATTGAAAATTACCTAAGAAATTGTGCCACATTGATAGTCAAAATATCTTTATTTATACTAATAATAATGTCATTGAAGAGTCTTGGTTTTTACCAATAACTTTTTAACGACAATCAAAAAATTATATCTTTATTGAAAAAGTTCGGTTATAAATATCACTTAATGTCATTCGACTCTTATTCGTGTGGAAGAAAAAGGTAGCACAATGGAAAGTCAAGATAATATTTATATTTTTTTGAATTATTGGTTTTTACTACTGTTAATTGGTGTTAGTATTTGATATTTAGTCTCCACTTAATCAGTAAATTTATTCCATTGAGATATGTAAATCAAATTTTATTATATTTTATTTAAGTATGTAATTTATGAAGTAAATAATATGAAATGCATTAATTTAGTTTGATAATATGATTATTTAGATATGAAATAAATTCCATATGGTTTTTATATTAGAAACGTTAAATGTGTTTATGTAGTTTTATTTAAATGTGCAATTTATGAATTTAAATTTTGTTGTTATTATGTTTGTGGATAAAATTGTAATTTTGTATAATATAATATGTATATGAAATGTTTAGTTAAGTTGATATGTGATAAAGTTGTTATAAGGTTCTATTGACAAATTTTAAAGTTTATGGTATAGTTTAAAATACAAAAATTTTAGTTGCATTTTACTTCTAAAATTGAAATAATGTAACAAAAATTAAAATATGAAGTATGAAACTAGAACACTATATAAATATATTTTAAAAAAATATAATGATATAAAATAAAGTTTTGGATATATAATTAAAAATTTTCAATATAGCTTAATAAAAATATTTTAATGAAAATGCATAATAAAAATTTCAAATGTTATAAATACATTTAATCAAAATATTATGAATATATAGATATGATATTTTAAAATTTTTCAAAATTTAGAATAATTATATATGTAAAAATTAAAATTATATATTAAATAAGTGAAAAATATTGAGATATTGACAATAGAAGACATAAAAAAATTAAATATATAAATAAATTATTTTAATAGATTAGAAAATTTGATATTTTTTAACAAATCAAATATTATAAAATAAATAATAATGATTAGATAAATACAAATATGCCTTATAAAAATATAATGACTACATAAATGTATTTAAAAACATATGTTTATATGAACATAAAATTTTGAATATATAATCACATTTGGATTAATATAAATTAATAAATATATGTTAATGAAAATATGTAAACATAAAAAAATCCAAATCATGGCAATATATTTGAATAATTATACATTGAATATATGAATAGAAAATTTTAAATGATTGAAAAATTAAATATTTTATATATTCAACAATAACATTAGATATTATATAAATAAATAATAAGAACAAGAATATACATACAAATTATATATAAATAAGTAATAATAAGATTATATATGATTATATATTTAAAAAATAAAAATCATAAAGACATTACATAAAAATATGATAAGTATATTGACATATTTTACATAATCTTCGTTAAAATGAAAATAAAATTTTAAAAATATAATTAAATTTTGAAAAATATATTACTTGGTAATTATATTTTAATAAAAATATATAAATAAAAAATTTAAATCTTACAAATGTATTTAATAAAAATATTATGATGATATAAATAGGAGTATTTTAAAAAATTAAAAGAATTTAAATTTTTATGTTATTAAGAATTCTCATATAAAATACAATCTATGTTAATTTAATGATTATATAATCATAGAAATTTGAAAATTTTAAATACTTGAAAATTTACCAATATTAATAAAATATACGTCTCGTTAAAAGAGTTGAACTGTGCATATTATGAATATAGTAGAGTAAGTTCCAAGATTGAATTACTAATTTTAAAATATTAAATGTAATAATTTATATAGATATTTAAAAAAATCCAACGATGCAAATCATAGTATACTTGAATAATGATATAGTAGAATCGTAATGTAAGTTTAAAATTATTATAAATATACTTTTATAATAATTTTAAATAAAATTACATTTGCTCTCATAGTTTAGACCCATTTAAAGATTGTTGATCTTTATAAGCTAATCAATCCTTAAATTGTCCTATAAAGTCGAATAGTTTAAAATATGTCACATAATTATTATTAATAATTTATTTAATTCTCGTTTAACATTATAGAAATTTCTCGGCACCTTTACTATTCTTTGGGTGTGAATTTTATTGATATACAATTTACATATTTGGAGAATTATAGGGAGATGCTACTAAAACTTTTACGTGTAAGAAATGATAAGCATGGATAAATTGATACAATCATAATAATAGAAATATCTTGAATGCAATAAGACCTTACCTTTTAAAATTGAAGTGATATGATAGATTTAAGGCATGTAGTCAACATTGATCATAATACTCAATTCTATAAGAAGTTATATTCTTCTTATTCAGTTATACGATATTTATAAATAAAAGTTAGATATATTTTCGAGATCGTATGTTGGATAAGTATTGAAATGGTGCATTGACATTTATTGAGAGTAAAAAACTTTGTTAATGAAAGGAGTTTGGTAAGATGTCTATGTAATAAGTATATGAACCTATTATTTCAAAAATTGACAATATTGAAGGCACATATTATAGATAATGGATTTCATCCATTATATATAAATTAGGTATATCATGGTGAGATGAATGGTTCAACTTTTAGAGGGATAGAGGCATCCCTTGATGATAGGGATAAGATGATGGATATTATACATGATTTTATCGATCCTTGTGTAATTAAAAAAATAGTTTAAGATGATGGAGAAGGGAAAGATAATGCATCCAAAGGGGACATTGGATCAAATTATAGTGGTTGTGATGACCTTTTTGAACAAGTGAAAATAAAACTGTATCTAAAATGCACAATATTTTTAGCCTTGAACTTTTTAGTAAAACTCATGTATTTAAAGGTGCTACATAAATAGACTAATAAGTCATTTGATGCCCTTTTGAAGTTGTTAAAAGAAGTGCTTTTAAAGGATAATAAATTACCATAATCATATTATAGTGTAAAGAAATGACTCAATAAATTGGGGTTGCGTATGAGTCAATCCATATGTGCAAGTATGATTGTGCACTTTTTTAAAAAGAACACACTGCAAAGAATAACTGTCTAATCTGTAAGGAAAGTTGATGGATAAATAAAAAACATAAAAGGAAAAAAGTCTTCGGCTGAAGTGATTGCATGGGTTGAAACATATTACAAAGGATATGATATAGTATCATATAGGAAAGTCAATAAAGAATGGGGTAATATGACATCATATTAATAAAGAAGCTTGACAAGAATTTAATAAAAGACATTCTAATTTCTCCGTAAGTCCACACAATGTTAAGCTAGGCTTAAGTGTAGATGAATTTAATCTTTTTGATGATATGAACTTGTCCTATAGCATGTAGCTAGTGGTGATGACTACCTATGAATTTGTATGAATTAATATTTTTTCATATTGACTCTGTTAATACTAGGGCCATAATCATCAGGCAAGGATATTGATGTCTTCTTAATACTGATTATAAAAGAATGGAGACATTTTTAGGAGGAGAAAGATTAGGATTTAGGATGCTAATATAAATATGATGTTTAACATACAAGCAGCATTGTTGTTGACTATGAATGGTTTTCCTGTATGAAGATGTCTCTTTGGGTGGAATGGATAAGGCTATAAGCATGCCTTACGTATAATGACGATACTCCATCAATTTGAGTTAGGAGTAAAATAGCCTATGTTGGTCATCATCACTAGCTTCTAAGGAGTCACACATCGAGAAACTGGAAGGAATTCAATAGAAGGTTAGAGAGGAGAGCCCCTCCTTATTCTTTTATTAATGAAATTATCATGGACCAGCTAGGTAAAATAGCTTAGAGGCTTCTTGAAGAACATACTCAATTTGGTGATTTAAAATGAAATAAAAGTGCTGATGAATTTAATTAGAGTACAAGAAGCATATTATTCAAACTCTCATATTGGTCGATAATGAACCTGAAGCATAATATTAATGTGATGCATGTTAATGAAAATATATATAATAATATTTTGGGTATATTGTTAAACATTAAGCATAAAACAAAAGATAAGGGATAATACAAGATGAGATTTAGCGAATATGAATACAAGGCCAAACCTACATCTATATAAAGAAAGGGGTTAACTTTTCAAACCATATACTACATACATACTCAACTAAGATGAATGAAGATAGTTCTGGCAATTTATAAGAACTGTGAAAATTTTTTAATTGGTTTGCTAGGAATCTAATAAAGACTATGATTGATCATGATATAAAGTTGAAAGGATTGAAATCACATGATTGTTATGTTATCTTATAGAGATTGTTAGGACTTTCGATCCAAGCATTTTTATTGAAGGAAGTATCATGTTTGATTATTGAGTGTGCAACTTTTTTCAACCAAATATGTGATAGAACTCTCGATAGGAGGGATGTTTAACAAGTCAAGTAAAATATTGTCATCATTTTGTGCAAACTTGAAAGAATATACCCTTTGACATTCTTTACCATAATGGTTCACCTAGTGATACACTTGTCAAATGAAGCATTACAAGGTAATCTTGTTCATTTTTTACGGATATACATATATGAGAGATACATGAAAAGGTTAAAGGATTATGTTAGAAATTGTACTCAAGTTAAGGGTTCAATTACAAAAGGATATATTATTGATGAGACATTAAATTTTGTTCCATGTATTTGGTAAGAGTAGAAACTAGGTTCTATTAGTCTTACTGAAACCAGGACGTAGCATCTAAAGATGCAAAGAGGGCATTATTGGTGTTTAGATTTCAATGTCGACTAGTAGAGAAGAAGATCATTTCTTACTTTGACAGGAAAGATCGAGATGTTGCCATATGGTATATCTTAAATAATTATGCTAAGATAAAAAAAATATCTTTGGTAAGTTTCTATAATCATTCATACTTTAATCCCAATTAATTATAACAAACTAAAGGACATATGTTGTGTAATAAACACCAATAACAACTTAAATGAAATGGTGTTGAAAACATTGATCAGTTACAAAGAATAAAATTTTTCACATGGTTTTACTCTATGGTAAATGCTTGTACTTTCCAACTATATTATACTAATTATGTAAATATTTTTCCTTAGTTATATTTTTCTCCTAGTTTAACTTTTGTTGAAAATGATATTTTCACATATGTACCATTTACATAAAAATGACTTCTCCGAAGCCACCAAAGAGTTATTATTGTTAGCTTCTAATTCCAATTTTACTATTATGATATACTCAGCATTATTGAAAATGGAATGCATTTTATAGTTAAAACTTAGGATGCAAAGTATAAAACATAAAATAGTCATATTTTCATTTCAAGAACTGATGGTAACATGTTTTATGGTGTATTGGAAGATAACATAAAGTTCACCTATTTAAATAAACATAGTGTGACTCTTTTCAAGTGCAAATGGTATGACACTAATCTAAAAAAAAATAAACTTTACATTGACAAGAACATTATAAGCATCTCCATCAGTAGGCAAGGGTATAAAGATGACCTTTACATACTTATAACCTAAGTGAAACAAGTTTTCTACATTGAAGATCTTCTCAATGGGCTAAATTGAAGGGTTATGCATAATATGGTGCATCACGACATGTGGGATTTACTTAATGATGATGTCAATAGACAAAACTTATCATTCTTACAAGACATTAGCTCCTCTAATTTGAACCTTAAAATTGACCTTAAAGATTTCCATTTAGTAAGCTTGAAGGATCAAAAAAATGTTTTGTTAATCATTTCATCTTCTAAGAATATTAGTTTTATTATAGAAGAAATGGAAGACTTCATCAATGATAAAGATAATTTGGAAGATAAAATGATTAAAGATTATATAGAGGAAAGGCTTTTACAATTTGATAATGATGGAAAAGTTGATGAGCATGAGAATGAGCTTGTTACTTTCACTGACATTGACTCAGATTAGAGTTTAACATTTTTTATATTACAACTCATAATTATGTAAAAGTGATTATGTAATTTATATGTTATCATTAATTGATTCAATTGTAGATTTTTTTCTTAAATGCTTATAAAATGTGTATTTTCCTAACCATGACTAACGTTAAGGCACGATACCATGGGATGATGGTGGAAGAGACTCTTCACATCAACCCACATGCATTCCATCATAATATAAGGGATTATGTATTTTTTCTTAATTTGTATACTTAAGTTGATTAGTATTACATATAAATTCATAACATTAACATTTTTTCTTATCTATTAAAGCTATAGTTCTGAGAAAGAAAAGCCCGAATAGGTCTTTTAGGCTATATAAGAAGATGGAAAAAAAAGGAGGGAAGACTAGTGCCTGTACAATTTGATATGACTAGTACATCGCATGTGGTTAGTGAAAATACTAATCATTTCCCCTATGATATAGGTAGTATCATTCGAGCCCATATCCCATCCTACCATAAATCATAACGATTAGTACCTCAGTAGTTGCAAGACAAAGTCATGCAAAAGGTTTTTTAATGGATATAGTGCTTATAAGTTTATTAAATGTCTTCTAATGTAGTCACACTTCAAGTTCTGAAGTCTTTTTAAGCTTGAATGAGAGAAAATGATTAGTGGTTTAATGCAAACTACTGTTGACCTTTATAACGAGTAGAAATATAGGTTGAACAAACATTTTCTCCTTTATAAGGGTGACTAGGAGTAGGGGCTTAACTTAGATTATGTTAAGCACTCTGTGTCGCCATCTATCTTGCCTTGGACCTAGCAGAGATGTGTAAACTTCTTTGATAATGACCATTACAGGTTGAATATAATATTCAATAAATATATGGGATTACTTCATACATCTAAATTGTATTTCAATTTTGACTCTTAAATGTAACAATTTTGTACGGTTACTTCCTAATTTGTAAGAGTTATTTATGAGAAATGCAAAGAATAGGGCGAACAAGGTGGTGAATGATCGACATAGATTGAAATCCATTGTGACACATCATTATGATAAGATAATTCAACTTATCATTCATGATTTAAATGTATAATTTATTCGTCAAGTCAATAATCATGTTTATTTTTGTTAGGAAAACATGAACAAAGAAATAAAGATATGGGTGAGTTGTAATCAGTGCCAAAGAACTTTAAGGACTAGTACACATATAAGATAAGGAATAGGTTCATCCGACTCTAGAAGAACACTCTGTAAGTTAGCTAAACCATACATTTTAATGATAAAAGTTTTATGAAAATATTGTGAAATCCTTATAATTGAATTTTGTTGTAATAAATCAAGGTGAGGATGATTAAGCTAGTAACTCAACATAAGTTATCTAGTGTATCATCCATTGGCTCACCTAGCACTTTTATACAGATCAATAAGGCTACCATTGCCAATGAAGTGCTTAGCACTCATTAAGAGTATAGGAAAGCAGTTGATGATGTGCTCACTAGTTAGTCATTCCTTTCCTCTAACACCTTTAGCTTCAAGGTAGGGTCACAACATTTTTCCCAAGTCACTAAGTTGTAAGAGCAACTGCAGCATAGCCGACAATAACTTTAGCAAACTCAACAACTAATTCAAAAGTAGTAGTGATAGCTCGCTTAGCAATAGGAGGTGTAGTAGCAGTTGAGGGTTTACTTCACCTAACTCACTTTCTTACTCAGATAGTAAGAGTTTATACTGTTTATCCCTCCTTTTATGACTACATAGCCTAAAATGAGCAACATCACACCAACAGCACCCCTAGCCTAACCTAGCCATCCTTCTCACTTAAGCATTACCTTTAATGTATCACCCATATTATTAAGAAGATGATGATAATAATAATAGCCTTGAGATGAACGATAATACATCTAGATACCTAAATCCTGACCTCCCCTCCCTTTAGGTTTTTATCATGTATATACAATTTTTTTTATTTTTATGTATAAACATTTATATATTTGAATATTATAAGTATTCATTTTTTCATATGGATCATGTTTGTGTTTTTATTATTAATACCATTGGCATATTTTATTTTTAATATTTAAATTAAATAAAATTAAATTAAAAATGGTAAATTAATTTATTTTAATTAATTTTCTTGCTAAATTAATTTAATCCAATTGAAATGAAAATTACTAATATTTATGCTGTTAAATATAGTATATTAATTTGATTATATTTAATTACAATTTTAACCTAATATATTTTATTTTTAATAATTCAAAATTTTTATTTAATTTTATTTAAATTTTAATTTAATTATAAAAACTTTTAATGTTGATTAAGCTATTGTTATATGTGCAAATTATAATTTAAAATTTAAATTTTTTGAACTATTATATTATCACTAAATATAAAATTAAAATTTTTATATTTTTATTTCAAATCTATAACGATAACATTATCATTGTTGTAAAGTGAAATGTTTCAACGATGATAAAGTCATCATTAAAAGTAAAATTTTAACTTTTATATTTTTTAAATTAAACCTACAGTAATGACTTTGTTGTTGTTATAAAATAAAATTTAAAAATTTTTAAATTTTAAAAATATTTTTAGTGGAGATAGAGTCATCGTTAAAAGTAAAATTTTAATTTTTATATTTTTTAATTTAAATCTACAACGATGACTTTGTCATCCTTATAAATAAAATTTAAAATTTTTTAAAATTTGAAAATATTTTCAATGATGACTTTATTATTACTAAAAGAGAATTTTTAATTTTTATATTTTTTAATTTAAACTTACAATAATGATTTTGTCATTATTATAAATTAAAATTAAAAAATTTTTTAATTTCAAAAATATTTTTAACAATGATTTAGTCATTATAGAAATAGTAATTTTTAGTGATGACAACTTTATCATCGGTGTTGGTTCTAACACCAATCACTTATTATCGATAACAACTTTATCTACGACTTTTTTCTTGATGACTTTTATATTTATCAATAATTGAAATGTCTATATTAATGACAACTGTCGTTGCTAAAGGCTAATTCTCTGTAGTGTATTAAACATTTTTA
This sequence comes from Sindora glabra, assembly GCA_020226215.1. Taxonomy (NCBI): domain Eukaryota; kingdom Viridiplantae; phylum Streptophyta; class Magnoliopsida; order Fabales; family Fabaceae; genus Sindora; species Sindora glabra. The sequence continues at coordinate 84,764,133 of CM035229.1, forward strand.
TATAATAATCACACACAAGAAATTACTACTTTGTAATTAATTATTGATTTTTTATTTAGAAAAATTTGGAAATCTAATCATCATTGTACATATTTTTTTAACAAATACCCTCATTTCCTTTAAATAAAAAAACTAATGTACAAATCTAATTAATTGGATGTATTTTAATAAGATTATAACTTTTTAAAGGATTATTTAATAAAAAAATAAAATTAAAGTATAGTTTTTTGGTAAACAATAGAGCACATGTTATAGAGACTAGATGCTAGGAAGATAAGACAAAATCTATATATTTTATTTTTACCAATAAGTTAAGGCATAAAATTGAGACATTAGAAATGGTGAAAACTCTCTCCACAAAAGAAAAAGACACCTTCTACTGAAGCAAACAAAAGTTAAACGAAGCATCAAACTCCCATTCCGCCAACAGGGAGATAGGTTCTAGACCTTTTTCTCCGTTACACAAACCAGCCAAAAGTTACAAAGATCACTTAGTAAGGATTACTCTAAAAGCTTATAAAAAAATATTTTTTGGAAAGAAAAATGATGTGAATATGACTGATTCAAGTCAAATGATCAATGAAAGTAAAATGGTTTTTAACCTCCCTAATAACTTGAAAAGCAAGATTTATGAACCTTGGAGCAGTATATTTATTGGCAAGGTGTTCGATAAGAAGCTCAGCTATTAATGTATTGATTTTCATATTAGAGCTTTATGGCAACCAGAAGGTAAACTTACTATTTTCGAAGTGGGTAATGATTTTTTCATGTTTAAATTTGAACTTTAATTATATTATTACAAGGTATTGAGTGGCGGTTTTTGGTTCATACTGGATCACTTTTTAGCCCTATGTTAGTGGGAATTATTTTTTAAACCCTTATTCACCCGATTATCATCCATTACAGTATGGATTCATTTCCTTGAGCTTCTAATGAAATTATATCATCCATATGTTTTATTGTAGATTACGGAAAAGATAAGAATAATGTTAAAAGTAGATGCCCACACTTACTTAGGTGACAAAGGTAAATATAATAGAGTCTATGTGTAGATTGATTTTAATAAATCGTTAATCTGCACAGTGTATATTGGAAATTTCAAACATACAGTCCTTCATGAAGGTTTGAAAAAAATGTTTTTCTCTTGTGGGAGAATTGGGCATCAATGTTAAACTTTCCCTTATGTTAATTCTTTAAAGAATATCCTGGACCGTTCTTTTTACTCCTTAGGAGAAAAAGAAACAAAAATAGTTACATAAAGTTAAAAACTAGTTTCAGAAAAGGAAATCTCCTAGGATTCAATGGGCCAAAACATAAGTGATCCATAAATAGCTAACATGGAGGAATATAGTCTATGGATTTTGGTTAAAAGATGCAATAGCAAATAAACAAAAAAAATAGATCGATAAAACAAGCCTGGATCCATAGTAGATATGTAGACTTTTGTGCTTAAAAAAGCTTAACTGAGTATAGATGTACTAAAAGGTTTTTTCTAAATTTGATAGAAAACTATCTTCTAGGAAACTGATCAATGAACAAAGCCTCAGGAAGGAGGAAATGGCAGTGGATGAGTTCCAAGTCCCATCAAACCCTTTTAATGCTCTAACATTAACTTATAATGCTTTATCATCCAGAAAATTCAACCCTAGTCCTTCACCAGAGAATGGAGTCCTCTAGAAATAAGTCCTCCTCATTGATGATGGAAGAAGTTAACTCGATTTAAAGTCTAAAAAAGGTGATTTGGGGTTATCAATATTAGGGAAAAGTTAGGGAAATTTCATAAAACCTCATAAAATGGAGCACCTTGGATTTAACTCATTTACTGGCAAACTTTGATCAGGAACTTGTAGTAACATTAAAGAACCTAAAACCATTCAAGCACCTTTAAAATGGTCTAGATCTAGTTCTTTTAGAGGAAGAGAGTGTTAATTTACTAATCTTATTGTCAATCATTCATGTAAATGATACTTCCAGTTGGAGAGCCCTAAGAACTAATTTGAATATGCCAAGACCCAACAAGTTGCCCTTGCTAATGTCCCCTTCTGATTCATGTCATGTAGTAGTTTGGAAAACCTCACAAGAAATGATGTAGTTGAAGAAAGCTATCCTAGGTCTAGATCAACTCACACTGTCCTTCAGAGAAGGGAAACTAGAGCTTCAGTTTATAGCAATGGATCTAATGATATCATAATGTTAGATCATTATGAACAATTCAATCATGATAGACTGGGAGTTGTTCAGACAAATTTTAGTACAGGTAACCTTTCAATCTAAAGGTTTGCTTAGAAAGTCTAGTAGATCATTTCAAGCAAACATTTTAATCTATCATGGAGGCTTCTAATTTTGATATTTTGGTATGGAATGTTCGAGGAGTTCAACATCCAAACTTTAAGAAGCTATTGGGGAAGCTGTTGGGTAAAGAGAACATTAAAATCCTTATTTTGACTAAAACTTATTTAGATAAGGATAAAGCCAAGGAGTTGGTAGCATCATTAGCTTTTTCCTATATGGAGTACACTAATACTATTGATTATGCTGGCGAAGTATGGCTCCTATGGAATCATAAAGAAGTTTAAGTTAATGTAGCCAAAAATTCTAAATAGGAAATACATACCATTGTAAAGTTAACTCCTACCTCACCTTCCTAACTGTTAAGTGATATTTATGCTAGTTTAAAATTAACAAATCATAAAGTTTTATAAAATAATCTTAGAGTAATGGCGAATAATCATTCACTCCCTTAATTAATGCTAGATAATTTTTAATGAAATTTCTTATCAATCTAAAAAATTTGGTGGAGCCCCTTTTGATATACATAAAGCTAGCTTATTTAACAATTAGTTGGACTATTGCAATTTAATAAATATAGGGTTTATGGATTCTCCTTTTACTTGGATAAATTATAGGAAAGGTAGCTAACTAATTATGGAAAGACTTGATCGAGTTGTTTGTAATGATGCTTGGCACTTATAGTACCTAGAAACTAAAGTTATACATTTGCCTCACATTATCTCTAACCATTATCCAATTCTTATTAAGTAATTCTAGGTTGCCTATAAAGCTCTCTAAACTTTTTTGCTTTGAGACTTGTTAGCTAAGCCATCCTAACTTACTTGGTACAATTAACATCTACTGGCCCCATAATCTATCCCTTTATCATGCTACTTAAGGTTTTGTTAATTTCATTAAGTGATGGAATGTTCATATCTTTGGAAATATCTTTAAAAAAAAAGAAAAGAATTTTAGTTACACTTAAGGTATTCATAATTAGTTGAGTGTTAATAAGTTAGAATCTTTTTTTAGACTTGATAAGGCCCTCTAGAACGAGTTAGTTGACATTCTAAGATAAGAGGAAAAATTATAAGCTTTAAAATCTAGGCTAGGTTGGATCTCAAATAGTGATAGGAATACTCATACTTATCGTCTATCCACTATTATTAGGAGAAGGCAAAATAGGATTAAAGCTTTAAAAAATCAAGTTAGGGATTGAATGTATAATCTGGTAGAGATTCAAAACTATGTTTTTAAAAACTTTAATAAGAGATTTAAATTATCTCAGGAATTATTTATACTTAGAGGAACTAAATCTAGTGGATGGTCTATTTACCTTGATAATTCTTTTAAGGACTCCTTAGTTAAAGTTCCTAATGAAAGAGAAATTTTAGTGGCTTTAAAAAATTAAAAAGCTAACAAAGCCCCTGGATCTAATAGTTTTCACCTTAGTTTTTATCAAATATTTTGGAATTTAGTTAAATTTTCTATTATAAACTGTGTTCAACAAGTTTTTCTTTCTCTTTCAGTTCCTTACTGGATAAATAATGCTTTCATTTTTTTTATCCCTAAAAATTCCTCCCATGAAACCTTAAATAGCTTTTGACCTATTAATCTTTGTAATACTATTCTAAAAGTTATTTCAAAAATTATTATGGAAAGAATGAAACCTTTTCTTAGCCACCTAGTTTTTCCTTTCCAAGCAACTTTTATGACTTCTTGCAAGCTAGTAGATAACATTATAATTTTGAGGGAACTAGTCCATACTACAAATAGATTAAAGGCTAGAGTAAGACATATGATTTTGAAATTAGATATGGAGAAAGCTTGTGACTCTATGGAGAAAGCTTATGACTCTATAGAATAAAGTTTCATTAGGCAAGTTTTAATGTTTTTTAGTTCTCGGATAATTTTATTAAATTAGTTATGAGCATAATGTAGTTAGAAAGTATAGAATACTTAATATTTTAATTAATCAAAGCTATAATTAGAAAGTCTGGGACCTAATCAAATCCAACAACATGGTATTAGCTTTTCCCATTTATTTTATGTTAATGATGTTATTTTGTGGTCCTGTGCAAACTTGAAAAATTGTCAGTCTATAAATTAAGTCTTGAATTATTTTGCTTCAGTTCCAGGGCTGAAAGTTAATAGAGATAAGTCTAAAGTCTATTTTTCTAAAAATGTTGAGATGTCCCTTAAAGACTTTCTTAGTAGGGAGTTAGGTATATAACATAGAGGGAGTCTAGGTAAGTATCTAGGTATGGAAATTGAAGACAACTATAGGACTGCAAACTTTACTTTTATAATGGATAAACTTAGAGAAAGAATTAATGATTGGAGGAAAAATCATTTATCTTCAACTGGTAGAGTGATTCTTATCAATTCTATTTTGTCAACCCTTCCTTTCTATCATAAGAGCTATACAAAAAACTTTATGTCAATCCATAAACAAATAACTCAAGTTATTAGGAATTTCTTATAGGGTAGTTCTACTAACTCCAAAAAATTCCTCCTATTAAGTTGGAATGTTATCACTTTGCCTAAGTTAGCTAGAGGCCTCGAGATTAAGGATCCTTTTGTGATGAATTTGGCTTGTATAACTAAGTTGGCATGGATTCTTATTGAAAATGATTCTTATCTATGGGTTCAAATCCTAAAGGCAAATTATCTTAATCTTAATAGGTAAGGACATCTTCCAATAAGAAAAGACACTTCCCATAATTGGAAAGCTTTAAAATTAACTAAAAACATCTTTCATTAAGGCATTAAATAGGTTATAGGAAATGGAGCTCAGGTCATGTTTTGGAAAGACCAATAGCTTAATGAAGGGACCTTGAAATCTCTTATTGCAAGTCATTTTCCTATATTCTCTCAGGACTTATGTGTTAAGGAGTTAATTAGAGATGGATTTTGGAATCTTAGTCTATTGCCTATAGAATAACTTATTAATTTATCATCTCTAATCTTAGGAACCCCTTCTTGTTTAACTAATAGGAATGATAGAATGATTTGGGCTTTATCCAAGTTTGGAACCTATATAACTAAAAATATCTATCTTTTTGTTAAAAATTTGTATAATAAATGTTCTAGCTGGAACTTTTCTTAGATTTAGAATGTGAAAACTCATCCTAAGATCGAATTCTTTATTTAGCTTTTGAATTGAAATCATCTTCCCATGAGGGAATTTTTTATTCAAAGAGGTATGAACATTCTTCCCAACTATATTTTATATGATAATAGGATAGATAGTATTAGCTATATTTTTTGAAAATGCTCATTTGCCATGACATTTTGGCATTCACTCCTTTTGCCTGATTCATGGTCAAATACACTACATCTTGACTTTACCTTATGGTTACAAGTAAACTTAATCTTTAATTAATTAAGTTGTAATAGCTCAGTCTAATAGGCTATAATTTTTACTTTTACTCTTTGAAATTTATGGCCGTTTAGAAATAAAAAAAAATAATTGAAAATCACTAGGGTAGTGATGATGTCACGATCCAAATCCTATTATGACTAGCATGGAATCCATTTACCAATTTCTACTAGCCTAAGTGTATGTACTTAACTTAATGTTGACCTATCAGTATGTAAGACATTCATATAAGAAAATAATATTTCAAAGATAGCATTCATCAAAAGTTTCTACAAAAGATATGAAAGTTAGAAATACTTATAATCTTCCCAAAATAAGAATAAGCAAGCCTAACTAACTCTTAAAAAATTAGTTCAACATTCTATTAATCTAACACTACGACAGACAAGAGGCCCAAAACATTCTATATACATGAACTGTATTACCAAAATACTATCAACAAGTTCCCACAAACTTTAACTCTGAGGAGGTGAAGGTGAAGGCTCAACCTGTGAATCTGTGAAATAAAACATAGAGAAGTGAGTTCGGGGCTCAGTAAGTAGATAATCTATAAAAATAACAACAATGTATAATAGCTTACTCACCAGACTATCCTCCTTCAACAAAACTATATCATGAATAAACATATTGATAACCAAGAGCCAACAACACTAAGATTATCACACACTCATCTCAAGTTTAATGTATCATATAACAATACTCATGAATATCACACTCAACATCATGTTTCATTAAATGAACAAATAGTAAATGAAATACATTCATCCTCTTTTTAACTCCCAGGCCAACCCTATAGCTTATCCGCCTATTCCATCCTTGTTTCTCCCGGGCTAACCTTATACCCTACTTGCTTTATTATCGAAAATTTCCCATCTGATGTTCACAACATTACCTATATCATATCTCTCACCTTTAATGTCACTCGTGGGATGGTTCTTAATACAATTTAAACATTGGAACTTAAGCTTTAATCAATATAATCATAATTCAATTCAATGTACCTTACAATATCTATCAACATCATTATACTCTCTTGTATAGCTACAAATATTTATATATATCATAGCTCTTATAACTTGTCATAAACCAATACATTTTTAGTACTTAGAGGTTAAATATCCATGATAGACCATTATGAGGTATGGAAACACAAAATAGATTGAAAATGGGTTATATGAAGACTATAGTTTTGACCTATGAGTGATATCTTAAGAATAACTCATAAACTATAGATGTATTCTGTATAAAACTCTTTTCATAGGAAATTAGGTTCAATGAACTTTCTATAGACTACTTATTTGCCTAAATCAACTAAGTTTTGAAAGAGTTATGTCCTCTTGAAGTTAGGCATAAAAGTTCTCTTTTCTGAAATTCAGAGTTCCTAACCTCTGCTCACTATATTGATGATATCTTAAAATATATACATGATTTTGATTTGAAACTAAATCCATTTGAAATTAGACTCAATTACCTTTAAAATGATAGGTGAATTGTTTAAAACGGACATCAGATGAAGGAGTTATACCCCTTCAAATTTGGCATGAAAATCTACAATCGATAAATCGATTGGTGAATCGATTCATTAACTCACTTTTCACCTCTGGACCCCCATAATTGATTCACCATTGGATTCATTATCCCTTGGGAGTCCTGAATCACTTGGTTACTTGATTTTGAAGCCCAATTTCACCTTTGGACCCCTAGAATCAATCACCACTCAATTCACACATGAAAAACTAGATTTTCTGCGTGTTTTTTACTGCACAACCGATATCTTATATCACTTCTTTCCATCACTTATTACTTCTAAAACATCAAAATAAATTCAAATCAAGCAGAGTCATAAACAAACCCATATTTTATACATATCTTCATATAACCTCGAAATCTATAGATTTAACTAGATTATTCACTCACCTTATATGAAAAAGAATGTTCGAAGACTAATTTGAAGATCTTTCAACCCCAACTACATTAAAATCCATACTTTCTAAAGTTAGGGTTTAAAATGCTCAATACACTCAAATAAATTTCAAATCTTTTATCAACCAAGAAGAAGTAGAAGGGATTCTTGATGAAAACATTATTCTTACCTCAATTAGACAAAGAAATCCAAGAGATTTGAAGTCTCCCTTGCTTAGTTGATGAAGTGATGAGAGTAGATTGTAGAGAAAGTGGAGAAAAATGGAGAAATGAGAGGGGTGAGGGTTGAAAAATAGGGAAAAAATAGGGCCTCAGGGGCATTTTTAAAAAAACATTCCTGCACCTCTTCCATACTCATATACTCACTTATATTAGTATATAACTTTACACCTCAAAATTCTAATAAACCTTTCCCCAATAAATTTTACCCAAATTATATTCCCACACTCTTATTTTCATCAACTTTCCTTTATTTTACAATTCACACACAATATTCTTAATTCACCCAAAATTTTCTTGTTACCTTAAACATTCTTCCTCATATCATTGTTTTTAATTTATTTATAACTAAGGAGGGTATAACAAATGATTTGAAAACCATTATTCTAAGTAAATCTTATGAATATTGGGTTGTTATGGTAGTCCAAAAGCAACCATTTATTAGATAGGTAGTGAATGTTAGCTAGGAAGCTCCTCCTTTAGGCTGCTACAAATTAAATATTGATGGTGCATCCAAAGGCAACCCTGTTCCAGTTGCTGGTGTTGCAATAATAAAAGATTGGTTAAGCAATTGGGTTGTGGGATGCTCAAAAGATTTGGAAAAATGTTCAAATTTAAAGTTACGAATTTGAGGGATGACTTATTATTGGCCAAGAATAGGGGCCTATGTCCATTTTTAATTGAATTAGATGTTCTTTCTACTATAATATTTGTAAATAACAATTCTGATAATGCTTCTTGTGCTCTTATTAGTTTGGTTAAGGAATACAGGAAACTCTTCCAACAAATAGGTAACTTATAAGTCAAGCATGTATACAAGAAAACTAATGTGGTTGCTAATTTTGTTGTTAGAAATGCTGTAAATACTAGTAATACTTCGAATATTTTGTTATCCCCACCAAGAGGAGTGTCTATACTCCTAGACAAAAGGAACATTTCAATTTCTAGACTCAAGTAATGCTTTTGTCTTTTATATAGTTCTTTATCTTACTAAAAAAATATATTTTATTTTTCACAATGGACAAAATCATTATATTTATTACTTAAGTTGTAATGTGAAAAAATTTCTTACTTGAAGTTAAGAGGATGAAATCAATTTGATTTAAACTTTGCATTATGTCCTCACTATAACATATACACATACATAATATATATATATATATATATATATATATATATATAAAGAAAAATGTGTGTATGTATATATATCAATATAAGTAATCATTACAATTTACATACATCTTTACCCATCTTACTATATCTTAATGTATTAAGATTTGCATTTGTAATTTTTTTAATCATTTTAATTGATATTAAACATTAAGTTTTCAAGTGCGCAAATTAGCTAAACACTTACATATGTATTCTAAAAAAATATATAGTAGTAAGTTGTAGTAATGAAAAATAGAACCGTAAAAAATAAAATGCTTTTAAGTTAAGTAAATAAAAAAGAAAGTCCTGAACACGATTTTATGCGCGTCGAAGAGGCTAGTGATAGAAAAAAAGAGAGAGGATTGAAGTTAATCGGGCAATTAGGCCATATTTATTGTTAGTTTTGTCTATAGTTTAGATTGTACTGTGTAAATAGAATTGAATAATTATTTCATTTCATTTGAAAAAATGAGATGTTTTATTCTTCTATCTGTGTGTTTTTCTTAATGAAGTTAATTTAACTAATCTTCATTTCCTGTAAGTATATTAGATTTTATTATGTAATACTCAAAACTGAAAAGCATATTCAGGATCTTTAACTAATCTTCATTAATTGTTGATTTTAATTTTGTAATCATCTTAATTGATATTAAATATTAAGTTTTCAAGTGCGCATATATACTCTAAAATAAATATAGTTGGATCTAGCAATGAAAAATAGAGCCCAAAAAAATAAAATACTTCTAAATTAAGTAGGTAAAAGAAAGTTTTGATCACGCGTTTGAGCACGTTGAAGAGGTTAGTAAAAAAAGAGAGAGAGAGGAAAAAAAAGGATCAAAGTTAATCAGGGAACTGGGCCATATTTATTGTTAGTTTTGTCTATAGTCTAGATTGCTGTATTGTGTAAATAGAAATGAATATTACTTCATTTCATTTGACAAAATAAGACGTGTCATTCATCTATCTGTGTGTTTTTCTCAATGAACCTTTAATTAATCATCCAATCCTGGATGCACAGAAGAAGAAGATAGAAAGTCTTCCAGAAACATCGAATATCATCTTTAAGTCAACGTTTCTGGATTATCTTCAAGTAACTAATTCCACCTCGAAACGCCATCTATGACTGAGCCGGAAGGTGTTATCACCGTCTGATTGTGAGTCTGTGAAGCTGTAGGCAATGCCATTGAGATTGACAAAGGATGGTGCGGATTCGTAAGTTGGAATGCCATAACCACCTACCTCCACACATTTATCACCATAGTACTCATCCTGCTGCTGCTCATATGTCACCATCGATGCTTGCTGGTTGTTTCGATATTGCTCCGGAGTTTCACCTTTTCACATATATATTGACGTCAGAAACTGCCATTTATGTTTCCCCAACGTCGGAATTAAAGAAAAGACTATGCATGAGCACACGTACCTTGTGTCAATAAGGCAATGTTGTCATTCAGAACGGCATCAATTTCTTCCAGGCTATTCCATTTCATATATGCTTCTCTCAACAGTTTCTCTATATAGCTCTGAAAATGTTGCCAACAACACGTATTAATATTAGTCAGTGGACTGAAAACCAACAATTGGAATATTGATCAGGAAAATTGTGGGATTATTTTAAAAGTTGAGATGAATTTTGGTACCTCCTTCATATTGTTGAGGTCTCTTCTGGGAAATATCTGATCATTGATTTCAGCTTTGATTAATTGGCAGATGGGACACAGAAGGACTGCAAAATGAGGTCCACGGTACCTGTAAAACTTACTGACCATGTTACAAGTCTTTGCATGCTTCATTGTAAAAACAAAATGATCTCCTAATTTTCTTCTCCTATTCCCCGCCTCCACCTCAAATTTCAAGCACCAAATGATCCTCCAAACCTCCTTCCCTTATAAAAAAACCTCCTCAAATATACACTAATGTCATTATCTTCTCTTCTTGGTTACCACGGTTCTATCTGTTGATCCAAATTTTGAGGCATTTAGACCTTGGAATTGTGGAAATGGCCCAATCATAAAGTACACTTTCTTTATTCCTTCGGTATAAGAACCATTTTGTGGATATCCCCACTTCGATGTCAGCCGCGACCACAAGATTCCAATTCCCAGAATTTCTAATCTAGAGTTTTCAGTTAAAGATATTTCATACTTCAACTCTTCTTTTCGTGAGGCCATCATGGCTGTCTATGAGGAAAAATGCCCTGCTCCCATGTACAATTACACTCTTGATCAAACACCATTTCCTTTGGTTCCGAGAATGCCAATATCTCTTTCTTCTACAACTGCACCACGGAGCCTGTAGATTACCCCACTTACGATGCAGACTGTGCTAGAAATGCTACACATTTTTCTTTTGGATTTTTTCATAAAGAAGCGCTGGAGCACAAACACTACTCCTTGAATGAGTGCCAGTTCATGGTTAATGTGCCAGCGAACATCAATGCTGCTGTTAATTTCACCACTTTATTGCGAATGAATTACACTGAAATATTGAAGATGGGGTTTCTCTTGAATTGGAGTGGACCTGATTGTGAAACTTGTGAAATAAAGTGGTCGACGCTGTGGATTTGACGATCATAACAAGTTCGTCTGCTTCTGCAGTGATAAGTCTCATTCGAAAAGTTGTGATGAGGGTAATGCATTTATTTGTCACTTGAGCATGTCTTGTATCTGATATGCTTAAGAGCGGAGAATTAGGTTGTAGTAGTCTTCACTTTGTCCTTTCTTCTCATATAATTATTGGTACATTTAGCCGAAGCTCTAAACTCCTCTTTGCTTTCACTGGTTTTTGTTGCAGAAACAAATAGGAAAAGGAAAATAATTATAGGTAATAAATAAATTGCTCCAATATTTTTCCTTTTTAGTATTCTTTCTTTCTGTTTTGCGTTGTATTTATTGCATTCCCCGTCAACATTTTGCGCTGATTCACACTTCTTATGATTATTCTAAGGTGTTGTTGCTGCTGGGATTGGTGCCCTTTCGCTGATCTGCGCCGAAAGAAGAACCGTTATGCAGCTTCATATATGCAATCTCGGAGCCTCGCTGCTGATCCTTCCTTAAAAGATGACCCTGAGAAGGGAAGCAAATACTTTGGAGTTCACGTCTTCAACTATAGCGAACTTGAAGAGGCCACTAACAATTTTGATTCAAACAGAGAACTTGGGGATGGAGGCTTTGGAACAGTATATTTTGGCAAAACCAAACTTCTTTTGTTGTATGTATTGGTACTTACTTTGCTTTAAACAAACCACTGAAAGCTCTATGCTTTCTTATATATGCTGTGTAGGCAAACTTCAAGACGGGCGTCAGGTTGCAGTAAAGAGATTGTATAGGAACAACTATAGGAGACTTGAGCAATTCATGAATGAAGTTGAGGTCTTAACCCACTTGCGCCACCAAAATCTTGTTTCTTTTTATGGTTGCACCTCTCGCCATAGCGGTGAACTTCTGCTTGTTTATGAAGACATTCCTAATGGAACCGTTGCTGATCATCTTCATGGTGAACGAGAAAAACCCGCCACGCCAACATGGGACAGTAGGATGAATATAGCCTTAGAGACCGCAAGTGCATTGGCATATCTTCATGCTTCTGACATTATTCACCGAGATGTGAAAACCAACAATATTCTTCTTGACAATCATTTTGTTGTCAAAGTAGCAGATTTCGGGCTTTCCCGTTTTTTCCCGAACGATGTTACACACATTTCAACAGCTCCACAAGGAACTCTTGGGCATGTGCATCCTGAGTACCATCAGTGCTACCAGCTAACTGACAAAAGAGTGGTGTATAGCTTTGGAGTTGTGCTGATTGAGCTGGTTTCACCCATGCCTGCTGTCGATATCACAAGGCATAGGCATGAAATCAATTTGTCTAACATGGCCATCAACAAGACACAAAATAGGGCACTGCATGAGCTTGTGGACCCAAGCTTTGGCTCTGAATCAGATGACAAGGAAAATGATAAATGCTGTGGCAGAATTGGCATTTCAGTGTCTGCAAAATTTGAGAGATCTGAGGCCATCTATGGAAGAAGTGGTGGAAAGACTGCAAGATATACAGAATGAAGGCAAAAGCAAAACGAAGGCAGAGGAGATTGATATCTCCGCGGCGGAGGATGTTGTGTTGCTAAAGAATGAGCCGCCTCATGTATCGCCGGATTCCAATGGGAGGAGTACATCTACTACATCCAATGCTAGCGGAATAACTGTTCACGGCTATGGCATCTACCAGCCGGAGCTTGAGTTTCTGTCATCTGCTGACAACAATATCTTAAAGATTGAGATGTACATACAAAGCTGCCGTGGTTATGAAATTTCATCTTTTGAGCCATTTTTTGACTACTTTTCTTCTACAAATTGCAAGTTCAGATAAGATGGTCTTCCACCTTTTTTTTTTTTTAAGAAAAAAAAATTATGCAACTCATTGTCTCAAACTAAATTTTAGGACTTGTGGAAGGAAGGATTGTTTCTTTTGGTTGAAAATAATAGGACTTTCGGAAATAAGTAATGAGGCTTCAACACTTCAATTTGATTCTATCAAACGAACACAGAACACAGTTTCATGAATTACATTTTTTAAGCCTATATCGATTACAGTTACAAACAAAGCATTTTTTTCTAGCGCTTCCTGCATGCAAAACACTGCTTTCAAACTTATAATGAGTTCCACAGCGTTCATATTTTTATAGGACATCAATATTACGTGACTCTTAATTAATCTGTTGGTGTTATTAAACCAGAAAAACACAGAGAACATGAAGAAAAACCAGAGTAAAAACGCAGGGAAGGAAGGGTAGCAGCAAAAGTTACTTTTTCATTCATATTTCTACCTTAAATACATACAGAAAAACTAGTACAATGATAGATATTAGCTCATACTTGAACCCATACTGAAGCATGGCTATTTGAACAACTTTTTCACCTAAAATGTACTACAATCAGAACCATTTGATTATCTGTATCAGCCCTACTGGTGGCAGAAGACTGTTTGGCCCTGATCTTAACAAAAACATATGAGCTAATTTGAATATCAAAGGAAAATCTCAAAAGTCTAACACTCCTCCTTGAGATTTTTCTTTGAAACTCCAAGCTTTGCTCTTAGGAATTCAAATTGTGCTTTAGGAAGAGCCTTAGTCATTATATCTGCAATCTGATTTTCAGAACAGCAATGCATTAACTTGATTTCTTCATTTTTCTCAGCCTCACGAATTGCATGAAACTTCACATTTATGTGTTTGGTTCTTCCATGTTGCACTGGATTCTTTATAATAGCAATGGCTGACTTGTTATCAACCCAAATGACAGTAGATTTTTCTTGCAAATACCCCAAATCTGCTAGGATTTTCTTAAGCCAAATGGTTTGATTTGCAGCACCAGCAGCAGAAATATACTCTGCTTCAGCAGATGATTGAGCAACCACTTCCTGCTTCTTAGAGTGCCAAGAGAAAACACCACTCTCAAAGGAGAAACAATAACCAGAAGTACTTTTAGAGTCATCAACACTTCCAGCCCAATCACTATTTGCATAGCCTTCTAATTCATCACTTTCAGCTTTTAAATACCACAAGCCATACTCATTTGTTCCCCTGATGTATCTAAGAACTCTCTTGGTAGCACCAAGATGAGTTTGACTTGGAGAATGCATGAACCGTGAAAGTAGACTTGCTGCAAACATTAAATCAGGTCTAGTGGCTGATAAGTATAACAAGCTCCCAATCATACTTCTGTAAACAAAAGCATCAGCTCTAATCTCATCATCATCTTTGGAAAGTTTTTGGTTCACTACCAATGGAGTAGAGACTTGTTTTGATCTTTCCATTTGAAACTTCTTCAAAATCTCTTTGGCATATTTTTCTTGAGAAATGAAGATACCTTTAGAGCATTGATAAATCTCCATTCCAAGAAAATACTTCATCTCTCCTAAATCGGACATTTCAAATTCTTTTTCCATGTTTAACTTGAATTGCTTGATAAGTTTAGTATCTCCTCCTGTAACCAAGATATCATCCACATATAGTGAAGCAAGAAGTTTTGTTTGAGCTTTAGACTTCTTCACATAGAGGGTAGCTTTATTTTCACTCCTAACAAAGCCTTGATGCAGCAAGTATGCATCAATTCTGCTATACCAGGCCCTTGGTGCTTGTTTTAGGCCATAAAGAGCTTTGTGGAGTTTATAAACTTTCTCTTCACTTCTTGAAACATAAAACCCTTGAGGTTGTTCAACAAATATTTCTTCTTCTAGCAGCCCATTTAGAAAGGCTGACTTCACATCTAGATGACAAATTTTCCAGCTCAACTTGGCTGCAAGAGCAACAAGGAGTCTTATAGTGTCATGTCTTGCAACTGGAGCAAATGTATCAGAGAAATCCACACCTTGCTGTTGTAGATAACCTTTGACCACCAATCTAGCTTTAAGTTTATTTATAGAACCATTTGGATTCAGTTTGGTTCTATAAACCCACTTGACACCAAGAATTTTATGGTTTTGAGGCTTATCCACAAGTTTCCAAGTGCCATTCTTTTCTATCATAGCTAACTCCTCCTTCATTGCAGCTAACTAACCCTCTTGTCTTATTGCTTCTACAAAACTAATGGGTTCAAAAAAGGCTATGTTGCATCTCTCATAAACTTTAACAAGAGGTCTAGTTCCTCTTATTGGGAAGTCATCATAACTAACAAAATTTTCTTCATTTTTAGCTTGATCATGAGCCAAGCCATCACAAGAAACTAATTTTTCAGAATTTTCAACTTCATTTCTTTCCCAATTCCACTTGGCTACTTCATCAAACTTCACATTTCTGCTTACAACAATAGATTTTGACCTCAAACTATAGATTCTATAGCCTTTTGTATTGCTATCATAACCTAAGAAAATGCCTTTCTCAGATTTTTGATCTAGTTTTCCCTTTTTCTGCTCTGGAATGAGAGTGTAGCATAAGCTACGAAACACTCGAAGATGATTCACTAAAGGTTTAACTCCAAACCAAGCCTCAGAAGGAGTTTTTCCCTTTAGAGCTTTAGTTGGCAGCAAATTTAGCAAGTACACAGCAGTGTTTACTGCTTCAACCCAGAATTGTTTAGGAATACCTTTTTCAAACAGTAAGCATCTAGCTATTTCCATCACAGATCTGTTTTTCCTTTCACTCACTCCATTTTGCTGAGGAGTATAAGGAATAGTCAATTGATGTTGTATGCCTTGCTTCTCTAAGAAGTTGTTGAATTCCTTTGAAACATATTCAGTCCCATTGTTAGATCTTAGAATCTTAATCTGATAGTCAGATTGTTTTTCAACCATAGCTTTAAATTTTTGAAATTCAGTTAGCACTTCAGATTTATGCTTCAAGAACCTTACCCAACACATTCTGGAAAAATCATCAATAAATAATAAGAAGAATCTACTACCACTCAAAGAAAGTGTACTCATTGGCCTACAAATATCAGAATGTATGAGTTGAAGTTTTTCGGAAGCTCTCCAAGCACCTTCTCCAAATGGTAGTTTTGTTTGCTTCCCCATTTGAAACACTTCACACACATCAACATTTTCTTTTACAGCTGGCAGATCATGAACTAATTCCTCCTCACACAAGTGTTTTAGATTAGAAAAACTAGCATGGCCAAGTCTTTTATGCCATAAGACAGAATCAACAATGGTGCTTGGATAAGCATGCATATCAGTTTGCTTCCAATTGATTGGAAAACTTCTATCTTTCATTTTGACAGTCATCAATTCATTCCCAGAAGGATCAAATATTATGCATGAGTTGTTTTGAAAATGTAGAACATAATTTTTTTCAAGCATTTGAGGAACACTCAACAAATTTTGATCAATACTTAGTACATAAAGTACATCTGGGATAAACTTGGTACCTGAAGGTGTTTCCACAGCTGCTACACCTTTTCCCTTGATGTCTAGATAATCTCCATTTCCAATCTTGACTTTGGAGCAGTAAGACAGATCAAGATTTTTGAGAATGGCTGAATCAAAACACATATGATTTGTGCAGCCACTATCCACTATCCACTAACCAAGTTCCTTTATCATTATTTGCAGCATAGCATGTTGCTGCAAATAACTTTTCTTCAACTTCTTCTTGATCATCAGCAACATGAGCTTGTTGCCCCTGTTGGTTTCCTTTACTCTTGCAAACCTTTTCAACATGTCCAAGCTGATTACAACTTCTACACTTCACATTTGGTCTCCACCAACAGAAATTTTCTGTATGGCTTCTCATCTTGCAATGAGGACATGGAGGATAATTGCCCTTTTTGCTTCTACCTTTGTTGCTTTCACCATCTTTCTTTTCTTTCCCTTTTTTATCCCCAAATTGCTTCTTCCCTCCATTGTTTGGCTTCTTTTCTTGTGCCTTGACATGAAAAACTTCCTCAGCTGCTGTCTCCTCCATTCTTATTGCTCTTTTTTGCTCTTGAGCTTGAAGAGCATTCACAAGTTCCATCAAAGCCAGCTTAGATAAGTCTTTGGAGTCTTCAAGAGAAGAGATCTTGGCTTTAAACTTCTCAAGAACACTAACCAGCACCTTTTCTACCAATCTCCTCTCCGGCAACTCCTTACCAAGCATCCTTATCTGATTTACAACTCTCATCAGCTTGTCAGTGTATTCTTTAACAGTTTCAGAATCTTTCATCTTCAGAACCTCAAACTCTCTCCTTAGATTCAACATTTGCATTTGCTTGGTTCTCTCATTTCCTTGAAACTCTTCCTTCAAGATGTCCCAAGCTTCTTTTGGAGACTCACAGTTCATGATTCTTGTATAAATTTCATCTTGAACACAGGATTGAATGGCAAATAAAGCTTTGTACTTCTTTGCACCTTCTTCACTATGATATTTGATTTGAGCTAGAGTAGGATATGCTGGCAAAGGATCTGCTTCCCTACCAGTTTCCACTACTTCCCAAAGATCATAAACTCTGAGATAGTTTTTCATTTTTCCAGCCCAAATCACATAGTTCTTGCTTGTGAACTCTGGAGGTGTAGGAGGAGAGTAGCTGTTGGAAGCCATGAACAAACACTCTATTTTTCAAGGTTTTATGGAGGAGAAGCCTTGCTGATTTTTCCTCAAACACACAGCCCTTCAAGATCACTTATGCTCTTGATACCATGTTATTAAACCAGAAAAACACAGAGAACATGAAGAAAAACCAGAGTAAAAATGCAGGGAAGGAAGGGTAGCAACAAAAGTTACTTTTTCATTCATATTTCTACCTTAAATACATACAAAAAAACTAGTACAATGATATACATTAGCCCATACTTGAACCCATACTGAAGCATGGCTATTTGAACAACTTTTCACCTAAAATGTACTACAATCAGAACCATTTGATTATCTGTATCAGCCCTACTGGTGGCAAAAGACTATTTGACCCTGATCTTAACAAAAACATATGAGCTAATTTGAATATCAAAGGAAAATCTCAAAAGTCTAACAGTTGGATTCTCATATTTGACTTACCAACTGTCCGTCTAGCATCCCACCTTAAGACGGGACTTGGCATTCTTAACAGTCACGGACTTGTCTGTGAGAAGTTTACAGTTGAAGGCTAAAGCTAGCGCATTGAAAACAAAAACCAGACACTCCTACTAAAAATACGCACCGTCAGCTTTATGTCTGAATTGCAGAATTGCAAGGGAGTAGTCTTCTGCAAAACTGATCCTTAAGGCCTAGGGCAGACCCAAGCTGATTAATAATTGAAATGATGGTCCCAATTCAGTAATTCACCTTCACAATAAACCTACTGCTGACACTATTTTGATTATATGACAGTCTCCTAGAAGTAGAAGTCAGTGTAACTCCAAAGAAGATTCTATTGCAGGACACTTTTTATGAAGTGGAAGATTCAGGTTTTGATCTTGTAGGAGAAGACAGAACAGGCTTTGGTGGCATTTCCAGGGAATCCAAGTTTCCTTCCAGCATCTCTATCACCCTGCCCATAGCTGGCCTATGACTAGGAATTGTCTGAATGCACCATAAACCCACTAAAGCCATTCTCTTGGCAGTACTGTTTTCTTCTGAGGTCATCACCCCATCTAGTCTCAAACCAAGCTCAAGTTTTTTATAAATCCAATCTGGAAAATATATCTCACTTGTCTGACTGGCTTCAGCATTAATGTTCTTCCTCCCTCCAACCATTTCTAGCAGCATCATTCCATAACTATAAACATCAGACTTATGTGAGACGCCTCCAAAATTTCTATTCCACACTTCTGGAGCTATATAACCCAGTGTACCTCTAGCCTCTGACATTGAAATAATGCTCTCTCTTGTGGGACAGAGCTTGGCAAGGCCAAAATCTGAGATCTTGGGGCAAAAGTTTTCATCCAAAAGGATATTATGTGGTTTTATGTCGAAATGAAAGATTCGAGTGCTGCATCCCCTATGCAAGTACTCGAGCCCTCTAGCGATCCCTACTGCAATTTGGTATAATTTTTCCCAACTCAAGGAGGTACCATCATCCGTCTTGTTATGAATGAACTTTTCAAGCGAACCATTAGCCATAAATTCATAGCTTAGAGCCTTTTTGCGACCTTCAAAACAGAATCCAAGAAGGGCGACAACATTAACATGGGAAGTCCTGCTGATGCTGGCAACCTCATTGATAAAGTCTTCGTCATTCCTCTTTGATGCATTCAATATCTTTACAGCCACCGGGGAACCAGTGACCAGCTTTCCTTCGTAGACAGCTCCAAAACCACCTTGGCCCAGTTTAACTTTGAAAGAGTTGGTCATTTTCTTGACTTCTGAGAATTTATATCTTCTAAGAGCTAGAGCTTCATGATTTCTTATGAATGCTTCAATATCTTTTTCATTGCTTTTCATGTTGCAATATTTTTGTCGCATAAGTAACGGCTTACACCTATGACAGCAAAAAACGACACATACAAATAATGCTGAAATTGCTGCAGCAGTAACGCCTGTGAGCATATATAGTAGCCGGTAAGCCAAGGAATAGCAAAGAAATATTCATATATATCATTTCAATTAGCATGTATGCATAAAAGTAAGAGGCAAGAGTATTGTGATCTTTCTGTCGGTGATAATTATGAGAAACAGCTTATTTAATTTTCATATTAAACATTGTGATTGTCTCTTTACTTGACTTACTATTTATTGTCCCTTCTAATATAAGGTTAAATTTTCATCTCATAGTATCTTCGTATTCTGAAATGATCGTGGTCTGAGACTTCCTCCATTAGATGCAAAATTATTCTTCCTATAATGCATATTGATAATAGGCTTAAATGCAATTAATCTCTTTAGAATATAAATTATGTATGTCCCCTAAAAAATTAAATAGTTATAGTTTGGGTCCTCTTTTTAATTTTCATCAATTTCTTAATCTTACAAAATCATGTTCACATAACACTTTCTTCGTGTTAACCTAAAGTGACTTTTTATATAAATATGAAAAAAAAATTATCTAAATTTTAAATTTTTTGAAAAAAATCAATGGATTAATGTGAAAAATTGAATCATTTTGAGGGTTAATAATTTATAAAAATTTTAAAAATACTGATTTATCTAAAAAATATTGCAATGAATATTTAGAAATCAAATAAAAATTAATAGAAATTGATAAAAATCAAATAAAAGATCAAAATTGCATGAATTTAATATTTAAGTATCAAAATAAATTATTTTAAATTAAGGAGACTAAAATCATATAATTTATATTTTAGAGAATCAAAATTTTGAATCAAAATTAAATTTAAGCTTTGATAATACTAAAAAAAAATAGTAACCAAGTATAAGGGTGTTAGATTTATTACCTATAATGATTTTCCTTTTCCGGTTTGATGAGTATGAATCTGCAACATTAAGCAATAAAAAACAGGGACAAGTTAAAAAGTATTGATAGCTCAGCGCAACAGAAATTTATGTTGATTTAAGGATATACCAAACGCAACGATGGATTTTAATTTAATATTTTAGAGACCAAAAATTTTTAGGAGACCAAATAACTTATATAATTTTTTCAAAAAAAATTTCACTTAATTATATTATATTAATACATAATTTTAAAAATTTTGAGCGCCAAGCTCCCTATGCTTCTGTGAAGCTCCGTCGTGACTAAAAGGACTTCATGCAAATAGTGTCGGTAAAACTTTGAAAGAGGAAGTTAAAATACAGTTTGATCTGCCTGTTTGGAATTCAAATCCTCTCAATTTTCAGAAGAAGATAAAATTATTAATTTTACTTTTAAAATTACAAGATATTAATAAAAAATTAAATTATTTAAAATTATGATTTCATTCCTTAATTATAGATCACATAAATAATTTCATTCTTCAATTATATTATTCTGGAATGAAACTATCCATATAGAAGAATAAAATTGAATATATAAACTATTATTCATGAATAAAATTATGATTTTGTATAATTTAAGAATTATTTTATTGATCTCTTATAATTTTAAGGATAAAATTAATAATTTCATTTTTAAAAGAATAGAGATATTATGAATTGACGAAGGATGTAATACTATCTATCCCATATAAAATTTTTGTAAGTTATTCTTATAAAGATTTATATTTCGTCGAAAAACTTTCGTAAATTTTTTTATGCATCTCAAATTTCATCATTCCTAGTTTAGAAACTTACTAAATCATTCCGTAGTGTGACAACTTTGTTTAAGCAAAATATTTATGTGAAGTTACTTTCAAAGCAATTGTTAAATGCTCAATTTTTTTAAATGAATTTTGTAGAACAAAATTACATCATGTTACCAATTTTACCTTATCATAAGTTTTATAATTTATTTTTCTTTAACTCACAATTTCATATTTATATTATACATTCCATATTTTATAACTATTATAATATAACTTAAAATAAGTTTCTTCTACTTGAATTGTTTTCCTTTCGGTATGTGCCAAACGCATTATGCAGACAGGATTCTTTGCCATATTTCTTTTTAACAAACAAAACAATCAAGTCCACCTCCATAGCTTTAAGAGACCATTCCTAATTTACGGTAATATATGCAGTAAGTTCATTTAAACAATTTTTTTATATATTATTAATTTTTTTATCTATATTATACTGAATGTGCTATAAATTACACTGTTCTCCTCCTCTACACTGTTCAAGCACAATGAATACCATTACCTTACTATTGCAAGCTAGCGCGTTTATTCTTGTCTAAGCTTGCGCCGTTCTCTAGTCCCTTTAGATTTACTTGGTTCTTTGGTTTTCTGTTATTTTTGTCCCATTTTGTATAATGGGTGATGTACCATTTATGAGTTGTAGGTTGTAATTCAGCTTGTGGATGAATTTGTTGGTTTCTTTTTTATTTGTTTAATTTTTTTCCTTTTTGGTGTTCATTGATTTTGATAACTTCAATTTATCTAAAGATATGCTATTTCGATGACTGGGTTTTGTTTCTTTCCCTAATCTACCCCTCTATTGCGTTGATTTATTTCTTTTGAGATATAATCTTTGAAACTCTTTGCTTTATTGAGGGTAATATTGCTTCATATCACAGCAAATTATATTATATGTTTGTTGATTACATGATTTGTTTGTCCTATTTTGATAGAATGCAAAGATAGTCATTGAATTTGAATTTCAAACATACCAGCAAATATTATATTATTTTCTTATGTTAAAGTTGTGTTTTACTCAATTCTTTCTGTTTCCCCTGTATGTTTTTATTCCATGCTTTTTAAGTTATCTTATGTATTGTTGTTGCTATTGGAGCTTTGGGAACTTTTACTCCTTGTTTTCCTTCCATCGTCTATTCTCTTAAGATAAGTTTTCATTTTTGTACTTCGTAGATTTCATATGTATTTTTGCATTTACCTTTGCCTTGCTCTTCCAAGTGATTTCCATGGTCTGTTCTTTTAAATTACTATGGCTTAACCTTATTTTGTTTTCCATACTAGACTATTGCATCAATTTTAAATTTGTTTCCCTTTTTTGTTGTGTTATAAGATTGGATTGAATGCCTTGCAAGCTTTTCTGACATAAAGATTCCTTTCTACCTTGCATTCCACTGGCACCAACCAAAAAGACACCAATTACAAGTCATTCTAGCCTTTTCCATATTATGGTAAGTTCTCTTTCTCTTTCTACACCGTATACCTTTGCTTACATTTGTATGTTTACTTTAAAGATTAAGTTAATAAGTATTCTTCTCAAAATTATTCCAACTTTTCAATTAGGCCTAGTAAAATATAAAATGCATGACTATATTTTGGAGCTTAGGTGTTAAGATGCATTGCAAGAGGGATCTTTTACACTTGTATTATTTCTAAAATTACTCAAGTGTGTTCTGTTTCATTTTAAGTTTTATTCCTTCCCAAGCCAAAATTTATCATTTCTTCTAATTGATATTTAATTTGTTTTAACTAACATTTAATCTTTTCAAAGTTTTATGTATCTCTCTTTTTATTATTACAGTAAGTGAAGATGAAATTAACTTAAAATGGGAATATTAGTAAGCAAAGACTAAAATGTTATTTTAGTCCTTTATAGGCACACTCTCTATTAATTTAGTCTCTATTTAGTTTAAACTATCAATTTCATCCTCTACCAATTTAATTGGACCTAATGTGATCCTTGAGTCTAATTTTTGTTTGATTTATTAAGAAATTGGCTAGTGTGTATTGTCAACTAATGAGTTAGCACTATATGTGCTAGTATGAATGATGAATTGGCACTGTGTGTGCTAACTTGAATAATGTATGGCCTTTTTTTAACCAAAACAATGTGGTTTTGGCCTTAATAATTTTAAGCTCTAAAATGCAAGCCCTCATATATCTTTTTTTCTCATTTTGAACAAAACTATTTCTTCTTTTGATTTTTCTTGACAAAACCTTTACAGAAGCTAAAGGGAAGGCATAGTTAACCCAAGAAGCTTTTCGTAAAAAGAAGTATTATGCATTTCAAATGTTATTTTTTGTGTAAAAGGTATGAGTTATTTTCCTTGTCTCCCTTTTTTGGTTTGTCAAAGGATAATTTTTTAGTTACTGAGATGGCATGTTATGCGTAGAGAAATATGCATTGCATTTATACTATATAGTATGAGCTAGCTATGTTATTGTTGCAGAGAAATATGCCTTCAGTTTATTTGTTATTTTTTTCTAACTTCTTCTTAAGAGAATGTAGAATGCTGCCATTACCCTCGTTCCATATATGCTGCCATTACTATTTATTCTTTGCATAATTACCTATAAAAATTCATATATTTAAAAAAATTTATAAGAAAGTTAAAATTAAAACTTTTATAATCTTGATGTTAAACCTTTATAAAAAAAATTGAAAAAATATCTTAACATGTACTAAAGCATTACCAAGTTATAAACTATATATTAGCAAGTTAGTTCACCTATATGTCCACTTATTCATTAAGGAAACATATTTCACTGAGAGTGGGAGAAAGTTTGAGGCTATACTCTTTAAACATTTTGACATTAAATTCGTTTAAATTCTTGGATGTAAACTCTAAGCTTATAGTCTTCCTTTGTCATAAAATCATAAAAATTTCATATTCTTATGCATTATTTTGTTTTGTACAAGATGGAGAATTTATTCAATTTGGGAATACATTATGGTGAACATTTTGAGAAACTCTTTACTTATGGTTCAACATTAATATATGTTAGGGGAAAAACTAATTGATAAGATAATGTAGACTTAAATAAACTTTTGTTACTTGTAATTCGGAAGTTGTTGAAGCAAGTAGGTTATATAGTGTACAAAGACTACTACTATCTTAAACATGGGATAAGTTTAAAATAAAGGTTAGGAAGTCTAAAAATAGATGATGATTGTTTGGATATGATAAATGTAGTGAAAGGTCATGAGGAAATTGAATTATATATTAAGCATGTTATCAGCTAACTTGATGAATTACAAATGCTTGAGGACATTGAAGATGTTGCATTGATGAGGCAAAAGAGTATAGTGCAAAATGCAACTAAAAAAAAGAAAAAGAGATACTTGTTGAAGTGATGATTGAGAAAGATTACTTTAAAGAATTAGATAGTATGCAATAGGATGAAATAAAAGTTAAGGAAATTAGTATAGGTGGCTCAAACTCAAATAAAGTACATACTAGTGGTCAGAGAACAAAATAAATAGCAATTGACTATGTGAATAGTGAGGTATTATAGGAAAAAGAGTAAAGGAATGATGATTCAAATAATTATGATAGTGCAAAAGAAGAAGTGTATAAATGCAATTTAAAAGACCTTTCAGATGATGATAATTTCATGTTTGAAAAGTATACTGAGGAGGAGTAGTCATTAAAAATGAAACAAAGAAAAGAAAAACAGCTTAATGCATAAACCAAACAAGATGAAAGTAATGGTGTTCCATCATAACAAACTAAAAGCCACAATATTCTATCAAAGCCTTCAACAATTGAAATTAAGATTGTAAATCAACTTGAAAATGACAAGAATGATTATTACCATTATGAATTTGAAGAGGTGCATAGTGTAGATAAGTCTTTTATGAAAGATGAATACGACAAGAATGATCATTACCATTAGGACGGAGATGAACATGAAGATATTGGTAAATAAAATAGTAAGAAGAATAAGGATGAAAGGTTTAAAAAGAAAAGAAAAAAAAGTTTAGCCCTAATTTAATGAAAAGATGACATATGGAAAGGTCAAGTTTGAAATACATCAAATCTTCCTAAATCTAGAGAAATTTAAGGAAGTCATCAAGGACTATGTTATGTTTGAAGGAAAACCTATCTACCTAGAGAAGAATTATGGTGTCAAATGCAGGGTGAAGTGCAAAAAAGGCTATCCCTTTGTAATTCTTTATTCTTGGGCTAAGGACGTTTAGTCTTTCTAAGTGAAAAGCTTGACACCTAGGCATACTTGTTGTAAAACTATAAAAGTTAAGTAAGCTACTTCCAAATGATTGTCTAAAAAACTAGTTCCTTTTCTAAAGATGAACTCAAAACCCATAGTTAATAATATTCAAAATTATTTTATGGAAGAATTCAATTTACTTGTACTTGATGACAAAATGTATAGAGCATGGAACATGGTTAAAGTTATAATAGAAGGAGATAAAAGGTAACAACTCGCATGAATTTGAAACTACTATGAGAACTTAAGGAGCTTAAATTAAGGAATTATAATTCAACTTAGAATGGAAAGGCTTAATTTAGATTATCCTTCTTAGTTTAATGGAATATAAATTTGTCTTCATGCTCTTAAAAGAGGGTTAGTTGTAAGTTGTAAGCCTTTAATTGAATTAGATGATTGTCATCTCAAAGGCTATTATAGAGGAATTTATTAGCTACTATAGGCTAAGATAGAAATCAAGGGCTTTTTCCAATTACTGCGGTAGTGGTTGATAAGGAAACTTGGAAATAGTTCTTGACAAGATTAATGGAAGATTTACAACAATTGATAGGTATACTTTCAACTTCATTAGTCACTAACAAAAGTTGAGATGTAGTTAATTATTCTAATTAATTTTAATATGAATACTTTAAATTTTTACGTCTTTACACTTCTGATTTGTAAGGTTTACTTCTTACTATTAATGAGTTATATCCTAGTGCTAAGCATAGATTTTGTGTAAGATATATCTTAACCAATTATGCAAAAAAAAATTCAAAAAAGCAGAGTTAAAGAACCATCTGTTGAGTTATACAAAGGTTTACAATATGGTGGAGTTCAATGCCAGAATGCAAAGGCTGAAGGAATATAATGAGAAAGTTTGTAAGCATTTAACTAAGTTTAATTGAGAAAATGGACTAGAGCAACATTTAGCTCATGCATAAGAAGTTCCACCATCATTAATAACATATACAAATAATTTAATAGTAAAACTATAAAGTGTAAAGGCAAGTCAATTATAACAATGCTTAAGGAAATTAAATTGCATATTATAAGGAAGATATCTACTAATAAAAAAATTACTTTTAAGACTAAAGGTTTTCTTTGCTCAAAAGTAAAGAACAAACTTAAGAAGACTAAAATAAAAAGTGGGAGATAACTACTTATATGGAAAGGTAACCTAAATGAAAGCATTTTTTAAGTGGAGTGCAAACCTATTGAATCTCCCGAGGGTGCCTTATATTCATGTTGTCTTTGTTATGGGATGGAAGAAAGTAAAACCTAAAGAATGTGTACATGAACATATAAGGACAAAAAAATGGGTTAAGCCATATGAACCATTGATACAACCATTAAAAGGTCTTAATATATAGCTAGATGAGGAAAAAAGCCGATACAACCTCTACCTATAAAGAGAGTAGTAGGTAGACCTAAAATACAAAAAAGAAAGGATATAGTTGAAGCTAAGCTAAAAAAGCATGATCCCATTAAGGTAAAGAGAATGTTAATTCTAACCTATAGCAAATACAAGCAACAAGGCTATAATATAAAAAGTTAAAAAGGCCCACCAGTTACAAGCCAAGCTATTATGAGTTATACTAATGGAATACAAATTGGTGTTGCAAGGAAAACTATATAAGATAGGGAAGAAGCCTCATATCCATGGTTGGAAAGGATAGTGTAGTCAGCACAAATGTAAAGCTTAAAAAGAAGATAAATGTATATTAATTTTAATAGAAATTTAACTTACTTTATTTTTAACATATTGACTAGAGTTTATTTGTTTTATTTTTGTTTACATTGGCTAAAGTAGTCATTGACTTTTGCTATCTTTACAGGGGACCATTACATCTTGGATCCTATATACTAGTTGTCCAACGTAGCAAATAAGCTAAAATGGAGAATCAAGCCATGTGATTATCAAATCTAATCTACCAAATGGAATCCAGCTTGAGTAAAACGTGTAGAAGGGCTAACCATGCATCAGTAGAGAGATAATAAAAGTAGCCAACAATCAAATTAAATCAAGGCTTGGGGATTTTATTCAAAGGTCATAAGAATTAATTAAAAATAACACCATAACTATGGTAGAAAGGCAGAAAGTATCTAAAAATTTTTAGTTATTTTTAGCTACCTTTTTTATTTCTTTATGGTAGAATTATATTACTTAATAAGCATAGTTTCTAGAAAATTTAAAGAATGATAGCTTAATACTTTTTAGGCAGTTGTTGAAACAATTTGGCATGGCTAAATTTATTATAAATTGCAAAATTAAGTGGCTAGCTTCTACTAATGACCACTTGCTATGTTATTAATTATTTTGTGATGTAAATTAATTTTAAATAAAACTTTATTTAGCTTTTACATACCAATTTGTGGGTTAAATCCTTTTATATTAAATGAGTTTCATGTTTTTGAAACTTTCTAGTGATAAAATTGCATTAATAATATCTTCTTGAATTAATTGCATTCTAAATTTTAACTTGTTTATCTGTGCCTTTTAAAACTAAGAATGGGTCTACAAAAGGAATTAATGGTGATGAGTTATCCATTTCTATGGGCAATCATGGACCATTAGGAAGAAATTTAAGAAATCTTATCTTTACTGCAAATATACTAAAAATATTATTTTTTGTATTATTATGCTACACGTTAGGGAGAACTCTACTACAAGATAATGCTCTTTTATTGATAAATGTTGTTCACTGTATAATGCAAGTCATTTTACCAAAATTTATTCCACAATTTTGGTCTCATAAATTTTAAACTAGTTTTGTAATTTTAAAGGACACTCATTCTTCACTAATGTGAATTAAGGCTAGAAATTTAATAAATAACCATAGTTCATTTTTCAACAAATTCAATTTTCCATTTCATCAAAATATGTTTCATTACATTTTAGTGAATATTCATTAGAACCCTTTAAGTATGAAAACCCTTTATCTTTATAAAATCCCTTTACCTAGAAAATCCTCACCTTTACTTGCATAAACTTCATTAGATTTTACTACAAAATTAAGCTACATTAGAAAATCCTAAAAATAAGCTAAAAAATAAGTAGTAGTCCCACTAGAGCCCAAATTCAAAGCCTTATTTTTTGGCAATTTTCACAATTAGTCTAGAAGAAGAAATCATATTTTCATCCTTTTTCCTATGCTTTGGACATCTAAGAATTAAGAATTTTAAAATTTTATTAATCCATTTTTACAAGAAAATTTTTAATATTTTTCTATTTTCAGCAATTAAAAATTTAAAAAATTTTCAAAAAGAAAAATTATGATTACTAACCTTTTAAATTTAATATCTTAAAGTATGTATTTTATCTATTTGTAACACATATTGGATAAATTAATTTCTAATAATTTTTTGAGTTTTTATATTATACTTTCTTAATTTTTTTTTCTTTTTTACATTGTGCTTTCAAGTTGAATTAGAATTGTATTTTATCATTTTGTTTAAAAAGAAAAAAGAAACAGGTAAATGGGTTAATCGAATCACCCATTCAACCTTGATTGGATTGAGTTAATTCAACCTTGATTGGATTGAGTTAATTGAGTTAAAGTATTCGAAAAGGTTGGTGACGTAGCTGGATCGTAAATTGGAACAAGCTGGGTTACCTTTTTTTTTTTATACCTTTATTTATAAAAAATATAAAAAAGTTCCTTTTATTGAGAAGTGTAAATAAATAATTTCTTATAATTTGAGAAAAATAAAAATTTTTAAAATTTTTTTTTCTGTTTTGACGAGTAGTAATCAATTAAACAATCTAAAAATTCTCTGTTCTTTAAAAAATTACTTTTTTCATACAATTTCTACAAATAAAATATTTTGTTGAGAGCCCCTTTGCTGAATGAATTCAGGGTCTTTATCATTGCTGAATTACTTCAGTGAAAAATTGTTGATCTCTCTCTTCAGCTAAACAAAGACAAACATATTAGAAAACTCGTTCAGGCCGAACGAGTTTAGTTCAGCGCTGAACAATAATTTGCAAACAGCCCCTTAGTCTCATTTTCTCGCTTATTAAAAATATATATATATAATAAGTTCCTTTCGGTATCCCACACCCCATGTCTATGGAAAACCAATTAAACCGTGGGTTAAGCATTCTTTGTACAAAATTGACTCAACCTTTGATACATGCACACATAAGCACAGAATACTGTCAAGTGTAGGTTGGCTTCTATTTTTCACAGAAAGCATTTTTTACCCAAAAAAATAATATTCTCTTTTTTTATTTATGATTACAAATTATTAAAATAATATAAAATACTTTATTGATCCAATATTAATTGTGATAAGGGTTAAATTATGTGCATTATTTTTTAATTACAAAATATATGTGACATATTTATCAAAGTATATATATGCTATATGAAACTCTTATATTTACACACAAATAAATGATTTTAATATAAATATCTTTCCACAAAAGGCCAAAGGTGGAAATAAAATGTACTGCACTACTCGAACAAATGACGCGTAATAATTCGTTTAATGTTTTAGCAGTAAATTTTGTCACAAAGCTGCCCTTTACTTAACCAAATTATGACCAATTACCAAATTCAAGGCTTTCCCACCTACATATTGGGAAAATTATAATAGATATTAAGCAGAAATTCTTATCCTAAGAAATAGATATAATTTTTTTTTAAAAAAAAATGAGAATTGTTTAAAAGAGGAGTTCCTTATGTGGAAAATTCTCCCTCTGTGTCTCATAATGAAATAAGAAGATTCTTTCATCCATTAATTGAAACTCTCATAAATTAGCGTCAACAAGTTATGGTCTATCCCGCGTCCCAGAGGCTTCAAGTACCGTATTATTTTTTTTTTAAAAAAAAAAAGAATGAGAGAACATGGGGGTGGATGACTTTGATTTTGAGTGAGAACTGAGGGTTTGATTGGTTGAATGGAAGAAAAATGGACAGAGCCGAAAGCCAACTTACAACGCCAAGCCTTTTCCTTAAATTATCCCAAAAGTAGAAGAAAAAAAGTGGAAAATAAAGTCTAGAGTAAAGAAGGCGTGTTGGACCACAAACAAGACATGCAGCCACTGCACCTACTGCGTTGACATGTGAGATCACCATTGTACCCTTGAGACACAGCACTTCTCAAACAAATAATTCCGGTCCCACACCCCATCTTTTTTATTTTGATCTTTTTTTTTTTTGGCTGACTTATTATCTTAACTAATAAGAAGTTCCTTTATGGTATTTACTATCCTAACACTAATCCATAATATGCTTCATAATCCCAAGTTTTGAGGAAGACAATGTAGTTTGAAATGAGTTGAGCTGACGTGGAAAATACTCAAAATAGAAGATA
This sequence comes from Sindora glabra, assembly GCA_020226215.1. Classification (NCBI taxonomy): domain Eukaryota; kingdom Viridiplantae; phylum Streptophyta; class Magnoliopsida; order Fabales; family Fabaceae; genus Sindora; species Sindora glabra. The sequence goes on from CM035229.1 coordinate 84,795,226, forward strand.
GCGTGTACATTTTTTGTGGGCCAACTCTTCACTGTAGTATTTGAGCTCGGGCTTCAGGCCCGCCTATAATATTAATCTGAATTATGCCCGTGAATGAAAAGCCGAGACCAGCGGAGCCTTAATGGCAGACTTTGTGCATTTTTTAATAGTGATACAGAAACTGGGTTCCCATCCCATTTTCCCCATCCTCAGTCAATGTAAGATCAAACCTCAACACCCCCCCCCCCCCCCCCCCGGGGCAATAAAAAAACAAGAAACTCAAACGAGAGAAATTTTCGGAAATTTCCCGCGCTGACCATTTACTCTTTCAAAGATAGATAAGGAGTCTATTCAAGTGAAGGTACTGAGAATACTAACCAGACAAGTATGGTTAAAGACTTTGAAGAGATGACGTCAACAGCTATACAAACTCGAGTTTTTTCCCCTTTTTTATGGCTTCGACATCTGATCTACAATAAATTATTAATGCAAGAAAACCTAAACCACGATGATTTTTATGACTGACCCATCCTCAAAGTGTGATTTGCTAATCTAATCGCCAAGCAAGTGAACTTGTTAGTTCGATTTTCCTTCACTAATTTAGACAAAACACAGCTTCTGTTTGATAATGGACAAGGGCTTCCATGTTGTTCTAATGGAAAGAAGCAGGGGGAATCAATCTTCGCCCTGTAAACTAACGAAATGCTTTTAAAAAAAAATCTAAAGCCGGCGTCCAATAAAGATGGATGGGTCTATGAGCAAGAACCTGATGCAAGGTTAAATGCTGCGGGGCTACTAAAATGAATATAGAGAAGAGGAGCAAGAAACCATACCGCTGTTGTGATAACAGAAAAATGCGAAGGGAGAATGCGTCGGACTCCCACATACTCCTCCAGATTTCTCGCATTCACCACAACCTGAAAAATTATATTGGACATCAAAACCATGATCCAAGGCTTTCTTCAGAGCATCAATCCCACCCGCAGGCTCGCAGGCTCGCAGGCTTTCTTCAATGGATCAATCCCACGCGCAGGCTCTAAATCAAGTGGCACTTGAATATAACCACTGCAGTTCTGAATCCACGACATATTTCCCTCCACTGCAGTTCTGGATAAGCGGATTGTGGTGGAAGAGTTGTTAAGAAGAAGATAGTGACGGTGGCTATGGAAGTTAGGAAGGGAATAGATGAATCCATTTGAACGTACAAGGACATGGAGAGCAGAGGTGTCTGTGTTAGAGATCATTGGGTGTCTGCCGTTGGGGATGGGTTGTTAATGAATTGCAGGAGATGCATAACCAAGAGAGGAAAGTGATGGACGCAGATTTCACGACCATACATTTTTCAACCCAGAGAGAGGGGAAGGGAAGAAAAAAATGTACTGTCCTTGGAGCACATGAAACACAGTACGGGAAAGAGCTACCTCTTGTGTTGACTATGAATGTAAAAAGTAAAGGGGTATATAATAATACACCACTGATATAATAATACATCATTGCACTATCAAATCTAATCATTAATACATTATAATATAACATATCTTACTAAAAAGCCAATTTAATGTATAATCAAATTTTATAGTGCACTGATACACTACAACATTAGTGAAGCAACATGACCCCTCCCATCTAAATTAGGTACTACAAACAATATTGGTTTAATGAAGAGGCTAAAACTATCATACTTTTAGTAAAAACTCAAAGTATGAATGGCTTGACTTTGTGTCAAAATATTAACTATTTGATTGTATTAAATATTTTATCATGAGTTAAATAAATAACCAATTGATTATCAAAATTTTAGATTCACCCACCATTTATGACTTAATAATAATATTGATCCCTAATTTTTATAATTTTTATATTACTTTAGCATGATTTTAATATTATCATGTTATTTTTTTTATAAATGTATTATTTTTTAATTCAAAAATATCATTTTAAAAAGATAAATTTTAACAAAAATAAGAAGAAAAGGTATACGTTATATTAACATAAAAATTTTTAAGTTACACTTTTCATTAACTTGGTTAATTACACATTTAACAAAATTTTTAATTAACATAAAAAATTTTAAGTTTGAAAATTTTAAAATATTTTTGTAATTCTTTTGTAATGATCTAATTTTTTGTTATACATTATAACTTTACTTAATAAAATTATAATTTCAAATATCTATTGTTTGCAAAATTAGAAAAATTATGAAATACTTTGACGAAAGCTAAAATTTTTTAGTTTTTAATAAATATATAATTTATATAAAAAATTTACACCTGTCATAATTTTTTTTAACAAATTGTGATATTTTACATGAAATTTGTATATTACAAATGTGAAAAAAAATACAACTTCATTAAAATTATAACATAAAAAATTTGTAGCTCTTGTGATAAAATTATTGTAAAATATATAAATAAAAAATTTTAAAAAATACAATAAAACTCACATAAAAATATATAACTACTATAATTGTTATCTTATTATAAAAATATTCATAAACTAATAATAATTTTATATAGAGTAGAAAATTTGAATTATCAATAATTGAACTTTTATATCATATATCTAATAATTTGGCTCAATAAACTCCCTTCTTCATATTTGAACTATACAGACATCCCAAAAATGATGTGGGGTCATTTTATAAATATTATATTTTATAAAAGAAACAAATCTACTTCAACTATGATTAAAATTTTGAATCTTCAAGTAAAATTTTTGTGATATTTCTCCATTTTATTTGTCCTTTGATGGAGGTATCCATACCTTAGATTTTCACCCAAGGCATAAAAGACTTCGCCTAATGAAAAACATACTAAATCTGAATAAATTTTATTTGTCCTGAATTTTAAAGATAATTTTTAGAAGGGAAAAATCAATCCCTTCACTCGGTTCTTTTAGAGAATCAGATGCAAATATCATGTAAGTATTCGAAAAGGTTGGTGACGTAGCTGGATCGTAAATTGGAACAAGCTGGGTTAGTTCATTTTTTTTTTTCTTGTGAAACAAGCTAGGTTACTCCTAAACTCTAAGAGAAGTACCCATAGAAAAGGCAACAACTTGGGAGGCTTCAGCAGCCAGCCAACGTTTTAGGTTGCTTACTAACCAAATTGTAGCTGTTGCTGCTGTTCTCTCAGAACAATTTGCTTCCCTATTTAGCAAGCAAGTTTGACTCAGTCAATCAAATCCTCTGTTTCATTTAAAAAATGAAAAATGAATAGAGAGAAAAAGAGCAAGAAACCATACTGCTGTGGGGATGGCAGAAAAATGCAAAGGGGTAGTGCGCCTGACTCTCCCATACGCCTCCAGATTTCTCGCATTCACAGCACTCTGAAAAATTATAGTGGACATCAAACCCATCAGACAAAGCTTTCTGCAGAGCATCAATCCCAGCCGTGGGCTCCAATTGAATTGGCTGCATAGCTGGCACTTGAATATGGCCACGGCATTTCTGAATTAGCTCCTTAAATTGCCACGATATAATATCGGCCACATAGAAAACTTGTTTCCGACTGTCTTCTTCTCCGCATGAAAAATTGTGTCCTGCAATTGAAAAGCCAGGGCCGCAGTCGCAAAACATGCTCACGTTGTGAACTTCTGGGGCATACGTGAAGAGATTGGGGATCAGAGAAATGTTAGAAAAAACCCAATTGCAAATTGGGCCTTGGACAAATGGTGGCACCAATCTCATTATATGGTCCCTTGTGTTAATCTTCAACACTCCGAAACTTTGGCGGTCAACTCCAAATAATCTGGTGCTTTGATTATCCACGCACTCAAGGTTGAAGCCGGCTCTGCCACAGAGATGGGATCGGTTCTGTTCACAGAAAGGATAAGAGATGTTTGTGAGAGCTCCACAACTGTATGTTTTGCTGCTCCAAAACGAGCAAGGGTCTTCTTCTTGACAGTTGGACTTTGGTGGAAGAGTGGTTAAGAAGAAGAAGAAGAAAGTGATGGTGGCTATGGATGTAAGGAGGGGGACAGATGAATCCATTTGAACCCGCGAGGACATGGAGAACAGAGGTGTCTATGCGTGTGTTATAGAGTTCATTGGGTGTCTGCCGTTGGATATGGGTTGTTAATGAATTAGAGAATATGCATACCCAAGAGAGGAGAGTGATGGACGCAGATTTCATGGCCATACATTTTTCAACCCAGAGAGTGGGGAAAAGAAAAAACACGTACTCTCCTTGGAGCACATGAAACACAGTACGAGTAAAGAGCTACCTCTTGTGTTGACTATGAATGTAGAGAGTCAAAGAATATACACATATTTTATTACATAATTTTTATTTTAACTGATTCAAACAAGTCATTAGTTAAATTAAATAAAAGTAATTTTATACTTTTATTTATAAAAAATATAAAAAAGTTGCTTTTATTGAGAAGTGTAAATAAATAATTTCTTATAATTTGAGAAAAATAAAAAAATTTTAAAAAAAATTATTTTTTCTGTTTTAACTTTTAGTAATCAATTAAACAATCTAAAAATTCTCTACTATTTAAAAAATTACTTTTTTCATACAATTTCTACAAATCAAATATTTTGTTAAGAGCCCATTTGCTGAATGAATTCAGGGTCTTTACCATTGCTGAATTATTTTAGTGAAAAATCGTTGATCTCTCTCTTCAGCGAAACAAAGACAAACATATTAGAAAACTCGTTCAGGCCGAACGAGTTTAGTTCAGCGCTGAACAATAATTTGCAAACAGCCCCTTAGTCTCATTTTCTCGCTTATTAAAAATATATATATATAATAAGTTCCTTTCGGTATCCCACACCCCATGTCTATGGAAAACCAATTAAACCGTGGGTTAAGCATTCTTTGTACAAAATTGACTCAACCTTTGATACATGCACACATAAGCACAGAATACTGTCAAGTGTAGGTTGGCTTCTATTTTTCACAGAAAGCATTTTTTACCCAAAAAAATAATATTCTCTTTTTTTATTTATGATTACAAATTATTAAAATAATATAAAATACTTTATTGATCCAATATTAATTGTGATAAGGGTTAAATTATGTGCATTATTTTTTAATTACAAAATATATGTGACATATTTATCAAAGTATATATATGTTATATGAAACTCTTATATTTACACACAAATAAATGATTTTTTTAATATAAATATCTTCCCACAAAAGGCCAAAGGTGGAAATAAAATGTACTGCACTACTCGAACAAATGACGCGTAATAATTCGTTTAATGTTTTAGCAGTAAATTTTGTCACAAAGCTGCCCTTTACTTAAGCCAAATTGTGGCCAATTACCAAATTCAAGGCTTTCCCACATACATATTGGGAAAATTATAATAGATATTATGACTAAGTAGAAATTCTTATCCTAAGAAATAGATATAATTTTTTTAAAAAAAATGGAATTGTTTAAAAGAGGAGTTCCTTATATAGAAATTTCTCTCTTTCTCTCTCTTATAGTGAAACAAGAAGATTCTTTCATCCATTAATTGAAACTCTCATAAATTAGCATCAACAAGTTATGCCTACTCATAACCTTCCGAATGCTTCTTTGAACATATAGCTGCCACATTCGTTTTTATATTCCTAACATAATCAAATAAAAAAACCTCTCTCAATTAAATACTTGCACAATGCATTCCTAAACTCAACAACACCACTAAGGAACTTCTGCTTAATATGACTCACTCCACTTGATCATGAATCAGATAATAAAACCTTCTCACTATTTGAAGAATATAAACTTGGAACCAAAGTAGCTTCACACTCAGTAATATGTCTCTTCGAAACAAAAACACCATCACAAAGCAAATGTAATGCAGAACTTGAACTAATATTAACACTCATATTCAAATATTTCAACTCCAAAACTCTAACTAAGTCAATCATATTGTCTAGTTCTGACCTATTCCTCAACAAACAAATAAGATGGCCAGGGACAAAATATGATAAGGAAAATTTACTAGGAAATAAATTCTTAAAATTCACACACATCATTCAAACTAAATCATCGTATTCTATTCTAGTATTAATCTTCAATACCACAGTTTCAACTTTACACTTACATATAAGCAACAAGCACTGTTCCAATGACAAAGCAAATTTACAAATACCTGGTAATAATGCAATCCAAAAAACAAAGACGATAAAAAAAGGCAATTACAATAGAAAAACAAAGCACAACAATCAGAGGCGATCGAAAAAACAAAGGCAATCAACAATGAGATCAATCAGTAATTTATGATAATAATGCATGAGGAAAGTATGACTGCTTCACATGAAATAGGTCAGAATGGTGCCTAATTCAAAAAAAAGGCATTTTAGGAATATAAAAGTTATAATTCATAAAACTAGCACCTCTTTGAAAATAAATCAGCGCTAGCACTTCTTTAAAAATAAGTTTATGGAGTGCCATTAGAATGCAATTTATCGATATGTAATTTATTAATACAATTAAGTTAAATCGATAATTTATTTATAATACTTTATAACAAAATTAAATCAATAATAAAATTTAGCGTTATTCTGCGAACTGCCTCTTCTAATGAAGTAAAATAACATTAATAAAGGGGAATGCATAATATTTAATACAAAAGAAGTAGTATATACATTCTTAACTATTAAGTTAGCAACAAAATTTGGCTCCCTATATATATGCTTCATCATGGGAGATCATAAAGCCATAGCCACTCCTTGTAATCTTCAACTAAATTGTTAATAGCAATAGTAGGTGAATGTTCATTATTCAAAATAATATGTATCACAAACATAGCATCAAGTTTTACAATGATTGGCAGTAAACCTCTATCCTAGACTAATAATAAACCATCCATCATACCACAAAATTTAACTATATATTTAAGCATACTCCTAAACCTTTAGAGCATTCAATTATCCACTCTCCACTATTGTCTCTAATCGTAATCAAACAAGTTGTTGGTATAGGGTTTTGTTTCATGACACCATCAGGATTTAGTTTGAAATAACCCATAGGAAGAAACTCCCATTTACTAGGTACCATTATAGCCCAATATTTCATGGCTTTTAAGATAGTAGCTTCTTTAAGATCAATACTTCCTTGGTTAACTTGACAAAGTTTTTTTATTTTTATGCAATCAAAGATTCCAAATATCAAAAGAAAATATAATTACCCATAAAATCTTTGGATTATCACATCATTCAAATGAGGATAAATTAAAATCCAACTAGATAGTAAAATTCAAATGGAGAGACCTTATACAAGAAAGAGGAATTGGAAGGCTATCCCAAAGATTTATGGCAACTTGACATTTATGAAGTACATTAGTAATAAAATCAATACCAATAAAACAAAAAGAAAGAATATTCAGACCTTTGGACAACAAAAGGTCTTTTATAGGATTTTTATTTAAGATAGCAAATCAAACTAAAATTAATTATATTTTTGATAAAGTTGTAATTTTCCATATCTATTTAAATTGCATATCTGTAATAAGAGATTTAGCTGCTTTCAGAAAATTATAAATACTAGTAATTGTACATGGATCAAATTTAAACATTTCCCAAACACTAAAAGGAGTTCCCATAATACATGTAATAATCTTATTAGGCAAAACACAAGATAACCTAGACAAATCCTAACCTCTTTAGCTAACCATAATATGAACAATTAAATTAAGATCTATTAAAGTTAGGGGACCTTGAACACAATTTCTCAATAGCTTTAAACCAAGCCACTAATCATACCAAAAATTAATTTTTCAACCATTTCCAACAATCCATTGCATCCTAACACCAATAACATATTTGGCACACTTAAAAGCCTTCTAGTTTTAGGAATAATTTATGTTTCTTTTAATATTTCCATTAGGCCTTAAAGGAAGATACTTTTTCCGAAGGACTTGCACTTATAAAGCCTGACTATCTTGAACAAAATTTTAAGCAAGCTTTCCAAGCATGACAATATTTATAGACTTAAAATCCATAATTCCCAATTCTCTCATATTCTTAGGCAAGGTAACTATATCCCACCCAACTAAAGGCATTTTATGACCTTAAAAAATCTTTTTCGCAAAAATTTTTGCACAACTTGATCCATTTTAATATTAATATTCTTAAGAATTTTAGTACATGTCCTATGATGTAATAGAAGAGTAGAAATAATAGATCTTATAAGAACCATTCTCCTAGCAAAAGACCAAAATCTAAGTTGTCAACCTTGGATTCCCTATCTAGGTTTATACACTAAAAATTAGTAGTCTTGTAATTCCCTTTTATAAACATTCCTAAGTAAGTAGCACTATGTTTTATACGTAACTCATCATTAATTCTATTCTTAACTTTAGGGTCAGTAATTTTAGAAAAATAAACTTTAGATTTGCTGAAATTTACTCTTAATCCAAGGATGACAACAAAATAGTTTAATCAATTTCTTTTAATTTAAATGGCATAAAAGATATTACTTTTTATTTTAAAAATTACAATTTTTTTGGATTTGCTATTTTAATTAAATTTTTGTATTCATCTTTCTTCAATTCATACTCTCTTTATTCTTTTGAACATAAAATTATTAACTTTATCATTAAAAATTATTAAAGTTTGATAAAATATCTTTAATTATACAAAATTATAATTTCATCTCTGAATAATAGTTATGCATGCAATTTCTTCCCTTTGTGTGGACAATTTCATCCCTCAATAATACGATTAAGGAATGAAATTATTTGTGTGATCTATAATTAAGAAATGAGATTACAACTTTATATAATTTAAAAACTATTTCATCAACATCTTATAATTTTAAAAGTAAGATTATTAACTCTGTATTCTTTTGAAAATTGAGTGGATTTGAATTCCAAACAAGAATGTCGCACTATATTTTAAATTCCTCTATCAATGTTTTACCGACACTTTTTGTATGAAGTTTTTTTTAGTTATGGTAGAATTTTTTAGATGCATAGAGGAGCTTGTCTCTCAAAATTTTTAAAATTATGTATTAGTATCATATAATTAAGTGAAAAAAATTTAAAAATATTTTTCACAATTCATTTGATCTCCTAAAAATTTTTGGCTTCCAAAGTGTTAAGTCAAGATTTGCCGTTGACTTCAGTAATATCCTCAAATTAACATAAATTTCTTTTATGTTGAGTTATCAATACTTTTTAACTTGTCCCTGATTTTTATTGCTTAATGTTGCAGATTCATACTCATCAAATTGGAAAAGGAAAATCATTATAGGTAATAAGTCTAACATTCGTACCCTTGGTTACTATTTTTTTGTAGCATTATCTATGTGCATTATAAGAACAAGAATTTTGTATCCCGAAGGAAGTCTCATCATTTTAGAATACAAACATACCATGTATGAAATGAAAAATAGGCATTATATTAGAAGGGACAATAACTAATAAGTCAGGTAAAGAGATATTCACAAAGTTCAATAATGAAAATAAACTGTTTCTCATATTTCTTATTGATAGAAAGGTCACAATACTCTTCCTCTTATTTTTATAGGCTTTCTTTCACCTGAGCACATATGTAATTGAAAGCATATATATGAATATTTCTTTGCTATTCATTGGCTTACCGCCTACTATATTGGCTTACAGGTGTTACTGTTGTAGCGATTTCAGCATTACTTGTATGTATCGTTATTTGCTGTCTTAATTATTGGAACATGAAAAGCAATGACAGATATTGAAGCATTCATAAGAAATCATGGAGCTCTAGCTCTAAAAAGATATAAATTCTCAGATGTCAAGAAAATGACCAACTGTTTCAGAGTTAAACTAGGCCAAGGTGGTTTTGGAGCTATCTACAAAGCAAAGCTGGTCATTGGTTCCCCAGTGGCTGTAAAGATATTGAATGCATCAAAGAGGAATGGCGAAGACTTTATCAATGAAGTTACCAGCATCAGCAGAACTTCCCGTGTTAATGTTGTCGCACTTCTCGGATTCTATTCTGAAGGTCGCAAAAAGGCTTTAATCTATGAATTTATGGCCAATGGTTTGCTTGACAATTATATTCACAACAAGATAGATGATGGTACTTCCTTGAGTTGGGAAAAATTACACCAAATTGCAGTAGGGATCGCTAGAGGGCTAGAGTACTTGCATAAGGGATGGAACACTCGAATCTTTCATTTGACATAAAACCACATAATATCCTTTTGGATGAAAACTTTTGCCCCCAAGATCTCAAATTTTGGCCTTGCTAAGCTCTGGCTCGCAAGAGAGAGCATTATTTCAATGTCGGAGGCTAGAGGTACATTAGGTTAGAAGTGTGGAATCAAAATTTCGGTGGAGTCTCCCATAAATCTGATGTTTATTGTTATGGAATGATGCTGCTAGAAATGGTTGGAGGAAGGAAGAACATTAATGCTGAAGCCAGTCAGACAAGTGAGATATATTTTCCAGATTGGATTTATAGAAGACTTGAGCTTGGTTTGGGACTAGACGGGGTAATGACCTCAGAAGAAAACAATACTGCCAAGGGAATGGCTTTAGCGGGTTTATGGTGCATTCAGACAATTCCTAGTCATAGGCCAGCTATGGCTAGGGTGATAGAGATGCTGGAAGGAAACTTGGATCCCCTGGAAATGCCACCAAAGTCTGTTATGTCTTCTGCTACAAGATCAAAACCTGAATCTTCCACTTCATAAAAAGTGTTCTGCAACAGAATCCTCTTTGGACTTGCACTGATTGCTCCTTATTGGAGTTTTACGAGACTGTCATGTAATAATCAAAATAGAGTCCTTAGTAGGTTATTTGGTTTATTATGAAGGTGAATTGCTGATTTTGGGACAATCATTTCAATTATTAATCAGCTTGGATCTGCCCTAGGCCTTAAGGATCAGTTTTGCAGAAGACTACTCCCTTGCAATTCTGCAATTCACAATATAAAGCGGACGGTGCATATTTTTAGTAGGAATGTCTGGTTTTTCTTTTCAACACACTAGCTTTAGCCTTCCACTGCGAACTTCACTCGGACAAGTCAGTGACTGTTAAGAATGCCAAGTCCTATCTCAATGTGGGATGCTAGAGGGACAGTCGGTAAGTCAAAAATGAGAATAAGAGTCACGAATAACAGTCGGTAAGTCAAAAATGCTAGAGGAACTCATTATGAGTTCGAAAGCAGTGTTTTGCAAACAGGAATCACTTGAAAAAAAATGCTTTGTTTGTAACTGTGATCGATATAGGCTTAAAAAATGTAATTCATGAAACTGTGTTCGTTTGGTAGAATCAAATTGAATGGTTGAAGCCTCATTACTTATTTCCGAAAGTGTCTTATTATTTTCAACCAGAGGAAACAACCCTTCCTTCCACAAGTCCTAAAATTTAGTTTGAGACTTTGAGTTGCATAATTTTTTTTTTTTTTTTTGAATAAAGTAAAAGACCATCTTATCTGAAGCAGTTCGTAGAAGAAAAGTAGTAGAAAAATTGCTCAAAAGATGAAATTTCATAACCAGGGCAGCTTTATATGTACATCTCAATCTTTAAGATATTGTTGTCAGTAGATGACAGAAACTCAAGCTCCGGCTGCTAGATGCCATAGCCGTGAACAGTTTATCCGCTAGCATTGGATGTGGTAGATGTACTCCTCATATTGGAATCCGGTGATGCAGGAGGTGGCTCATTCTTTAGCAACACAATATCCTCTGCCGCGGAGATATCAATCTCGTCTGCCTTTGTTTTGCTTTTGCCATCATTCTCTATATCTTGCAGTCTTTCCACCACTTCTTCCATAGATGGCCTCAGATCTTTCAAATTTTGCAGACACTGAAATGCCAATTCTGCTACAGCGTTTATCATCTTCCTTACCTTGTCATCCGATTCAAAGCCAAGGCCTGGGTCCACGAGCTCATGCAGTGCCCTATTTTGTATCTTGTTGATGGCCATGTCAGACAAATTGATTTCATGCCTATGCCTTGTGATATCGACAGCAGGCATGGATGAAATAAGCTCAATCAGCACAACTCCAAAGCTATACACATCACTCCTATCAGTGAGCTGGTAGCACTGATGGTACTCAGGATCCACATACCCAGGAGTTCCTTGTGGAGCTGTTGAAATGTGTGTAGCATCGTTCGGGAAAAGTCGGGAAAGCCTGAAATCTGCTACTTTGACAACAAAATGACTGTCAAGAAGAATATTGTTGGTTTTCACATCTCGGTGAATAATGTCAGAAGCATGAAGATATGCCAATGCACTTGCAGTCTCTAAGGCTATATTCATCCTAATGTCCCATGTGAGTGTGCCGGGTTTTGCTCGTTCACCATGAAGATGATCAGCAACAGTTCCATTAGGAATGTATTCATAAACAAGCAGAAGTTCATGGCAATGGCGAGAGGTGCAACCATAAAGAGAGACGAGATTTTGGTGGCGCAAGCGGGTTAAAATCTCAACTTCATTCATGAATTGCTCGAGTCTCCTATAGTTGTTCTTATACAATCTCTTTACTGCAACCAGACGGCCGTCTCGAAGCTTGCCTACACAACAAATATAAGAAGGCATAGAACTTTCAGTGGTTTGTTTAAAGCAAAGTAAGTACCAATACATACAACAAAAGTGTCTGGTTTTGCCAAAATATACTGTTCCAAAGCCTCTATCTCCAAGTTTTCTGTTTGAATCAAAATTGTTAGTGGCCTCTTCAAGTTCGTTATAGGTGAAGACGTGAACTCCAAAGTATTTGCTTCCCTTCTCAGGGTCGTCTTTCAAGGAAGGATCAGCGGCGAAACTCCGAGGTTGCATATATGAAGCTGCATAACGATTCTTCTTTCGGCGCAGATAGAAAAAAAAGGCAATGCTCAGTGAAAGTGCACCAATCCCAGCAGCAACACCTTAGAATAAACATAAGAAGTGTGAATCAGTGCAAAATGTTGACGGGAAATGCAATAAATACAACGCAAAACAGAGAGAAAGAATACTAAAAAATGAAAATTGGAGCTACTTATTTATTACCTATAATTATTTTCCTTTTCCCATGTGTTTCTGCAACAAAAACCAGTGAAAGCAGAGAGGAGTTAAAGCTTCGGCTAAATTTACCAACCAATTATATGAGAAGAAAGAACAAAGTGAAGGCCACTTCAACCTAATTCTCTGTTCTTAAGCATATCGGATACAAGACATGCTCAAGTGACAAACAAATGCATTACCATCATCACAACTTTTCGAAGGAGAATTATCGCTGCAGAAGCAGACAAACTTGTTATAATCATCAAATCCACGGCGTCCACCACTTTTTTCACAAGTTTCACAATCAGGTCCACTCCAATTCAGGAGAAACCCCATCTTCAATATTTCAGTGTAATTCATTCGCAATAGAGTGGTGAAATTAACTGCAGCATTGATGTTCGCTGGCACATTAACCCTGAACTGGCACTCATTCAAGGAGAAGTGTTTGTGCTCCAGCGCTTCCTTATGAAAAACCCCAAAAGAAAAATGTGTAGCATTTCTAGCACAGTCTACATCGTAAGTGGGGTAATCTATAGGCTCTGCGGTGCAGTTGTAGAAGAAAGAGATATTGACATTCTCAGAACCAAAGGAAAATAGTGTTTGATCAAGACTGTAATTGTACATGGGAACAGGGCATTTTTCCTCATAGACAGCCATGTTGGCCACACGAAAAGAAGGGTTGGGGTAAGAGGTATCTTTAACTAAAAATTCATTGTTGCAAATTCTGAGAATTGGATTCTTGTGGTCGCAGCTGATATCGAAGTGGGGATATCCACAAAATGGCTCTTGTACCGAATGAATCCAGAAAGGATAATGACAGTAATGTATATTTTGGATCAACAGAGAGAACCGTGGTGATGAAGATAATGACAGTAATGTATATTTGAGGAGGTTTTCTGTAAGGGAAGGAGGTATGGAGGACCATTTGGAGCTTGAGATTTGCGGAGGTGGCAGGTAATTGGAGAAGAAAATTAGGATAGTATTAGAGGGAAGCATTTAGAATAAATTTCCAAGTAGTCGGTATGTGTTGGTTTGATAGCATTTCCTGGTGTCTGTTTTGTTTTTATAATGGGATGGGAACCATCCGTTTCATTCATTGTGAGGCAATTTTTTTTATTTAAAGTGCCATGTATATATATATATATAAGTAATATGTTATTTATATTTTTTAAAATGAAGAAATTTACATTCTCATATTCTTTATTTTTAATGTGAAATAAATAAAATATTTTTTATTTTAATATTTTATAATTATATTTTAAAATAATATTTTTCGTCGACCTAAATGATTTTCCTTCGAAAACTGGAAGAAAGACGAGGAAAAGCGAAGCAAGAGGACAGAGATTGGCTCCTTTAGCAGCATAAGAAGCAGTCCAACTCCCAAGCTTGCAAATTTGCGGACTTGCGTCAAGTTTTACTGTTGCGTTTGGGTTGGTGCATTGCAAAGTAGGTAATGTACCTTGAAATGTTCCACCCGGAAAAAAAAATCTACCTTGAGGCTTGAGATGAGGGTGACGTCACAATGATACAAAAATCTAGGGAGCTGTGCCCACTCTCGTGCGTTTGATGGAACTACAGATTTTAATCTTGAACAGGGGTGCAAATGAATTGAATTATTCATGAGTAGTTCGAGATCGATTCTTAAAAAATTTAATTTAAGTTTGAATTTTAACGAATCAAGTTAAAATAAATTCAGCTCGTTTTTGAACGAGCTGAATTTAAATTTTTTATTAATCGGTTTGAATTGTTCGTAAACCTAAACGAGTTTAATATAAAATATATTTTTATTTTTATATTATATATAATGTAAATATAAAAAATTTACTAAACTCTTTTAGGGCCATTTAAACTTATATATTATATATAATGTAAATATAAAAAAATTTATTAAATTCTTTTAAACTCATTTAGGATCGTATATTATATATAATATAAATATAAAAACTCACTAAACTCTTTTAGGTCCTTTTAGATTCGTATAAATTTATTTAGAATCGTTTAAATTCAAATATAACTTAAGTTTGAATTTGAATTCAAATACTTGAATTCGATTAGAAATTTAGAGTAAAAATTTTAAAACTCATTTAAATTCGATTAAACTTATATTTGAATTGAGTTTGGATTCGAACTCGAGCTCGTTTAATATTGATGAGTTAGAGCTCGGCTCGACTCAACTCAGCTTAACTCGGCTCCACTCAACTCGTTTACAATCCTAATCCTGAATGTTAGTATTAAATTTTTTTATATGTGAAAGAGTAATTAAATTATATATATATATATATATATATATATATATATATATATATATATATATATATATATATATGCTTAAGGAATTAGTTATTAATATTTGAATGTAATGAAAAATATAAAATTTTTAGATAATATTAAATACTATTTCAATTAAAAATAGTGTTGCAATTTTTATCACTACATATATTAAGCATTCAATTTATAATGTTTGAAAAATGCTTGAATTTAAGTGGAGAGTTCAATATGACTGTTTGAAAATTATATGTACTTATTACTAAAAAATTTTGTGTTTTATAATTATTCTTATTAAATAAATATAATTTGTAACTAAAAAAAAGAATATACACATATTTTATTACATAATTTTTATTTTAACTGATTCAAACAAGTCATTAGTTAAATTAAATAAAAGTAATTTTATACCTTTATTTATAAAAAAATATAAAAAGGTTCCTTTTATTGAGAAGTGTAAATAAATAATTCCTTATAATTTGAGAAAAATAAAAATTTTAAAAAAAATTATTTTTTCTGTTTTAACGAGTAGTAATCAATTAAACAATCTAAAAATTCTCTGCTCTTTAAAAAATTACTTTTTTCATACAATTTCTACAAATAAAATATTTTGTTGAGAGCCCCTTTGCTGAATGAATTCAGGGTCTTTATCATTGCTGAATTACTTCAGTGAAAAATTGTTGATCTCTCTGTTCAGCTAAACAAAGACAAACATTTGCAAATTTGCAAACAGCCCCTTAGTCTCATTTTCTTCAATAGAATTACTTCAGTAGAATACTCGTTCAGGCCGAACGAATTTAGTTCAGCGCTGAACAATAATTTGTAAACAGCCCCTTAGTCTCATTTTCTCACTTATTAAAAATATATATATATATATATATTTATATATATATTTATATATAATAAGTTCCTTTCGGTATCCCACACCCAATGTCTATGGAAAGCCAATTAAACCGTGGGTTAAGCATTCCTTGTACAAAATTGACTCAACCTTTGATGCATGCACACATAAGTACGGAATACTGTCAAGTGTAGGTTAACTTCTATTTTTCACAGAAAGTATTTTTTACCCAAAAAAATAATATTCTCTTTTTGTATTTATGATTACAAATTATTAAAATAATATAAAATATTTTGTTGATCCAATATTAATTGTGATAAGGGTTAAATTATGTGCATTATTTTTTAATTACAAAATATATGTGACATATTTATCAAAGTATATATATGCTATATGAAACTCTTATATTTACACAGAAATAAATGATTTTAATATAAATATCTTTCCACAAAAGGCCAAAGGTGGAAATAAAATGTACTGCACTACTCGAACAAATGACGCGTAATAATTCGTTTAATGTTTTAGCAGTAAATTTTGTCACAAAGCTGCCCTTTACTTAACCAAATTATGACCAATTACCAAATTCAAGGCTTTCCCACCTAAATATTGGGAAAATTATAATAGATATTATGAATAAGCAGAAATTCTTATCCTAAGAAATAGATATATTTTTTTTAAAAAAAAATGAGAATTGTTTAAAAGAGGAGTTCCTTATGTGGAAAATTCTCCCTCTGTCTCATAATGAAATAAGAAGATTCTTTCATCCATTAATAGAGAAAAGGAGGAAGAAACCATACTGTTGTTGTGATAACAGACAAATTCAGAGGAGTAATGCTTCCAACTTCCACCACATACTCCCCCAGATTTCTCGCATTCACTGCAGTCTGAAAAATTATATTGGACATCAAACCCATCATCCAAAGCTTTCTTCAATGGATCAATCCCACCCGCAGGCTCCCAATCAATTGCCCGCATAACATGCACTTGAATATGACCCCTGCAATTCTGATTTAGCTTCGGAAAATGCGACAACATATTTTCATCCACATAGAAACCTCGTTTCTCACTGTCTTCTCCGCATGAAAAATTGTTTCCTCCAATTGAAAACCCAGGGAGGCAGTCGTAAAATATGCTCACGTTGTGAACAGTTGGGGCATACACGAAGAGATTGGGAATCAGAGAAGTGTCAGAATAATTCCACGGGCAAACGTGGCGTTCACGACCAAATTCTGGCATCATTCTCGATTTCATCCTATGGTCCGTTTGGTCAATGTCCAATACCTGGAAACTTTGCCAGTCAACTCCAATTAATTTGGTGGTTTGATGATCCCCGCACTCAAGCCCGACTCTGCCACAGAAATTGGGTCGGTTATGTCCAAAGAAAGGATAAGAGATGTTTGTGAGAATTCCACAATTGTATGCTTTGCTACTGCAAACCCTGTAAGGATCGTCTTCTTGACAGTTGGATTGTGGTGGAAGAGTCGTTAAGAAGAAGAAGACGAAAGTGATGGTGGCTATGGATGTAAGGAAGGGGATAGATGAATCCATTTGAACGTACAACAAAGACAAAGAAGGCAGAGGTGTCTATGTGTGTGTTATAGAGTTCATTGGGTATCTGCCGTTCGAGATGGGTTGTTAATGAATTGGAGAAGATGCATAACCAAGAGAGGAAAGTGATGGACGCAGATTTCACGAACATATATATTCCAAAAAAAGAAAAATAAACCTAACTTATTGTCCTTCGAGCAAATTGGAGATGTGGCTTGAATTTAGATATGGGTCAATCACGCACTTTCACTGCAAAAAAGCAAGCCTGAATTTCTTTTCAATGGCTGATGAAGCATTTATTTGTCTAAGATAAATGGGCTATTTTACACTGAGTTTGACCATGCTGCAATATGTCTTCAATCTTGACTAAGATTTAAATTGCGGTTTCCGTCACATATGCTCCATTTTTTTACGGTCGCAAACATCACGGATGTTATGATACGAACTGAGGATGATGTAATTGTACATTTCTTAAATCTTCTCACATTTTACCTATAAAAGAGTTAAAATAATCCTAAAATCATAAATATGAAATGTCTTGCTTAACAAGATTTGCATTCAATTTGATGCATTAAAATAATTTTTAAAATTATAATTTATATCTGAATATCATTGTACACAAAAAATATATATATTCAACAATTTAGAAATAACACTTAATTAACTTATAAAAATAAATATATAGTTTCATATTATTACAGATTATATAATCCTAGAGAATACATTTTGAAAAATATATGTAATCTATTAATCTTATTTATTTATGTATATTATGTCCATACATTTAAATAGAAATAAGTAATATTATTTAATCCTTAACTAAAAAATTAAAGAAAAACTACTTAATCTCATAAAATCTGTTTTAAGTGCTTAAATCTCTTATTGTGAATCAACATTTAAAAGATTGTTAATGATTGAATAATTTTGTAAGAGGTTTGAGCTCTTAAAATGTTAAATATATGTACTATTATATTATTTATTTTTAAATCTGAAAACAAATAAAAATATTTTTACTATTTAATTTTTTTTAAGAACTTAAACTCTTCCTAAGATTCATAAGGTTATTCTAAATAATTCAGGACTTATTTGATACAACATTGAAAATAATTAATTATACATAATATTTTTATGTTCAATAACATCAATTAATAATTGATTATACATAATTGGTTCTTATTTGGATGATGTACAATATAATTAGTTTTTAGTATTAAATTACTAAAATGGATAATAAAATACACATGATCATATCAAAATTAATAATTTTCTAATCTTTTTTATATTATTGTTTGCAAAAGAAAATATAATTATATAATATATATTATTTAATTTGTCTATATTCTTATTTATTTAAATTAATTTTTAATAAATAAGAAATTTTAATTTTTTACAAATATAAATATTATTTTGACATTTACTAATTTAAAACATTAGAAATGATTAAATTATGTAGTATTTAAAGCCATTTCAAAATTTAAATTAAAAAATGAGAATAATCGGTGTGAGTAAAAAATTTAAAATTTATATTGCTAAAATAAGTGCAGTGAGAATTGAGAAGGTAAAGGGTTAAAAAAATTATTATAGATATAAAATTTAAAAAATTTTTAAATTACGATTGGAATATAAATTAGTTTAAATAATTTATAATCTAATTAAGATTATTATTTATAATTAATTATTAAAAACTTTTAAAAGTATTATTAGACTTATTTTAAAAAAAGTAATACTCAATTTTTTGTGATTAATTATGACTTCTAATCCCTCTATTGTACGATCACTTAATGAATAATACATGGACTCTTTCCCAAACTTAAAAGTATTTTTCCAAGCACCAAAGTTGACGTTCCTTTTCCAAAGCGACGCACATGTGTTGAAGTACTCATCCATTCTTTTTTAAAAGTCTAGGGTTTAAAGGATTTAAAATTTAAAATATTTTAATTTTAAAATAAATAAATTATAATATATTAATATATTTTTATAATTTTTTCTAAAATAATAAATAAATGAAGATAATTTTTTTTCAAAATAATATTTAAAAAGGAATAAATGGAGTATTACTCAATTATAGGTTAAATGCTTTTATTGATAGTAAATTTTTTCATATACCAAATTCATTCATACATTAAATATCTAATAGTTTATATTGATTTTTTTAAAAAAATACTTAATTTAATGACTCATAATTCACCAACAAAATCAATTCATATATGAAATTTAATACATGATAGAACCGATGTTAATCAATTCACTTTACCTTTATTTTTTAAGAGTAATTTAGTTTGCATGTGAAGTAAATTTTTGAAAGAAATAATTTTTTATGAAAAATTGAACTTCACAAGATATAATTATTTATATAAACTTTTTGAAAAGTGCTCAAAGTTATTTAGTTAATACTAAAAAAAAAAACACTTCGCAAAAATTAACTTCCTATGTTTTGGTTAAAAATTGAACTTTTTATGAACTTCACAAAATATAACATCACGAGATATAAATTTTTGTTAAAAATTAAACTTTGTAAAATATGACTTTTTATATTAATTTTTTAAAAGTATTCAAAGTTATTTGACTGACACTAAAGAAAGGACATTTTTCAAAAATTAAATTCCTATTTTTTTATTAAAATTTAAAATTTTTATGAACTTCACAAGATATAACTTTTTATGTAAACTTTTCGAAAAGTATTCGAAATTGTTTAAATGATACTAAAGAAAAGACACTTCCTAAAAATTAGTTTCCTATATTTTGGTTAGTTCAATTTTAAACTTTTTAGAAAATATTAATAAAATAATTATTATATTTTTAATGTTATTATAATATAAATTAATAATTTTAGTTATCATTAATTAAATTTAATAAAAATAACTATTACTTCATATTTATAAATAATATAAGAAATATAACTTACTTAAAGGGAAAATGGGTAGGTAACTTTCTATACTATATAGGAAGTAAAACTTCTGGAGAAATTATATTTCTTGAGAAATTATATTTCTTTCAATTTATTAAATAATGACTAATTAAATTTTTTTTTTTATTTTCATATATATAAAATTTTTTATGTTATTATTATGGACCAAATGACCTCTTAAAATATATTTATTTGGATGAAATAGAACATGGAGGATAAGAATGGGAAACGGAATGGTTCAAAGATGTGTTTAATAAGTATTATAAAATGAGAATCCTTATTTTCTAGAGAATGGTTCATAACAAAAATGATGGAATGACTTATTTCCTCATTCATGGATGGAACTTTTAATAATATTATCATTATTATATTTTTAAAATTTTAAAAATATCTTTTATTTTATATGCTAATGTAGTTGAAGCATGACACTTTTTTCAAATTTTTTACTATTTTTATTATAAGTGTGAAAATATTTCAAGCTTCTTGTGAAATATATTATATTTAATTTTCTAACAATATATAATATTAATAAATATAAAATAAATATTAAATTATCTATATTTTCTCTTAACAGTATATAATTGTTTTAACAATATTACAATCATAATATAAATAAATATGACATACTCAATAATATTTTTTTAATTGAATATAATATAATCTTGAATTAAATTTATTTTAATAATTTAATATATATATAAATCAATTAATTTAATGTAAATTATTTCTAGATAAATAAAAAAAACATTATTATAGTTTGTACAAAAATATATTAATTTTTACCCTTTTAATTTTTAATTTGGAGATATTATTATTAATAACTTTTTTATTTTATTCTATTAAAATTTTCTTATAACAAACATAAAAATAAAATAGAATATTCATTTCTTATCATATTAAATATAATTATAATAAATATAATTATAAAATAATTATTAAATTCTGTTCTCTTCTCTATTCTATTTTTCATTTTTTTTTAAATTCTCAATTCCTTCCAATACATTCGATCAGGGGTTCTTTAACTTATTTGTTTTCTTTTGGCCTTTTATTTTTCTAATCTCTTCTTGCTTCCCTGTCATTTGCTCTGTTTCACGATGCCCCGCTTCACCATTGTCTTCTTCGTTGGCCTCTGCTGTCTTAAAGCCGGCGAAACAAAATAGGAAGTTTAGCCACATTCAAGACAGACACAGTGCTCAGTGGAGAATGAAAATAAGTAATTACAGATGATATGAAAAGGTGAGGTTTTTCTGAAATTTTCTCAACTAATCTGTCTGTTTGCGGCAAAATGCGGCGGAAACGTCCCGCAACAGCGCTCCGAAGCGTCCGCAATCTTCCTTTAAGACTGTGATTTCAAATCTTACCGTGATAGCGGCCACAATTTGAAACTCTGATCTTGGCATATGATTATCAAATGCTTATAAATAAGGCCTAAGTTTGAAGTTTGAAGGAAGAACAAAGCAAGAAGAAAAATAGCTTACGTTAAAGCTTGCTTGTGCAACCCTTTGTTGCACTGTTTAAGTCCCGTCACATTAGTACTTATAATTTTATAATCAGATAATTTGGACTTTAAAATGAAAAGTATAATATTATTGTTACGGATACTACCATTACCACAATTAGCTAACCCGCATTTAAAATTGTATATGGGGTGTACACTAATATATGATGATAAAAAAATACACCATTAATAAGAAAATATTATGACATATTCAATTGTAAAGAGTGGATTTGAGAGAAATTATTTTAGTAATTTGTATTTTCTATTCATTTTTTAGTAAAAATTATTTATATCGTCTTTAACTGTAATATAAGATAACGGTTGAATTATGTTAATATTTGTTTCATTATTTTTCTACTGCTTTATTTTAAATTCTATTATCAAAATTGTATAATTTTTCTATCAAAAACAAAGTTCACCTAATTCAACAAAAGTCTTTTGATTACTTTCACTTGAACTCATCTCTGCCATCGAAAGGTCATCAGTTCTCTAATAAAAAGGGTATGAGATGTTTGTCAGTGAAAAATATGTGCAAAATCAAAAAGAGTGAGGTGTAATGGTGAAACCTTGCAATGTGAGAAATAGTTTCCTTTAATTATAGTTTGGTAGTTCCTATTTTTTAACCAAATAATCATTATAATTCTTTAAGTGGCTATACGTAATGATGTTGTGAAGTGTTGATAAATGGGCCTAAATGATGTGATATAAAAATTTTTGGCAAATTCTTTCAATTAAGGGTAAAAGGTTTGTTGCTAACTCCTATAAAAAATGAATTAATCAAGCTGAGCTAACTGTGCTTATATACCACTAAATTAAATTGTAACATTGTTATTCATATGTCACTGTAATTTTTTTAAGCATTAAAGTCTTTAAAAGAAACAACAAACAGGTGTAACTCTAATAGTGCTACTTCAAACAAATTGTATTGAGTCGAATGAAGAAGATTCTACTGTTGATCTTGAAGGAGAAGACATAATAGGCTTTGGTGGCATTTCTAGGGAATCCATGCTACCCTCCAACATTTCAATCACTTTACTTATAGTTGGCCTATGAGTAGGAATACTCTGAATGCACCACATTCCCACCATTGTCATTCTCTTTGCAGTTTCATTTTCCTCTATCGTCATCCTCCCACTTGATCCAAAATCACTGCCTAGTTCAAGCTTCTTATAAATTATCAAATGAGGAAAATATGTTTCACTTGTGCGGCTAGCTTCAGGATTAATGTTCTTCTGTCCTCTAACCATTTCTAATAGCATCATACCATAACTATATACATCAGACTTATGCGAAACTCCTCCAAAACTCTTATTCCATACTTCTGGAGCAACATACCCTATTGTTCCTCTAGCATTTGACATTGAAATAATGCTTTCTTCCCTGTTGCTGAGCTTAGCAAGCCCAAAATCTGAGATTTTAGGTCGAAAATTTTCATCTAAAAGGATGTTATGTGGTTTTATATCAAAATGCAAGATCCTAGTGTTGCATCCCTTATGCAAGTACTCAAGACCTCGAGCTATCCCAATTGCAATTTGGTGCAAATTTTCCCAACTCAAGGATGAAGTAGATTCATCTACTTTGTTTTGGATAAATTTCTCAAGTGAACCATTGGCCATGAATTCATAGACAAGAGCCTTTTTGCGACCTTCTAAGCAAAACCCTAGAAGGGAGACAATATTAACATGGGAAGTTTTGATGATACTAGCAACCTCGTTGATGAACTCTTCACCATTTTCTCTAGATTGGTTTAGTATCTTCACAGCTATGGAGCAATCATCAAGTAGTTTTCCTTTGTATACAGAACCATAACCTCCTTGTCCAAGTTTAACTTTGAAAGAGTTAGTCATTTTTTTAAGATCAGAGAAATTATATCTTTTTAGAGGAAGAGGACCCTCATTTTTAAGGAATGCTTCAATATTTTTGTCATTCATTCTCATATTGCCCAAATGTGATGATATGATCATCCATATTTTCTCTTTGTTGCGGCATATTATCACAGCAATGAGAGGTAACCCAATTGCAGTGCATACGAAACCTGAAAGCAATTAATAGCTTGGGGGCTAAGAAAAATCATGATTAACATATTTATCTTTATAATATAATAAAATGTTTAGGAAATTATATACTTAGCATTAACAGATATTTAATGATGATTAAAATATCTAAATACCACCAAAGAGTAAAGAAGATAGTTTTGAGGGATATAACATACCTAGAACCAACTTTAACACATTTCTCTTTCGACCTATACAAAAAACATAACAGGTTAGATCCATCATATCCAAATACAGTCTCCAACATATTGAACAATTTTGACAAATGGGAGCCTTAAATTACTACATTGATTATTTTAATTTCCTGGAATCTCCAATAAGATTGACTAATACATAGTAAAGGTTTGAATATTGAACAAAAGATAATTGTTCAATAACGATTAAATATTTAATGAAAAGGTATATACATGACGCGTTTAATTTCAATTTATTATCATGGCTAATTAATATTTGTTCAGTAACATTTCGGCCTCTAGTTCTGCCATAGTTTGCCAGTAAATATAAATATTTTTCAGACGGATACCTTCATATGTTCATGGAAGTGCAGACATATGCATAACGAAATCTTTTCATAACAAGACATGCTTAAAATATGAAATTCATTTTAAGCTACATATGTCAAAATCTAGTACTTATTTAAAGCGGTAAGTATCTAATATAAACTTTTATTTCATGAGTTTTATAGAAATGACATGAAAAAGAGTATACAGAATGATTAAGTCGGAATTTGGTTAGATCTCTTCATTTTTTTTATCTTGATAATGTTATATATATCGAAAACTAGTTTTAAAATTAAATTTTAAATATAAATTAAGAGTTATTATCAAATATGAAATAATTGAACAAATTTAAAAATTTTAATTTAATAAATATAAAAGATTCAAATTTAATTTTAAATTTTATTTTTAATCAATCTAATTAATTTGTTTTCACATTCAAAGAGGAAGTCCTCAGATTGAATATACAATGAAGACAAATTTTTATACTAGAAGATTTGTGCATATTTTTCTCTTTTAAGTTTATCCCATAATCTTAAAATCAATAAATTAACTTGGCATCTACCTGGATTACTAGTACATTATGATGTCATGCGTTGATAACACCCTCGTGGAAGGGTCGGATTAATAAGACTAAAATAATAACAGGTTGTTCATACGGATGGTATTGTATTATTATTGGCGTGTTTTGCTGACTCTTGTGTTTTAAATTCTTTGCATTTGCGATAGAAGTATCTATGCGTTGAAAATACGTGTGAGTAGACTAAATGAATGGTGCACGTGCACCGGATTCGGAGTATATAAAAATGGAAAAAGAAAGAAATTATAATAATAATATTGATTAAAAACTTGATAAATTTTTTTATAAATATTGTAAATAGGTTCTAAAATCAAATTTTAAATATTTTATATTCATTATATTAAATTTTGTAAATTTATTTTATTATTCTAAATTTAGTGACAACTATAATTTTATATGTAAAATTTAATTTTAAATCCTATTTTTAATATATCTAGTATCTTTGAAATTTTGTTAAGTGAATTATATTTTCCTTTCAAAATAACTCTTTTAGATGGCTTATTCCAAATAACCACCCAAAAAAAAATTCCCCTAATTTCTATCTTTCACATGTAATGATGAGCCTATTGGGATGAACCAATCAGCGGTCAACAATTGCAGCTTAATATGCGTCATGCGCATAATTGCCCGCTAACCCACTTCTTTCTTTTTCGGAAAAATTTATTCTTAAGCATGAACGGTTTTGCATGGCTCCCCGCGTGTTACTCCAATTTTAATCAAGAGAAGCTCACACACTGATATTTTAATATCTACTAATTACTAAATATTCTAAATTTTTTATTTCTATTTGATAATGTAATATAGAAATCTACCAATTATCTGGCTATGAATCAGAACGTGCTTATAATTTTTCGTAATTTTAAATTATTATAATTACATTTTTCTATATTGGTGAACATTACAACAATATTAGTATTGTTAGTAATTAGGAATCCATATAACACTTTTGATGTATGTGCAGACTAAAAGTTAGTATTGTTAGATAATTATATATTTTCTATTATTTTTATTTCTATCAAAATTAGTTTTATCACACTTTTTCCTTAGATTTTTTCGGTAATTAGTCTTTAAAAAATCAACATAACATGTTTTATTGTTTTTTGCATACGTTGAAGTTTACTTATTTAGTTAATCTTAAATCTATAATCTCTGGAAACATATACCAAAGCAATAAACAAACAAACATGTTATATTCATATAGCAATTCGGGCTAAGACGAGATAAAAAAGGAGGGAAGAGAACATACTGTTGCGACTGCCAATAGGACACGCAGTATCATGAGTTTCTCCTTGGCAGTGACATAAAAATTGAGAAGTATTATTATTGTTTCCACTCCCGCATACACCTCCTGATTCACTGCACGCGTTGCACTCTGAACTCTCTGTGTTGATGTACTGCACTTCAAATCCTTCTTCTAAAGTTTTCTTCAGTTCAGTAACTCCACTAATATTCCCTGTAACAGGCACTTCAACTCCATCCCCGCAGCTGTTGGATAATTGCTGCAACTGGTCAGCCTCGTCAACATAGAAAGCATGGCTACTATTATCATTCCCGCATGTAAAATTGTGAACGCTGGCCTCCGAAACCTCGGAGGAGCAGTCATAGAATATGGTCAGGTTCTGAACACTAGGGAGATACCGGAAGAAATTGCCATTCAGGGAAGTGTTGGTGAATTCTGAAGAACAGTTATCGTACGAGAGATCCGTTCGTGTCATTCTCATGGTATTGGCCACTTGGTTAATCTGCAATACGTTGAAAATTTGTGAGCCAACTTGAATTGAAGTGTTTCTATTATCGGAGCACTTGAGCTGAAACTCATCGCTGCCGCAGTAACGGGGTCTGTTTTGTCCCCAGAAAGGGTAGGAAATGTTTGTGAGACTTCCACAACTGTAGGGTTGGCTGCACACCGAGTATGTGTCATTTTCTTGAGAGAAAGATTTCGGCAAAGTTGTTAAGAAGATGGATATGGCCAATATGAATGTGACAAATGGAATAGGCAGTGCTTCCATTGTTACGTAAGAAGGTACTAGTTTGGTGGGGGTGGGATATTAATGGCAGGCAAAGTTGAAACTTGAAAAATTCGAATGGAACATATAAAAGGAGATTGGAGATAATGGGGGGTGTGGTTGGAAGAGGCAATAAAAAGAGATGAGGAGGATCTGTCGTTAATCATACTATTATAGATCAGTAGAAAACTAAAAAGCGCGATCAGGATTCTTTCTCGTGACTATAACTGCAGTTGCGAGAAGGAACTTGCGGTTGCGGGAGTAAACCGTTGACATGCTGTGTCAGTGAACCGTTGATATGCCGTGTGACCACTGACACACGGCATATCAACGTTGCCTCCCGCAACCGCAGCTGCAGTCACGGGAGGGATCCCTTTCCAAAAAGCACGCGATGACTTCAAGTTTGGCAGCAGAATTTAGGAAGAAAATCAGGGATGCGTGACAGAAACATGGGAACGGCCCATGGGTTATCTATCATTGATCAGCAGACGACGAAAAAGCACGCGTTGACTTTAGTGACGTTGTGAATCTTTTGGTTGTAAAATAGTCAAGTCCACTCATGGCCAAAAAAAAAAAAAGTCAAGTCCACGTGTTATCTATTTTGGGTGATTAGGCACGTATACGGAGAACTCTTCCAATTCAAATAAACTATACATCATTACTTTCATACCGGGCCTCCAACATTTACAAGTTTTTTTTTTTTTTTTTTTTAAAAAAATGTAGATATATAGTTGTAGCTAGTCTGTCCATGCAAATTTGTGTATTTATCTCTCTTTCATTTTTTTTTTTTGGATTATAAAAGGTTTGGGAGTAGGATAGTTGTGTTTCATTCTTCTATCAAACCTTACAATGTTACTTACAAATTATCTAATTTCTTTAAAATTATTGGGGGCAGAAATTAAACCTAAGCCATGCATATATGATTGAAGAAAACGAATTCTACCCTTTCGACCAATCCAAGATTTATATCTTCAATTTTTATAATATTGCATAGGGAATCATGGATGCAATGTTGGTTTATTAATAGTTTCCGTGACATCGAGTAGCAGTGCAAATACAATATAAGTTTCATTTAGTTGGGTGGAATAAAATGAAATAAAAATGGAAAAAGGAATATAAATGAAATAGAACGATCATTTATAAACTTGTTTTTTTTATATAGTAATAAATGAAATGAATATTCTATTCTATTTTAATGTTTAATATAACTAAATGTTGGAGAAATAAAATGGAAATAAAGCTGTTAGTGACAATAATATATTTAAATTAAAAATAAAATAAAATATAAAAATCAGCATATTTTTATATGAAAAATAATAATATTATTTTTTATTATTTTTTATGTTTAAACATATAGATAATTTAAGTTAAATTGATTAATTTTTATATATATTAAATTACTAAAATGATTTAATTTAATATTATATTATATTCAATAAAAAATATTAATGCATATGTTATACTCATTTATATTGTAATTATAATGTTGTTAAAAAAACTATACATTGTTAGAAGAAAATGTGAATGATTTGATGTTTATTTTATATTGATTAATATTATACATTGTTAAAAAAATTAAATATGATATATTTGTAGGAAGTTTGAAATATTTTTTGAGTTTGAAATATTTTTACATTTACAATAAAAGTAACAAAAAATTTGAGAAAAGTGCAAGATTTCAACTATATTATCATATAAATAAAAGGATAATTTTGAAATTTTAAAAATTTAATAAAGATAATATTATCAAAAGTTCAATCCGAGAATCAAGGAATAAATCATTCTATCACTTATATTATGGAATATTTCTTCATTTGATGGAATGATCATTCTCTAGAAAATAAGGATTCTCATTTTATAGTATCTATCAAATACACTTTCAAGTCATTCCTTTTCCCATTTCTTCCCATTCCCTCCATTTTCATTCCATCCAATTAAATACACTTTAATAAGAAAATATTATGACATATTCAATTGTAAAGAGTGGATTTGAGAGAAATTATTCTAGTAAAAATTATTTATATCATCTTTGTATTTTCTATTCATTTTTTAGTAAAAATTATTTATATCGTCTTTAACTGTAATATAAAATAACGGTTGAATTATGTTAATATTTGTCTCATTATTTTTCTACTGCTTTATTTTAAATTCTATTATCATAATTGTATAATTTTTCTATCAAAAACAAAGTTCACCTAATTCAACGAAAGTCTTTTGATTACTTTCACTTGAACTCATCTCTACCATCGAAAGGTCATCAGTTCTCTAATAGAAAGGGTATGAGATGTTTGTCAGTAAAAAATATGTGCAAAATCAAAAAGAGTGAGGTGTAATGGTGAAACCTTGCAATGTGAGAAATAGTTTCCTTTAATTATAGTTCGATAGTTTCTATTTTTTAACCAAAATAATCATTATAATTCTTTAAGTGGCCACATGTAATGATGTTGTGAAGTGTTGATAGATGGGCCTAAATTGATATAAAAATTTTTGGCAAATTCTTTCAACTAAGGGTAAAAGGTTTGTTGCTAACTCCTATAAAAAATGAATTAATCAAGCTGAGCTAACTGTGCTTATATACCACTAAATTAAATTGTAACATTGCTATTCATATGTCACTGTAATTTTTTTAGGCATTAAAGTCTTTAAAAGAAACAACAAACAAGTGTAACTTCAATAGTGCTACTTCAAACAAATTGTATTGAGTCGAATGAAGAAGATTCTATTGTTGATCTTGAAGGAGAAGACATAATAGGCTTTGGTGGCATTTCTAGGGAATCCATGCTACCCTCCAACATTTCAATCACTTTACTTATAGTTGGCCTATGAGTAGGAATACTCTGAATGCACCACATTCCCACCATTGTCATTCTCTTTGCAGTCTCATTTTCCTCTATCGTCATCCTCCCACTTGATCCAAAATCACTGCCTAGTTCAAGATTCTTGTAAATTACCAAATGAGGAAAATATGTTTCACTTGTGTGGCTAGCTTCAGGATTAATGTTCTTCTGTCCTCTAACCATTTCTAATAGCATCATACCATAACTATATACATCAGACTTATGCGAAACTCCTCCAAAACTCTTATTCCATACTTCTGGAGCAACATACCCTATTGTTCCTCTAGCATTTGACATTGAAATAATGCTTTCTTCCCTATTGTTGAGCTTAGCAAGCCCAAAATCTGAGATTTTAGGTCGAAAATTTTCATCTAAAAGGATGTTATGTGGTTTTATATCAAAATGCAAGATCCTAGTGTTGCATCCCTTATGCAAGTACTCAAGACCTCGAGCTATCCCAATTGCAATTTGGTATAGATTTTCCCAACTTAAGGATGAAGTAGATTCATCTACTTTGTTTTGGATGAATTTCTCAAGTGAACCATTGGCCATGAATTCATAGACAAGAGCCTTTTTGCGACCTTCTAAGCAAAACCCTAGAAGGGAGACAACATTAACATGGGAAGTTTTGCTGATACTAGCAACCTCGTTGATGAACTCTTCACCATTTTCTCTGGATTGGTTTAGTATCTTCACAGCTATGGAACGACCATCAAGTAGCTTTCCTTTGTATACAGAACCATAACCTCCTTGTCCAAGTTTAACTTTAAAGGAGTTAGTCATTTTCTTAAGATTAGAGAAATTGTATCTTTTTAAAGGAAGAGGACCCTCACTTTCAAGGAATGCTTCAATATTTTTGTCATTCATTCTCATATTGCCAAAATGTGATGATATGATCATCCATATTTTCTCTTTATTGCGACAAATTGTCACAGCAATGAGAGGTAACCCAATTGCAGTGCATACGAAACCTGAAAGTAATTAATAGCTTGGGGATTAAGAAAAATCATGATTAACATATTTATCTTTATGATATAATAAAATGTTTAGGAAATTATATACTTAGCAGTAATAGATATTTAATGATGATTAAAATACCTAAATACCACCAAAGAGCAAAGAAGATAATTTTGAGGGATATAACATACCTAGAACCAACTTTAAAACATTTCTCTTTCGACCTATACATAAAACAAACAGGTTAGATCCATCATATCCAACTATAGTCTCCAACATATTGAGCAATTTTGACAAACGGGAACCTAAATTACTACATTGATTATTTTAATTTCCTGAAATCTTCAATAAGATTGACTAATACATGGGGAAGGTTTGAATATTGAACAAAAGATAATTGTTTAATAACGATTAAATATTTAATGAAAAGGTATATATATGACATGTTTAATTTCAATTTGTTATCATGACTAATTAATATTTGTTCAGTAACATTTCTGCCTCTAGTTCTGCCATAGTTTGCCAGTAAATATAAATATTTTTCAGACCGATACCTTCATATATATGTTCATGGAAGTGCAGATATATGCATAGCGAAAATTTTTCATAACAAGACATGCTTAAAATATGAAATTCATTTTAAGCTACATATGTCAAAATCTAGTACTCATTTAAAGCGGTAAGTATCTAATATAAACTTTTATTTCATGAGTTTTATAGAATGACATGAAAAAGAGTATGCAGAATGATTAAGTCGGAATTTGGTTAGATCTCTTCATTTTTTTTATCTTGATAATGTTATATATATCGAAAACTAGTTTTAAAATTAAATTTTAAATAAAAATTAAGAGTTATTATCAAATGTGAAATGATTGCACAAATTTATAAAATTTAATTTAATAAATATAAAAGATTCAAATTTAATTTTAAATTTTATTTTTAATCAATCTAATTAATTTGTTTTCACATTCAACGAGGAAGTCCTCAGATTAAATATACAATAAAGACACAAATTTTTATACTAGAAGATTTGTGTATATTTTTCTCTTTTAAGTTTATCCCATAATCTTAAAATCAATAAATTAACTTGGCATCTACCTGGATTACTAGTACATTATGATGTCATGCGTTGATAACACCCTCGTGGATGGGTCGGATTAATAAGACTAAAATAATAACAGGTTGTTCATACAGATGGTATTGTATTATTATTGTTGTGTTTTGCTGACTCTTGTGTTTTAAATTCTTTGCATTTGCGATAGAAGTATCTATGCGTTGAAAATACGTGTGAGTAGACTAAATGGATGGTGCACGTGCACCGGATTCGGAGTATATAAAAATGG
This sequence comes from Sindora glabra, assembly GCA_020226215.1. NCBI lineage: Eukaryota > Viridiplantae > Streptophyta > Magnoliopsida > Fabales > Fabaceae > Sindora > Sindora glabra. Next base: position 84,827,452 of record CM035229.1, read on the forward strand.
AAAAAGAAAGAAATTACAATAATAATATTTATTAAAAACTTGATAAATTTTTTTATAAATATTGTAAATAGGTTCTAAAATCAAATTTTAAATATTTTATATTCATTATATTAAATTTTGTAAATTTATTTTATTATTCTAAATTTAATGACAACTATAATTTTATATGTAAAATTTAATTTTAAATCTTATTTTTAATATATCTAATATCTTTGAAATTTTATTAAGTGAATGATATTTTCCTTTCAAAATAACTCTTTTAGATGGCTTATTGCAAATAACCCCCCAAAAAAAATTCCCATAATTTCTATCTTTCACATGTAATGATGAACCTATTGGGATGAGCCAATCAGCGGTCAACAATTGCAGCTTAACATGCGCCATGCGCATAATTGCCCGCTGACCCACTTCTTTCTTTTTTGGAAAAATTTATTCTTAAGCATGAACGCTTTTGCATGGCTCCCCGCGTGTTACTCCAATTTTAGTCAAGAGAAGCTCACACACGGATATTTTAATATCTACTAATTACTAAATATTCTAAATTTCTTATTTCTATTTGATAATGCAATATAGAAATCTACTAATTATCTGATTGTGAATCAGAATGTACTTGTAATTTTTCGTAATTTTGAATTATTATAATTGCATTTTTCTATATTAATGAACATCACAACGATATTGGTATTGCTAGAAATCTTTGATAGGAATCCATATAACAATTTTGATGTATGTGCAGACTAATTCTAAAGTTTGTATTGTTAGATAATTATATATCTTCTATTATTTTTATTTCTATCAAAATTAGTTTTATCACACTTTTTCCTTAGATTTTTTCGGTAATTAGTCTTTAAAAAATCAACATAACATGTTTTATTGTTTTTGCGTACGTTGAAATTTACTTATTTAGTTAATCTTAAATCTATAATCTCTGGAAACATATACCAAAGCAATAAACAAACAAACATGTTATATTCATATAGCAATTCGGGCTAAGACGAGATAAAAAAGGAGGGAAGAGAACATACTGTTGCGACTGCCAATAGGACACGCAGTATCATGAGTTCCTCCTTGGCAGTGACATAAAAATTGAGAAGTATTATTATTGTTTCCACTCCCACATGCACCTCCTGATTCACTGCACGCGTTGCACTCTGAACTCTGTGTGTTGATGTACTGCACTTCAAATCCTTCTTCCAAAGTTTTCTTCAGTTCAGTAACTCCACTAATATTCCCTGTGACAGGCACTTCAACTCTATCCCCGCAGCTGTTGGATAATTGCTGCAACTGGTCAGCCTCGTCAGCATAGAAAGCATGGCTACTATTATCATTCCCGCATGTAAAATTGTGAACGCTGGCCGCCGAAACCTCGGAGGAGCAGTCATAGAATATGGTCAGGTTCTGAACACTAGGGAGATACCGGAAGAAATTGCCATTCAGGGAAGTGTTGGTGAATTCTGAAGAACAGTTATCATACGAGAGATCCGTTCGTGCCATTCTCATGGTATTGGCCACTTGGTTAATCTGCAATACGTCGAAAATTTGTGAGCCAACTTGAATTGAAGCGTTTCTATTATCGGAGCACTTGAGCTGGAACTCATCGCTGCCGCAGTAACGGGGTCTGTTTTGTCCCCAGAAAGGGTAGGAAATGTTTGTGAGACTTCCACAACTGTAGGGTTGGCTGCACACCGTGTATGTGTCAAATTCTTGAGAGAAGGATTTCGGTAAAGTTGTTAAGAAGATGAATATGGCCAATATGAATGTGACAAATGGAATAGGCAGTGCTTCCATTGTTACGTAAGAAGGTACTAGTTTGGTGGGGGTGGGATATTAATGGCAGGCAAAGTTGAAAATTTGGAATGGAACATATAAAAGGAGATTGGAGATAATGGGGATGTGGTTGGAAGAGGCAATAAAAAGAGATGAGGAGGGTTTGTCGTTAATCACACTGTTATTGATCAGTAGAGAACAAAAAAGCACGCCACTGAGCTGGCCCTCCCCAAGGTCATGCATCAAGGCGGCGGGAGTTCTATTTTCCCTTTAATATTTCTCTTTCCGTAATTTCCTTGCACCAAAACAAGGAAAAGGACAAAAAAGCACCGTTGACTTCAAGTTTGGCAGCAGAATTTAGAAAGAAAAGTGGGGATGCGTGACGGAAACAGGGGAACGACCCATGGGCTGCCTATTATTGACCAGCAGACAACAAAAAAGCACGCGTTGACTTTGGTAACATTATGAATCTTTTGGTTGTAAAATTGTCAAGTCCGCGTGTTATCTATTTGGGATGATTAGGTACGTATGCGCAGAACTCTTCCATTTCAAATAAACTATACATCATTACTTTCATACAAAGTTTTTAGAAAGTTTTTTTCTTTTTTTTAATATGTAGATATATAGCTGTAGCTAGTCTGTCCAAGCCAATTTGTGCATTTATCTATCTTTCATTTTTTTTTTTTTTTTGGATTATAAAAGGTTTAGGAGTAGGATAGTTGTGCTTCATTCTTCTGTCAAAGCGTACAATGTTACTTACAAATTATCTAATTTCTTTAAAATTATTGGGGCAGAAATTAAACCTAAGCCATGCATATATGATTTAAGCAAAACGAATTTTACCGGTTCAAACAATCCAAGATTTATATCTTCAATTTTTACAATATTGCATAGGGAATCATAGATGCAATGTTGGTGAAGTAATAGTTAACGTGACATCGAGTAGCAGTGCAAATACAATATAAGTTTGATTCACTAGTTGGGTGGAATAAAATGAAATGAAAATGGAAAAAGGAATAAAAATGAAATAGAATGATCATTTATAAATTTGTTTTTTGATAGAGTAAGAAATGAAATGAATATTCTATTCTATTTTAATGTTTAATATAACTAAATGTTGAAGAAATAAAATGGAAATAAAACTGTTAACAACAATAATATATTTAAATTAAAAATAAAATAAAGTATAAAAATTAGTATATTTTTATATGGAAAATAATAATATTTTATTTATTTATTTATTATTTTTCATGTTTAAACATATAAATAATTTAAGTTAAATTAATTTAAATATATATGTTAAATTACTAAAGTGATTGAATTTAATATTATATTATATTCAATCAAAAAAATATTAATGAATGTGTTATATTCATTTATATTATAATCATAACGTTGTTAAAAAAATTATACATTGTTAGAAGAAAATGTGGATGATTTGATATTTATTTTATATTGATTAATATTATACATTGTTAAAAAAATTAAATACAATATATTTGTAAGAAGTTTGAAATATTTTTACACTTATAATAAAAGTACAAAAATTGAAAAAGGATAATTTTGAAACTTTAAAAATTTAATAAAGATAATATTATCAAGAGTTCAATCTAAGAATGAGAGAATAAATTATTCTATCACTTTTGCTATGAAATATTTCCTCATTTGATGAAATGATCATTCTCATTTTATAGTACCTATCAAATACACTTTTGAGTTATTTCTTTTCCCATTTCTTCCCATTCCCTCATATTCCATTTCATCCAATTAAATACACTTTAATTCTAGGTGAGAATTTATGTAAATCATCAATTTTTTTGTGTCCATTTTTTTTGGAAAATTAAATATTTTTATTTATTTTAATTGTAATAGGACTAAATAGAAATTTTCAATGCTTTAAGTGAAAAATAAATACTACTTAAGAAATACAAATAAAATTAGAGAAATTAAAAATTAAAAATTAAAAAAAATCTCCATTATTTTTAAAACAATATAACGCTACCCTTTACATTTAAAATAAAATAATCATAAAGCGATATGATTACATTTGGGTTTATTTACAAATTATTTTCTTTACATTAAATTATGATGTGATTTTATAAATATTTAAATCAGAAATGTTTGAATTGAAACAAAACTTTATGCCTCTCAATTTGATTTAGCACTAATTGTGATAAAATGAAATTTTTAAAATAGACTATAATGTATACCACGATAAAATGATTTTATTATACACATTTTATAAATAAGTAATTTGCTGATGAAAATATATTATATAAATATTTCCTGGTTACAAATTGTCAATTTGGTTTAAAATTAATAATAAAAATTAATTTAATTTTAAAATAGAATGTAAATTAATTTTGTCATAAGTTAAATTTGCTATGTTGTTTTATAGATAAGTATAATTCAACCATCTAAACGCCAAAGGAAAGTGTGGGTAGACTCCTAAATCTTTAACTATTGTATAGAAAGGATATTGCTATGAGAGCTCACCTCTCGTTAACTAGTTGAGTATTTCGTTATTGGAATGTCTTTTTTAAATTTTAAAATAAGTAAATTAAAAATATAAATTTTAATGTATTAAATATAATTTAATAATGAAAATATTTAACTTCTTAAAAGAGTCAAACTCCTTGTAACATTATCCAGTATCCAATAAGAAAAGGGATAATTTCATAAGCTAATGTTTTTCCCATTTGACCATTATTTTACATTGAGATTTACGTGTTTTTATTGACTCATTTGTTTAATGATTTGAGGAAAAAAAAGTTTGTTCTATCAAAGATTTATGTTTCTGATTTGAAAGCTTTTTTATGAAATAAAAATTAAATTTAAATTTGATCTAGTATAAATTAGTTTTACATTATCAACTATTAATGTATTATTATATTAATAAAAATTATTAAAACTCTTTTACTATTATTAAAAATAGTTATTAAGACCACAAATGTATATGTTAGGTGTTTAATTTAATTAAATATGCTAAAGAACGACCATACAATTATCTATATATAATTCATTTTGAACTTTCCTACTGCTATACTAAACAAACACTAATTTATTGGGCTCAGGCCACTCTTTATTACAAAAATAAAAAAATAAAAATGAATTTACCTATAACGAAAAACAATTTATCAATTCCATCTTACCTCAATATGTTGAGAATTAAATTTTTTGTTATAATCTATCTTATTAAAATCATATTGAAACTTCCTTAATTTCACTTGCGAAATGTCCCTAAAAATACGTAGTTTTTGAAGCATTTTAACTTTATTTTTGTACTTTAATTATTTATGAATATTTATTGAAGTAAATAATATTTTATTTTTTCAATTAATCTGGACTGAGTAACGATGTATTTATTCCATATTTTTATTTAAATTTTTTTATCTGATTATTTTATTTCTTTAGAATAGTATAATATATTTTATTATTTTAGATGGAGATGTGGTATTAGACCTTTTTCTATTTTTTTAATCAAATACTCTCATTTCATTTAAAAAAAATATATACAAATCTAATCAATTGGATGTAATTTAATAAGAATACACATTTTAAAAGGATTGTTTCATGAAAAAAATTAAAATTAAAGTATGGTTTTTGACAAACACTAGAGCACAAGTATAGAGACTAGACATTAGGAAGATATGACATAATCTACATATTTTATTTTTGTCAATGGACATAATCTACGTATTTATTACTCAAGTTGTAGTGTGGAAAAAAGTTTCTTGCTTGAAGTTAAGAGGATGAAATCAATTTAATTTAAACTTTGCATTATGTCCTGTCCTGTACTGTAATATATATAAATATATATATATATAAGAAAACTGTGTGGTATCTATATATAGTAAAATAATTGATTATTGCTATCTACGTACATTTTCTACGTTTTACTACATCTTAATGTATTACGAGTTGCATTTGTAATTTTTTAATCATTTTAATTGATATTAAATATTAAGTTTTCTATGTGTGCAAATAAGCTAAACTCTTACTCCTTGTTTGGCAATATGAAAAATAAAATTTCATTTCATTTTCAAATGAATTTTTTAAAAAAAATAGTATTTGATTTTAAATATAAAAGAATTTCATTTCATTTAATTTCATTTACAATTCCTATTTTAATTATATTTGTATCATTATGAAATTCATCCAGTAAGAATTTTATTAGAATTCATTTTATTTGACCAAAAAAATATTTTTTTATAAAAGTTTTATCCTCTTTCTAGCATTATACTTATCATAATATCATCAAAATCTATTTTTTAATTAAATTTCATATATTTTTAATGCATTTCAAATAAAAAATTAATTTATAAATAAATTGAAATCATTATTTTTTATAAAGTATCCAAATAATAGAGTTTATTTGTAAATGAATTAAAATTATTTCAATTGAAATGAAATAAAATCAATTTTAAAAAACTTATATGCCAAACGATGCATTAATATGTACTTTGAAATAAATATGTTTGGATGTGGCAATGAAAAATAAAGCCGTAAAAAATAAAATACTTCTAAATTAAGAAAGTGTTGAACATGTGTTTAAGCGCGTTGAAGAGACTAATAAAGAAAATAAAAAAAGGATCAAAATTAATCGGGGAACTGGGTCATGTTTATTATTAGTTCTGTCTATAGTTTAGGTTGCAGCGTTGTGTAAAGAGGATTGGGTAATTACTTCATTTCATTTGACAAAATAAGATGTGTTATTCTTCTATCTGTGTGTTTTTCTCAATGAAGTTAATTTAACTAATCTTCATTTACTGCAAAAATATTCCATTTTATAATATAATACTCAAAATTGAGTAGGCATATTCAGGATCTTTAATTAGCCAAACTCCATACTAAAACCTAAAAAAGCGAAAAAGCAGAGGAAGGAAATCAGATAAGATGATCACATTGCACATAACAAGATGCCCTAAAAGTGCCGAATATTGTAGTAAGAAAGCAACACTGGCCCAAGAAGGGCAGGTTGATTTTTGAAGATAGCAGGCCGGCCCATCACGCCTAATCCTTTAATTGGGACCTTGAACAGCGTTAAAATCTATCTATGGCGAAATTGAGGAGAGAAAACAAAAGTACAACTAAAGCCCTATGGCTCATAACGGCCGAAGAGAGGGGGTTTTAACGGGCCAACGACAACACACTAAGCGTCTAAGCCTAATGGCTAATTAATGACTACATATATACACCAGAAGGTGGAAACTAGTGCAGTATGTAACTGATTCCACCTCTTTTTTGAATTAATGATCCAATTCTCAATGCAGAAGAAGGCAGAGAGCCTTCCAAAAACATCCAAGGTCATTTGAATCAAAGCTTCTGGCCTATCTTCAAGTAACTAATTCCACCTTGGAACGCCATCTATGACGGAGCCGGAAGGTTTTATATCGCCGTCTGACTGTGAGTCCGTGAAGCTATAGGCAATGCCATTGAGATTGACAAAGGATGGTGCGGACTCGTAAGTTTGAATGCCATAACCGCCTACCTCCACACATTTATCACCATAGTACTCATCCTCCTGCTGCTCATATGTCACCATCGATGCCTGCTGGTTGTTTTGATATTGCTCCACAGTTTCACCTTTTCATATGTATATTGACGTCAGAAACCGCCATTTATGTTTCCTTTAGGTTGGAATTAAAGAAAAGACCATGTATGAGCGTACGTACCTTGTGTCAATAAGGCAATCTTATCATTCAGAACGGCATCAATTTCCTCCAGGCTATTCCATTTCATATATGCTTCTCTCAACAGTTTCTCTGTATAGCTCTGAAAATGTTGCGAAAAACACGTATTAATATTGGTTAGTGGATTGAAAACCAACAATTGGAATGTTGATGAGGAAAATTGTGGGATGAATTTTGGTACCCTGTTCATATTTTTGAGCTCTCTTCCGGGAAATATCTGACCATTGATTTCAGCTTCGATTAATTGGCAGATGGGACTCAGAAGGACTGCAAAATGAGGTCCGCGGTACCTGTAAAGCTTACTGCCCATGTTACAAGTCTTTGCATGCTTAATTGTCGCTTCCCACATTTTCTCCGACATCCCAACTCCTAAAATCTGAAAACACAGAGGGAAAATTGAGATTTCATTGTAACTGAAAATTTAGCTGCGTGTTTGTGTATGTATAAACAAATATACCTTTCTAAGCCTGGGAGGTTCAACGACGGACAACTTGAGAAAGTCTTGGACGGTGTTAATCCCTTCAGCAGAGAGCTTTTTGTGGAAAGCCCCATCTTTGCCGATCTTCTCGAGCCGCCAAACTTCGTCATTTAACATTGGTGGATGGTGCTTCTTGTACACTAAAATTCATTGCAAAATAACATACACCAAGTTAATAGAAGGAATCTGAAACCATTAATTGCCTAAAATAGCAAATATTAAAGGAGAGATGAAGACAAAAAACAAATCTGGAATGCACATCAATTGGTTTGTGGGACCGTAAGCATTTGACTTACGTTCACTTTCCAGGTCATGTTCAAATAAAATGCAAAAGGTAAATTAATATATCACTAAAGGCACTGTTTGTTTTATTAAAGATAATTTTTATTGAGAAATTTCATTTTCTTATAAATAAATAAAGGTGTATCACGTATTTATATATCTGGTAAATAAAAAAACTAATTTTTAAAATTATAATAGTGAAAAAATATTTTTTTTAAAAAAAAGAAGAAATTATCTTTCATTATATTTATTTTATTTAATATTAGATATACTAATTATTTTTTATCATTGTGATAGTGCATGAAGATGACTCAAGCGAAGTTATGGAAAGTACCCTATCTCCCTCTCAAATTAAATTTTTCGTCAAAAGCAGAAGCATTCACCACAACTTTTCAAAGACCATCGTGCCCCGCGGCCTAATGCTAAAAAGTTACTTTCTCCGAGGCTTTGTTTGGTAGGAGAGAAAGTAAATAGGAGAGAAGAGAAATTTTCTACTTTTTTCTTTTTTCTTGTTTGATAGAAAAGAAAAGAGGAGAGAAAGAAAATAAAAAAATGAAATAAGTGGTTATTATCTTCTTAAATTTTATAATTCTGTTATTTTTTCTTTCTCAATTTTCCTCCAATTCAAATTTTAAAAATTTCTCTTCTTCCCCTCTTTTCACTCCAACCAAACAAAGGCTAAATGCTTCTTTTGGCAGGCCTATCATGCGAATGAATTAAAATATGGCGAGTCCTCGTCTATTTTGCCATAGTTCTGTCACAAATATTAAAAAATTGAAACTAAATCATCTCTTTTTTTTTTAACACATTAAAATAATCTTGTTCATTAGCAGTTCTGATCACTATAAAACAACTTGACTCAAGACAACCTTTCCTTCTCATTAGTAGTACTTATCATCAACAACCTATATATAATAAATATAATAATAGTAAAAAAAGGACACTTGCACACCAACAACCTAGTCTTCACCTTATTTTTAACAATGAACTTGTTGAATATGTCCAACGGTCAAATCTTCAGCAATATTTGCAAGAACAAATAGGATCTCCAGGACTATGCGATATTTAATCAAGAATAATTAATTATATACGACACTAGCCAGAATCTAATCCTAGACAATTATATATAATTGCAAATCGCAGGAAATAGTTGGAAGCAAGTTACTGAATTTGATACAATTATATTGCAAGGAAATTTGATAAATAAAACTTACATTCTCCACGGTGATCCTTGACAACAAATGCCTCGGTCATGGCTTCGCGAATCCGGACAGATTGGTTACTCCCAGGAGCCACACGAACGGCAACCCTGAACTTCCTGCTTCGAATCCAACTGGAGTTGTCCGTAAACTCGATGTCCCCAGTTGGTGCAATTCCATCCCTCATAGTCAGATTCAACTCTCCGGTCAGCAGCGGTCGCTTTCCACTTCTCTCTTTCACTATATGGTTGTTGAATTCCTCGCTCGTCCACGACTCGTTATCGCCGGCCGGAAAATCTCCGTCTAGGACAACAATTTCAAGCTTGATCGGGTGAGGGAGACTAGTAGGAACCGTTCGATCACCGTTCTTGTCAACGAGAATGATCTGGATGGGATTGCCCTCCATGTCTAGAATCCTGCTACCCGTGAATATTGGAAGACAAAGCCTATTGTTGAAAGTTAGTTGCAAGCTGGACGGCTGCTCCACTGCTTGGATTCTCAAAGAAGGAGACCTTGTAAAAGAGCGTGGACAACAACGTTTCATAGCACATTCTAATTCTTCGTTCACCTTCACAAATTTCAAGAATATTGGTGTAAGAATATTTTTCATATATTGGTAGGGAAGAGTTTTAAATCTGTAATTTTCAGTGGGGTACTATTGAAGTCCCTCACTATTGAGTAATTACAGCTAATGAAATATTTTTATCAAATGAACACGTAAACAACTCTAATGAATTTTTTAACTAGCGGTAATCAAACTATCTTCATTTTTAGGGTATAATAGAGAAGGCCAAGTTGCATACATACGTATAAAAACAAAACTAACCTAAACAATTTGCTTAAATATATAATTACTTACCACTCGTCTAAGGAGGGGCTCCAAGGCTGAGAAAAGGTTTTGCAAGTTTTTTACCATAACCACTTCTCCTATGACCCTGCAAGGAAGAATAAATGGAAAGCATAAGTATTTGAAATTGATGAAGATCAAATTGAATGAATTTGACAAAATTAGCCACATACGAAGCAAAGGAAGGTCTAGCAGTTTTCATCCTCTTGTCGCTTGGCTTATCAGGGTTGTCTTGATCATAATCATCCAAAAATCGCTTCGCTGCCATTACTACTTTTCCTGAAGCAATCAGAGAGACTTTGGGCAATTTGCACAGAGAGGTGAGGAGCTGGACGGCAGTAACAGCTTAGTTTGCTTTTATACTGACCAAAAAACCATTTAAAAGAAGCACAGAAGCTTCTTGGAATGACGGAGGAAATAGCCAAGCAGCTGCAGCTAGCACGACGTTGCGGCCGGCCTAGGGGCGTACATATGATGAAACGACTTTGACGTCAACAGCAGCCTAAAGTCAACCCATTCCTCTCTAAATAGGAGAAAGGGTAATCTTGTACAGAACATGAAGTGCTTTTAATTTTAAAATAGGTGAATTAAAATTAAAAAATAAATTTTAATATATTAAATATAATTCATTAATAAAAATATTCAATCGTTACACGTTGCATAATAAAAAAAAAATCTCTGAATTGTAACCATAATAATTTTTAATATTTTAATGATTGTAAAAGATAATTGATAAATTTAAGTTTCGTAAAATTAATGTATAAATAATAATTAGTATTTTTTTAATGTGTAAGAATTAGGACTAAAACATATGTATATATTTTCGCACAGGCCAGGATAATTTTACAACTCAAATTATTAGGAAGTGAATTTTTTTATAAATTATTTTTTTAATTTCAAAATAAGCAATTCAAATAAAAAGTAATTTATCGGTAAAACTCTCAATCTTATGAAAACTTGAACTCCGAATAAAATTATTCCTCAACTAAACCATTATAACATATTTTTTTAGCTATGATTAAATATTATTCGTGGTTGGCTTGTTTAATTAGTAGGAGAGGAGGGCATTGTTGAAAAGCTTGAAGTTCCTTCATTGATTGGCATCGAGTAATTAGGGTACCGACGAGTGCGTAAATCAACTGATACGAAGTTGTTCTAACTTAACTAAATATTTCAAGTTCGAGTTCCTAGGAATGCAATTGCGTTAAAACGTGGAAGGGAGAGTTTTGCTGCCTAATGTGATCTCTACCCGACTCAAATCCAGATTAGTCAGTGCCAAATATGATGTCCAGATACCGAATGGTTATATACAAAAAAAATTCTGTTAATTAGGGTGCCATCAACATAAGTGTTGGAGCCACATATATATCTCATAAATTTTTTATTTATTTAAAAAAGCTATGTGTAAATTATTTTATTTAAACTAGGTATCACCCCCATGCATTACACGAATAAATATTTATTTTAATAGTATGATCTTATAATTATATATTAATTATTTATAAATCATATTAGATAAAAATATGATTAATATATAGTTGATGGTTTTAAGAAATAAAGTTATTTTTTCATTAATTTTGCTTAACTTTAAATAGGTAATTGATTTTAAATTCAAATATTATATTAATTAGATATCATTTTTTAATATAATTATTATCATTAATGTTAATATTTAATAACATAATTTATGATAAGAATAATTTTTTTATAATAATAATATATTTTTTATTTACTGCATTACAACATAAAATAAACTTTTGAAAGTTGTAATTTTATATTATGGATAAATATATATTTTAATAATATAATATTATAATTATATATTAATTACTTATAAAAATAATTAGTTAAAAAATTTATTAATATATAGACAACAACTCTAAAAAAATTATCTCTCCACTCATTTTGTTCAACATTTAAGTAGGTAATTAATTTTAAATTTATTTTATCAAAAAATTAATTTTAAATTCAAATGTTGCATTAATTAGATATCATTTTTAAGATAATTATTATTAATATTAATATTTAATAACATAATTTATTATAAGAATAAATTTTTGTAACAATATAATATATTTTTTATTTATCATTTTATAACATAAAATAAAATTTTGAAAGTAATAATTTCATATTGCAAATAACTCATTAAAATTCATAAATTATAACATACATATTGACTAAAATTTAATATTTTAATATAAAATATTTTATTTTTTTAATTCATATGGAAAAGAGAATAGTTTTTGGCTAAAAAATACCAATGATCAACTCATATTTATTATATTCTAAAAGATGTATTATAATAAAATTTTTTAGAATATAATAAAAAATATAAAATAGTAAACAAATAAAAAATGTGCAGTATATATTGAATCTTTAGAAGAAGAATTAATCTATACCTCTTAGTCGAAGTTTAAAAAAAATACGCTAATGGCTTAGAAGAGAAAAAAAAAAGATAAGAGAAATAATATATTTATTCAAATACATAATACAAAAAAGGAAATAATTAATTAGATTATGAAATAAAAAAATAAATTTACAATTACTATAGTAAAAATTTACCGAATAAAGATGAATTATTAAGATATTTAATGATAAATATCATTAGACAGATAGATGTAAGTTGAATTATTTATTTATTTATAAAGTAAAAGATGATTTTATCAAATGAAGAAAAAAAATATATTATAAATAGAGTTGTACATAGGTCAGACAATCCGCCAAGCTCAATAGGTCTAACCTAAAAAAATATAAAGTTTGGATTTTTTTTGACTCGATAGGCTTGTTGAACTTTTTTTAATAACCTGATTATTAATTGGGTTGGGATAAAAATAAATGGACTAATTTGACCCAACTTAGTCCAATTGGATCATATTATTTTATTTTTAATAATATAATTATATATTAAAAATTAATTTTATATCTAATTAATTTTAATATAAAAAATTACTTTTATATAATTAAATATTTTATATATTTAAATTTTATATTATCTTTTTAAATATATATTTTTTATTTTAAAATTTTAATTTTTAATAAAAAATAAAAAAATTATTTTGTTGGAGCTATTAGGCTGGGTTTTCAGGCCATAAAATTAAAAAATAGGGCTGGACTATGTTAAACTTTTTAAAAAATTAAATGGCCTAAGCTAAAAATTTTATACAATTTGACCCATTAAGCATGGCTCAAAATCTATCTAACCTAATTCATGTATACCTTTAATTATAAATGAAATTTTACAAATTTTAAATTGAATATTAAATGAGATAAAGATAAGAATAAAAAATTTCTAATCAAATCAAATAAGTATAAAAAATAGAAAAACTTCATATAAAATTAGATGAAGATAAAAATAAAATAATTTTAAAATTTTAAAATAAAAATATTGTATTTATTAATTTAATATTTTTATACAAATCTAAGATTATAATCTCCTCCTTTTATAATTTCGTCCAAAATCATATTTTTCCTATTAAATAGTGTGAAATAGTTAAAAAAATTTATCTAATGAAATAAACTATATAAATTATATGAAAAATGTATGCTTTTACAATTTTATATATCAAGAATTTATTAAGTTAATAAAAACTAATTAAGATACTAAATTTTTTTGAAAAGTAGAAATCCATTAAAATAAACATTGATAATAAAAAAAAGATAATTAAATTGTAATAACAATAATATAAAAAATAAGTGAAAGAAATTATAAAAAAAATTACATAATAGAAATTTTAGATTGAGTAATTGTAAAGAATCAAAAATAGTAAAATAAAATACTTACAAATATTTAGAATGAAAATAAAAATTCTCATCTTAAAGAAGACGATGGCTTTAAAGTGACTAAAAGCAAAAAGAGAAAAGAAATAAAATTTAAATATAATTTGAAAAACTTTCTATAAGAATAAAATAACTAAGTAATTATAAATTTATAGATATTGAAGATGAAAATAAAAATTCTCATATTAAATAAAAATGATGATTTTGAAGTGAGACTAAAAAAATAAAAATGTAATATGAAAATATTTTTATAAGAATAAAATAAATAATTAATTGTGAATTCTAGTAATAGATAGAGATTTAAATTTAAATTTTTATTAAAAATTAATTTAAATTTTTATTAAAAATTAATTTAATATTATAAAAATAAATATTTTTTATTTTATAATTTATCTTTTAGATGAAGAAGAAATGATAAATTAAATTTTTATTAAAAATTGATAAATTAGAATGTGATAAATTATAAAAATAACACTTGTCATAATAAAAAAATAAAAAAATATCATAACTAATATATAATACCAACTTTTACTTTTAGACTCGTGCGATATATAGGTTTTTATTCTTTTTTAAGATAAGAATATTAAATATACAAATAAAGTTATAAAAATATTAAATCTAATTTATTATGTTTATTTTTTAATTATTATATATTCAAATTAAAAATTAAAAAAATTTAAAATGTGATATAAGAGTTAAAATATATAATATATAATAAAATAATTCAATAAAATTATATCTTTAATTATTTATGTCATAACTTTAACCTGATCGTGAGCATGGAACCCCTCTTCAATTTTCACTAACCTATTCCTAATTAAATATCTTGATTCATAATAACAAATGTCATACATTTATAGAGGATTTAACATTTTAGAAAGAAAACATTTAATGAGATTTCTATAAGAAAAGGAGAAGTTAGGCATGCTTATAATCCTCCCAAATTGAAGATAAGCAAGCATAATTAACTCAATAAGAATTAGTTTCACATTCCCTCTATCTAATTCTATGACAAACAAGAGGTTCAAAATATTTTGTACATGAATTTATGCTATCAAAATATTATCAACAAATTCTCATGAACTTTAGCTCTGAATAGGTGGAGGTATAGCCTTAATCTAGGAATCTATAAAATAAAATATAAAGGAATGAGTCCAGAGCTCAATAAATGAATAATCTATAACAATAATAACATTTCATTCTTACTTACCCACCAACTTATCCTCTTTTAATCATTCATATCACATTTAATCATATAAGTAAACAAGAGCCATTAACACTGAGATTAACACAGTCATTTCATTTTCAATATATCATATAATAATATTCGCGATTGATTATACTCAAAATCATATTTCATTTGAATTGATAAATAGCAAATAAAACACATTTATCCTCTTTTTGTCTCCTAAGCTAACCTCATACCCTACTCGTCTATTTCCATCCTTATTCCTTTCGAACTAACCTTATACCCTACCTGCCTCATTATTGAAAATTTCTCATCCAGTATTCAAAACATTGCCCCCATCACGTTTCTCACTTTTAATGCTACTCATGGTAAGATTCACAAATGCAATTTAAATATTAAAGCTCAAGCTCTATCTAATATATATATAATTTAATTTTAGTATGCATCACAATATTTATCAACATCATTATGCCTCCTAGTATAGTTACAAATATTCACACATATCATAGTACTCAATTTGTAAAGCAATTCTCAATATATACATATATATATATATATATATATATACATATATATATATATATATATATATATATATATATATATATATCTTATTCCATAAGTAATACAATAAGTTCATTATATCATATATTATATCACATAACTTCTACTTTCTCATGTCATGATTATCCAGCCCATGTAATCAACTTACACTTATCATGAACCATACTATCTTTAGTTTTTAGTGACCAAATACTTATATTTGTTCAATTAAAGGTTATGAAAGCATGATACAGATGGGGTATGTGTTATTATATGGTCATCTTAATTATGACCTTTGAGTGGTCTCCTATGAATAACTTAAAAATTATAAATATAATATCTATGAAACTTATTTCATATGAAAATAAACTTAATTAACTTTTCATAGACTGGCTATTTGCCTAAATCAGCTAAGTTTTAAAATGGTTACACTTTTTTGAAAATAAATGCAAAAAGCAAAAATGCCATTTTTTGAAATCTTAAGGTTTTTTTTACCTTTGTCCATTTTTTTATGATATCTTAAAATATATACAAGATTTTGATTTGAAACTAATTCCATTTGAAAGTAGAATTAATTACCTTTAAAATGATAGGTAATTTGTTTAAAAAAAATATAAGATGAAGGAGTTATGCCTTTTTAAAGCTAACATAAAATTTTACAGTCAATGAATTAATTCATCCATCCAAATTTTGCCTCTAAATCCTCAAAATCGATTGGTTACTCAATTTTTAGGCCCAATTTCACTTCTGCACCTTTAAAATTGATTTACACATGAAAATCTCAATTTTTTTGTGAATTTTTCACTATGCAACTGACCTAAAACACCTCATAAACACATAAATGCATATCAAACCTAAATATAATCATCAATACACTTATTTAACATTTCATTCCACCATTTCCTTCATTTATTTCTTCAACCATATGAAAATAACCTAGATTCAAGCAAAATTACATAAAAACCTATATTTTATCAGTATCATCATAAAATCTCAAAATCCATAGGTTTAGTTAAATTATCCACTCACCTTATATGGAAGAGGATGTTAGAAGGTTAGTTTGATAATTTTTCAGCACTAATCATACCAAAATTCGTGGATTCTATAGTTAGGGCTCAAAATGTTCTATAAAATGAAATAAACTTCAAATCTTTCATTAATCAAGAAGAAATGGGAGGGATTCTTAATGAAAATATTATTCTTACCTTGATTAGAGGAAAAAATCAATAAGATTTGAAGTCTTCTTATTTAATTAAGGAAATAGTGGGAGAAATTTTTGCAGAGAGATGGAAAAGTTGGAGGAATGAGGAGAAATGAAGGGAATATAAGGTTTAGGGTTGAAATGGAAAAAATAAGGTCCCAAGGGCAATTTTGAAAAAATGTTCTTGAATCTTTTCTATACTCACATACTCACTTATAATAGTATATAACTTCATACCTCAAGATTTTAATAAACTTTTTCCATCAAAATTTCATCTAGATCATATTCCCACATTCTTACTTTTATTAATTCCATTTTATTCTATAATTTATACATAAAATTTTTAATTCATTTAAATTTATTGGTTGCTTTAACTATTTTTTCTCATATAAAAAATTTTAATTTATTAATAATTAAGGAGGGTGTAATAATTTAAAAAATTTATAATAAAAGACTTTACGTTATGTTAATACCATTTAGTAATATTAGTGTTTAATTTATAAACATATATACATGTAATTTGAAAAGTTTTTTGAGAAACTTTTTATAAGTTTGAAATAATTTAATATTTATAAATTTTGGTAATAGATAAAAAGTAATTCAAATTTTCATTAAAAATTAATTTAATATTGAAAGATAAATAGAGAAAAATGACAAATTAATACATGACAAATTATAAAAATAATACTTACCATAGAAAATAAGAAATATCACAATTAATATATAATATATAGATATGGATATAATTGAGTAATTCTAAAGAGATTGATGTTAATATAATCATTTCGCTAGAAAATGAACTATAATTAATCAAGCATAGAATCATTGACTTGATATGCTTGTTTAACTTTTTTAGGAAGATGTTTAACATCGAAAAAGAGAGATAAATATATATTTTTATAATTTATGATTAAAAATAAGATATTTAAAACTATAATAATAAAAATAAAAGAATTTATTTTTTGTTAATTTTATTATATTTAAGTTATTTTTTATTATTTTAATATTTTATAATTATATTTATATAAAAATTATTTTTTACCAAAACAACTGAATCAACTTACGTATTAATAAATAGAATAAACATATAAGAAAGATAAATGCTACTAATAGAGCCGGAACCTGGTATGTTGTTCCACCCGGAGATCCATATCAAATTGCTCGAAGTGAAATCGAAGGTTATATCGGCGGCATTCCATGCTTTTTCATCAACATCCTGCGATTTCGTTTTTTCAATTTTTTGTTCTTTTGTTGTCTATTCTTTTCTTTTTCTTTTTCTTTTTCTTTTTGTTAGTTTTTGATTGATTTTCAATTTGTCAATTTGTGTATCGGTGCATTACTAGGAAGGATAGAATGCGTGTTAGGCCCCCACGTGATGGCTTAAGCTCACCAACACCGAGTCTTCTAAGGAAAAGTACGAAAAACTAGGAAACTTACTTGCAATTGCTTAGCGGCCTTATTATATTTACTTGTAAGCTCTCTCTTCAAACAACCAACAATCAAATAATTAGAATAGCGAAATAATACACAAAAAAACTCTCAAATTTTAGGAAAAAATCACATACAAAAAGAGATATATCCACTTGAATAAAAATATTGCAGAATATGATTGTAAAGAACTTTAATTATAAATTCACTACTTTTGTTTTTATTATTCTATATCTCCCTTGAATATTTATGAAAATTCTCGCATATAATTTCTAATATATACGAATACCTTAAAAGTTAAAATGACAAATATTTCATAACTATTTAATTATTTTACAATTATCTTTCAATTATTTTATTCAAATAAATTTTTATATAAAGTATGCATTATACGTTCATTTATTTAAATTATTTTTTAATTATATATTATTGGTTTGAGTATTGAAGTCTTTCTCAAAAGTAAAATATTAATTAATTAATTCATTATATCTATATTTTAGAAATTTCTGGGAAGATTTCAATTCAGCAAGAATATTAAATTTTTATTGGAATATGTTGATGGAGAAGGAAGATTAGGAAAATGAAAAACTAGAGAAATGCATAATCTAAATTAAATCTTTGATTAAAGTCAAAAAAAAGAAAGAAATAAAAAATTATTTTTAATTGATAAAGTCAAAATATTGATTAATAATGGCATATCACAACAAACCATAAACTAAAGAATGAAATCAGAAAATCACATCAAAACAGAAAAAGTGATCAGAAAATTTTCACCTTCTATTCTCATTGTAACTTTCTTTTTTTTAATTTTTAAACTTCCATCTAAAAAAATACTCGTAAAAGTAAAAAAAAAAAAAATCAATTCTATTATCCTATTATAGATGAATGCAGAGATAGATTTCCGGAAGTTCCGGGGCTTTTTCAGCACCTTGCCCCGCCTTCCCCTTCTTTTTCTCATACTACAACAGTTCAACGCCACCAGTACATCATCTGTCCCTTCTTTTTCACCTTTTGCTGTCGCTACCAAATGCTACATCATTGGGTGGTCCGCGCGTGCCTGGAGATCAGAGATTTATTAAATTTTATTTATTTTACATAATATTAAATTAATAAATAAAATTTAAAAATAAATAAAATTTAATGGTTTAAATTAACAATATATAAGGTCATTGAAGGTTGGAATGACTTTAACCAACCCAAAGTTAGAGTAATTTATAATAATATCTCTACAATTTTAATTTTTTTTAAGAAAAATTTATATGTAATCCCCCAAAATTTTATACATTTTAATTAAAATTTTTAATAAATTATCTTTCACTCTCTCTAAAATTCTTATTGTAACTTTATCCCTGTATTAATACAAGTGATACATCATTACTACCATTAAAATTTATTTTAAGTTGTAGCTACAGTGATCATTGCCACATCGATGGTGAGAAACTCTCATCTCTCGTGCGGATTTAGTATAAAAATAAAAGGATCTTCTTTTTTAGCTAAGGATACTATTGAAATTTCATATTTATAATAATTCACTTACAATTTGAAAATAAGAGTTTCAAAATATAAAAATGAAATATTTCGCTCTATTCTATTAAATCAATTAATGTGTAAGATTTAAAATTGAAAAAAGATTTATATAATTTCGTTAAACTCCAGAAAAGAGTAATATATTTTACTCTGCAATAAAAATATAATATTTATTATTATATTATTATTTATAAAAATTTTATTATATTATTCATTTTTATATTTATTACTTATTCATATGATATAAAAGGAATACGTAGAAAAAAATTTGACAGGAATGTGTTGTTTTATAGTAGAAAAATGAAAGGAACAGCGGTACAAAAGGAAGGAAAAAGGAAAAAATATTATAGCAAATGCTAACCATGACAATCCAATTATAGTTAAATATTAATTACTAATTTTTAACTAATAATAAATCAAATACTATTAGAATTATATTTATTAACATATTCCTATTTTTAATATCGTAATTAAAAAGACAGCACTTTTTTATTTTTTATAATTTTTTATTTAATAATGCAATTAATAAGAGAGAGGTATTAGGATATTTTCTATTTATTTTTTAATTTATTTTCTTTATTTCTTTATATTTTTTTCCTTTTCCAGCTTTGCATTTGAGCAAAATCATTTCCAAGTAAAAATTAATCATCATTCACTTTACTATTTAGTAACAAAATGATTTAAAATATAATTTATAATTAAAATCAACTTTCTTAATTTAAATCTTTTTAATAAAAGAGCAATATCTTAAAAAATAAAATAATACAACTCATAAAATATTTAAAGGTAAGAGGAAGAAGGAAAAATAAAAAGAAATAAAGAAAAAAAATGAGATGAGTGGTCATCAAAATAAAACTGGTCAAGAGATAAAAATTCTTTAAAAATGCTCCTTGGAAGGGTCAAACTCAAGATTAGAGCTCTACACCATCATCGCAATATATACTATTAAAATATGCTTTCACAAAATACATTTTACATTAAAATTTACTTCATGTTCATTTCAAAAGAAATACATAATATTAATTAATATTTTAACATAAAACTTATATTATGATATATTATATACTTTATTTTGTTATAAATTTTTAATAATAAAAATGTTATATATTTATTTTTTTTATATTAGTATCATCAAGTTTAACTACCGAACCAATCGGTTCAACCAATTAAACCCTGATTCGTTAATTTTTCTGGTTCATCGTCCATTTTTAAAATATTGCAAGAGAAGGAGACCAGCAGCTTCTTGGTTGATTTTGACTGGAAAAATCGTCTAATTAACAGTCATGTATTACGCGGTGAATGATAAACAGAACACGTCTTAAAAGTTAAAGTCCAATCTTGTTTTTGGACACTGTTTCGCCGAAAGGGGTACAGACAGAGAGGAAGGGGATGGTGACCGACCGATGAGTTTATTTATTTAGTTCTAACTACAAACAACACTGACATTTACGAAGCTCAACCGAAACCATCTTGCAATTTCTCGGTAACGTTGCTAAAAGAAAAGGACTGTGCAAATTCTCCGTCCTTACTTGAATTTAGCATTTTATTTATAAAATTCTAAAATTTAAAGTATCGTGGCGAATTTTAGAATTGTTTTATTAAAATTATTTATTTTTTCATAAATTATTTTTTAATGACTGTGATTAAAAATTATAATTTAATAATTTTTAAATTATTATATCATTTTAAATTTTAAATTTTTTGAAAAATCATAAAATTCACATGCTCCAAAAAATTAGATTTCACTAACACGTAACAACGTTATTAATGTCTTCCGTTTTCATTTTGAAAACAAATCAAACAACGGCTAAAACTAAAGTGACAATTTACATCATTTGAGTTTTGTTAAATATGTTAAAATAATTTATTCGTTTAATAATTTTAATTAATTAAATTTATATTATAAAATTATTTATTAAATTTTATAATTTCTTATTTTTAAATTAAAATTTTTAAATAATAATGAAATATTGTTTTAAATTTTTTTATATATATTTATTTATGATTAAATATTAATTATTTCTAAATAAAATTTTTAAAAATTTAAATAAATTAATATGTAATTCGAATTTAAATAAATCTATCATATTCATATTAAAATATAGTATAGAAATTGCCAACCAACTAAAACTATGCCAAAAACAAGTCCAAATCACCTCAGATGAGCCGAAGATGCCAACGTCCGTGTCTCCTGACCCGCCCTTTATTTGTTTATTATACACGCCGGATGGCAGGTCCATCAAAACCAGCCGTGTATGCTAATATTATCCATTTAATATTTAATTCACTTTTTTTTTTTTTCCAATTGGATGGATTAGCACTAAAGGTCTTTGAGCAGCTGACAAATCTCAAGCCCATGTTTCAAAAAAAATTCTTCGAATTAAAGATATTTTATAAAATAATAATATCACGCGAAAAAGATAATATATATGTTTTTCAACGAATATAAGATTTTAATGCTTATATTATCAATAATATATATATATATATATATATTTATATAATCGGATCAAGTTGATTATAATAAGATAAATAGGAAAAGTTAACATAAAATATATAGGACACATTCTTTCTGGCCCCCAAATTTATTATTGTACATTGATATGAATGAATCGCGGTGAATCAAAAAGATCATATGTGCAAAACCCAAATCAATTGAATTGCATAATCTTAGGAGCAAACCTAAGCAGTCTATCTAAAGCCTGAGGCATGAACTTCCTCGCAAACAAATGACACACACTGCTACTGTTCCCATTATACACACATCTGCTTCCGTGCCTTAACCTCTCCAAAAATTCACGAGTGACATCTCTTCTCCAGTACTTGGATGGATGGGGTCCACCCTTTGACCAATCAACCCAAGTCAAAGTCCTGTTTGAGTTCTTCTTCCAAAACTTGATACTGGCTAGTGTGGGCAAGTAATGCTCATCACTGTAACACGGTGGCCTGCAATACCTCTTGAACACCGGGAAATATTGTCGGTCGGAGACAACAGCCACGGCAAGTGTACGGTCTATTTGAAACCATTGAGATCCCTTTCTCCATTGGGACAACCAAACTAATGGCCTCATTCTGGGATTGTAGCGGCCACGGCCTACTGCACCTGGCAAGTCGTAGGCTTCCACAAAATTTTTGGTTGAGTTCATGAGGTAACTGTAGATGGTAGAGAAATTGAATAAAGGAATGCATGATTCTGAGAGCAGAACAAAACGCCGATTGGAGAAGTCAAGTAGTGCATTGGCTAGTAGACGACGTTCAGCTTCTATCATGCTAACCTCACCCCATCGCACATCCTGCATTTCTTATATCAAATCAAATCAATTCAAAATTTCTGTTTTCTTTTTCGTAGATCAGCAAGCTCAAAGCAAAGAGGGATGTTTTGATTTCTTGAATCTTCACAATTCACATGTATAAAATTGGCACTAGTCTAGCTACCATGTTCAAGCCCATCAATAGAAATGGGCTCGATCCGTTTAGATGGCATTGCCCATTATAGGCCCAAGATAAAATTGAGCTTTTACAGATTCATTCTTGCTATATCATATGAAAGTTTATCATCTGTGAATTCGTTTATTAAATATGTATATATAATTTATTTAATAATTTTAATTAATAAAATTTATATTTAAAATTATTTATTAAATTTAATTATTTATTATTTTTCATAAAAATATTTATAATTATAAATAAAATATTATTTTAAATTTTTATCATTATTTTATTAAAATAAAAATTTATTATTAAATTATTAATTATTTTTCATATAAATTCTTTAAAAACTTAAAATAAATTTTTAAACTAATTAATACGTTAATCCAAATCTAAATAAATATATCATGTTCACGTTGAAGTTATCGTATTGTCTTAAAAATTAGCACTCTGTATAAAAGTATGCTTTTATAAAAAAACTGAAAAAAAGGAGTGCTTTTTGGTATATACATGTGTTTTCTTGAGAGCAACTTAGAGAGAATAAGAATACACTTTAGTAATTCATCTTTTCTTGGGATTAATTGTAGAATAGAAGAGAGAAAGCACGAAGAAAGGAATTAAGAAAAGCAGTTTGGGGAAATGGAGAAGAATAGAATTTTTGGAAGGTGCAAAAAGGAGTGGAATCGAAGAAAAGTATGGAGCAGATTGCTTCCGCAGCTCAACCACAGAAGCAACCGAAAAGAAAAGAAATCAAATTCCAGAGATTCAGAGAACTTACTACATGCTAGTTAGTGTTTCTTGTGTTTAACTTTCCATGATTATTAGGACTCAAACTGCGAGAAAAATAAGGGCTTCTAGAAAATATGGCAGGTACAATTCTGGAGGCTTAGCTGGTATCTGATGATTTGATCTCTCAAAGCCTCATTTTAAGTCAATCTTCAAAGTATCTGACCATGAATTATGACCCGGGTCCAGGGCTGGGCCAGAAATTTAATAATATGTCCAAATCTCATGTGGAATAAACTTGCAAATACAGAAGTGTTGCATTTATCTATAATTCCCTATCAAGTGAATTTCTCATCCCGTGAGATTCATAATATAATAATAAGATTAATATTTATCTCCCTTCCTTGCACTTTCAAACAAATTAAAATTATTTAAAATCTTCTGTTTAGAAACGTGATAAGTCTAATTCTTATTACTTTAACTGGACTATTCAAAACTGCAAATTTAAATATTCAATCAATTGTGCCTTTGATTAATTAATAAAATATCTCTTTCGTTTCTTGTTTTAGTTTTAAACAGGAAATCTTTATTTTATTTTTTTAATATATAATTTCTTGAATTAAGCAAAATATTATATTGTAGAGGACTATAGGATTAGATTTCTAAACAATTAAATGCAGAAAATAGTTTTGCACCAATTCTGATTATACCCAGATGGCATTGTGAGTTGTCAGCAAGCAATAATAATAGAGAGAGAAGAGATGATAGAACGTCAAAGTAAGCTATATTATTGAATTTCGAATCTCAGATCCATGAAAAGGAAAAACCCGTTTCAAGGAAATGAATACGAAGGCAATGTTTGTGCTACTTATATGCATGACGCAGTGGCGGCAATGCCATGCGGTGTGGGCAAATAAAGCTGTTCTTATGGCTGCTTAGACTTTGAGTATATCAGAAGACAACTAAGTCTAATCTATGTTACGTTTTCGGTACAAGATCTAACATATCTGATGCATGTAATGTATTCAATGATTTGAAGCAAGAGATGCAAGAGATTAAGAAATTATATTTGATTGAAATACACAATTTTTATTTTGCCAACTCAAGATCAAATTCACTAACTGGATTTTGTAATGCAACAGAAATTGATGAAGAAGAAATGGAAAAAGTGCATGCCCATCAACTGTTTGATGAAAAAAGGCGGGAAGGACTAGGAACTGACCTTGCTAGGAATTCTGCGGCCATAAAATACTGAACTTTCAGAGACTGTTTCATTGAAAGATGGACGGGAATGGACGTAGATAGAGTAGAAGCCTTCATTTCCTTTGAAGAATCTGTCCCACAAGGGAGCCAATGGCAGAGACCCTTTTGTCAAAAACAAAAAAGCAACCTTCGGTGTCTGTCTGAATGGCAACTCCTTAATCCGAGGTACCAACGATGCTCTCCACAACAATTCTGCCTCGCTCATATCATGCATCACCTTCGGAGGTCGCAAAAATTGTTTCAAACCATTTCCGGTTGAGATCGCTTTTGTCTGATTCAATGTCGAAACTTGAGTCTGATTCGAAGAAACTAATGAAACGGTGGAATATGAAACGTTTATCCGGTTGGATGAGGGGGAAACGGGAGATGAGATTGTAGAATATGGTTTGAATGAAAGAGACGGAATAAGGTATTGCTGGATTTGAAGGGTGAAAGAGAAGTCTTTGAGATAGAAACTGAGTGTGATTCCAAGGAGCAGACCGGAGCCGAACACCAGAAAATGGGAGAACAAGTTGAGCAGGCGGAATTGTGCATTGAACACCTTGGGGTGCGAGGCTGCAGCTGTGCGCTGTTGTTCTTGCTCTTTACTATCACTCTTCATGGTGATGGCAGCAAGGGCGATTGCAATTGGTAATGGAGAATTGGCGATAAGAGACAAGTTTGATTCTACACTTAAAAAAAGATTCTTAAATTCATCCTAAAACAATACCATGTACTCTGTACTGTATATGAGCTGCTTAATGCTGTATTATTAATTACGTGCTAGGAAGGAAATGCTTTTAATGCTAGCAATCTAGAACCAGTAAATTAGGTGAAATAAAAATGATTTTTTCTACTCAAGGAAGGAATTATTGTGAGCGTGCTGTGCATTCCGACAATTCGACGGTTTACAAATTTTTTTTATTATAAATATTTATTTTATATGAATGTTTATAAAATATTATAAATTATTTTTAATTTTTCTATTAATTATTATAATTAAAATTCAATTAGTGATACTTATTAATTAATGTATTACTTAAGAATTAGTACCTTGTATTATATTACGAATTTTACACATTCACAAATAAGAAAAACTTTCATATATTATTCTATTATCTTCATTTATTTTTTTTGTCATTCTAATTTTATTTTTATAACACATTATCAACACAACTCTCTTCTTTTAAGTTTGAGTTTGAAAGAAAATAATTATTCTTTTGTTTTTTAAATTCTTTCCATTGAATTTTTGAGTTTATATGGAAAGGATTCTTCTTTTATTATTATTTTTTTATAACTTCATTTCGTGCAACAAATAAACTAACTTATAACTTACTGACTTAGTCAATAAGTTATAATCTAACTTTTAAAGGTGTTTCTCTCACTAACTTATAAGCTATTCCAGGTAACTTATAAGTTCTGATTTAATAAGTTACCTAGAGTAGCTAGTTGTACAAAACATAGCTTATATCTCTTGCTTTCAATCCATACTTATAAGTTATTTATAAATTTTAAAACTCTGAGGGATAGGATAATTGATTTTCTTTTCTTTTTTTATTTTTCTAAGATTAAAATTGAAGATATATTCAATTGTAGGTTAACTTGGGTTCTTATACTCTATGTGAATATTCTATATTTGATTGGCTTTTTGTTCCTTCAAATTCATGATTTATTTTCTTTAATTGTAAGTTTTCTCACTACAATTGACTTTGGTATATAATTTGTTAATAGAAATTGTTAAATATATATGTAGTTTCATTCATGGTCAGTGGTTAAGGTTGAATAGGTTGCTTGAATTTATTTTTCATTAAACTATTATTAGAATAGAGTAAAAATTGAATGAATTGTATTTTACATTTGGAGGTTAGAATATGATTTAAATAGTAGCAAATTCTATTTTTTTTTCTATTAATGTGGTATATTGAACTTGCAGGTGTTTGGATAAAGATGAAGAATAATTATTTGTTTGGATATTATTATATGACTTAAGAACTGAACAAGTTCTCTTAGTCTATTATATAAATATTTTGGATATTTGTAAAAAATAAGGATACAAATGAGTCAAGTTAAGCTGAACATTTATATGTTCAAATTTAAGCTCAGCACTAATAAACAAGGTTGAGGTCAAACCAAATACAAGCCTAAACAAACTTATTCGAACATAAACGTGCAACACATTATTTAGTTTGAATTTTTAAATCAAGCTTAAATTAATCAAGCCAAACTCAAACTTAAATTACAAATGAGTGTAAACGAGTTTAATCAACATTGATTTTTTATTTAATATATATTACATCTTATTTATATTTATTTATACCTTAATAATATAAAATTCATATTTTTTGTTATTCACATATTATATTTATAACATATTATATTTATATTATTTAAATATAATATAAAGATAAAAATATATTTTATAACTAAATTAGTTTAAGCTCATAAATATTAAGGACCTTGCAATTAGTTAATTATAGCGTGCTACTAAGGTCGAGGAATAGGCCATAGAAGAAGATAATGCCTAAGAAACCCATCCAACTGTAAGATAAACAACCTAGCAACCCAATAAAATGCACTTATGAATTAATCAGTAGCCTTTAGATCTCATATGATTTTAAGACCGAGTATCCAAATAGCTTTAGAGTCAAGTAAAAAAAAGAGTCATGGGGAAGGAAGTGCATAAGGAAATCAAATTAAGATTCCTACACCAACTATGTAAATAAATTATGCTAGTTAGGTAAAATCTTTTCTAGAAATTTAGAAACAAATTCTTTATAGAGAGAAAAATTGTCACATCCTAAGTATTTTATAATTTTATTTTAATTATTATTAATTATGTACAGTTACTAGTAATTAAGATTATTATGAATAGGTTTAGGATGATATTTTGATTTAATAAAATATAATTTTATGAAGGAAATAAGTATAATTAAATTAATTATAGGTTTGTATGAAATTAAAAATTATTTCATTTATTTGTTTATATGGTACTTTATATAGGTGATACTTAATAGATTGTTGTGTATATGTTTATGGTAAGATTATATCTAAGGAGATCAAGGTTTAATAATTAAAATAAGAGGGATAGAATTTAATGTGAGTTAATGTATAGTCATAATCTAGTTAGGATGTATGAAGAACAATTAGGACTCAATTTTTTCAAAATATCCTTGGTCACCTTGAAAATTATCAAAATGCCTTTTTTATATATAAAACCCCTAACCAATTTTTTCCCCATTTCTTTACTTCCTCAATTAACCACCTCCTGTTTTCCTTCTTTCTTTCACATTTCTTTAAGATTCAAGTTGCTTTACAGAGATTTAACTAAGTTTCTTCAAGGATTTGCCATCAAATCTCATTTATATAAGGTAATCTATCTTAGAATTTGGAGTTTGGGTGGCATTTCTATTCTCGTGTTATGGTGGAAGGATATTAAGGATTTTAGGTAAATCTTCTAATTTTCTACATGATTAGATGTGATTAGGTCAAATAGTTGATCTTTCTCTACTTCTCCATCTCCTTTGTATCATAGGTAAGTAAATAATCTATTTATGTTTTATGTTTTACAAGATTTTTCATAATAAAATAGCTTAGTGTTGAAAAAAATTTAGGGATTTGTTGTTTGATTATGTGAGTTATGTTTATAGTGGATGATTATGGTGTCTTATACCTTGAAAATGAGTTTGGATAATGAATTAGTTTGGATTATAGCTTATGTGAAGCATATATGTTAATTTAAGGGAAAATTGACTATTTTTGTAGTGATTTCATAGCAAATCTATAAACTCTGGGCATTTTACTCGAGTATATAAGCAAATATGGCTTTAAAGTTACTCTCTAGATACATATGCTCAACTATATACTCAAGTATAACAATATATGTGGCCATAAGCAAATATATATTCAAATATGAGCACCAAAATTACTTTCTAATTGCTTATACTCAAGTATGCTAAACAATATTGTTACATTAAATTTTTAGTCATATCTCATTTGTTTTACATTTGTTTTTAGGAAACTATATGTCCTTAAAAAGGTAATTAAGTCTATTTTCCAATAAAAATAGTTTGATGTTGAAATCTTATGTATATTTTGAGATATTACTAAATTAGTGAAAAAAGCTTAAGAACTTTAATAAGCAAAAAATTGAATTTTCTTGGATTAACTTGTATAAATCATAGTTACTTCATATTTTATCCATTTTTAGCATATAACTATCCCACAAAAGGTTATTCGAGTTTAGTTTCATATGAAATAAATTACATAGCTAATATATTCATAACCTTTTAATTAATTATAAAATACTATCCAAGGTCAAGATAGAATAGTATATGATAAATAAAAGATAGTTATATGAATTATAATAATAAAATGAGATAGTTATATGAATCATAATAATGAAATGAGATTGTAGAGTTATGACAATGTCAAATCATGTTTATATGTCCATTTACTTGATTATATTGAATTATGGTAGCTTACAATCTAATACAGTTTATTAGCTTATGGTATTGGATTATAATAGTTGATATTTCATTATGATATTGGATTATATTAATTTACTAGCTTAGCTCCCATACAATGCACAAAATTCATTTTTAGACAAAATTAATATATATTATAGTATTAATATAATTTGTATAATTAAAAAATCACAATTAGAAATATAAAGATATACATATATGTAAATACATACAATACTATTCTTCTCTAAATTTTTTATAAAAATATTTTATTTTATGAAAAATTTAATATAAAATATAAAAAAATTAAAGTTTGAGAGATTACATACACAATCCCATCAAACCTATGTATTTCAAGATTAGTTTAAAAGCATAATAATCACTCTTTTTATCAATAAATATATTACGGCTTTTATGTATGAGCATTATAATGATTTACAATATGAATATATTAAATAATTTATTAAGAATATAAAATATATTTAAATAAAAAATAAGTATTTTTTAAAATTACACTTAGGTAGAATATTTGTGTAATATAAAACAATTATATAAAATAGCAGAGATTTCATTATATACTTTTTGACATCAATTTTTTTAGGTTATTTTAGGAGAGAAATTATTTATTTTGAGAGAAAAATTTATAGGTGGAAGAGTTTAAGAAAAATAATAATATAACATGGAATATAGAATATAGGTTAAAATTAATTTAAAAATAATTATAATAATTTTAAGATAAATATTAAATATGATTTATTAGTAGATTATAAAATATTTAAAAGAGGATAGAAAATAAAATAATTATGATATATTAAATTTAGAAATAAAATAAATTACTTTAGTAAAATATGAAGATGATAGGCAACTCATTAAATACATTTTGACATAAATTTTTTTAGAGATTATTTTAGGAAGGAATTTTTTTTATTTTTGAAGAGAAATTTGCAAGTCAAAAAGTTTTAGGGGAAGATATAGATATTCCATTATAGTATTGAATTATAATAGCTTATGTTCCATTATAGCATTGAAATATTATTATTACCTTATACTCTAGTCTAGAATTGAATTATATTACCTTATATTCTATTATGGTATTGAATTATATTATTTTATATTTCATAATAATATTGAATTGTATTATCATATATTCTATTATAGTGTCAAATTATATTATTTTATATTTTACTATAGTGTGAAATTATATTGTATTAGATTCTATTGTAGTATTGAATTATACTATTTTATATTTTACTATTGTATTAAATTATATTACCTTGAGTTTTATTATAATATTGAATTATATTGAGGATATATCCTATTAAAGTAAATGATTATATCAACATATATTTTATTACTATAATAAATTACTATAACATATTTTGACTTTTATAAAAGATTTTATAGGTACACACCTTTGATTATCATGACAAATTATATAATCTTATATTTGAATATTGTAATACACTAGATTGATATGTGTTTGAATATTACAAAATACACACACACTAGAGTATAATCTATACGATGCATGAATTGCGTTATTTTATAATTTCAAATAAAAGATTTAATCAATTTAATAATTTTATTTATAGTTTTGAGATATTTTAAGAGAAATGGTATATGTACTGACTTAATTCCAAAATTTTGTTCTAAATTAGACGTAAGATATTTAAGGAGCAAAAAAATCAATGCTAGGATATTTATTTAATTTGATTATTTAATAATAATAACAAAAACAAATGGGATATAAATTAGGTTTACTGTTTTGAGTCATTTAAGATTATTTTATTTAAAATTTTTATCAATATTTTATAATTCTATATTAATTGCAATACATGTGCTCTAATTTATTTTTAATAACATATCAAAATTTTAATATTATTATTTGATTTGTTCAATCTTTTTAAAAATTGAGTATAAAATTAAATGAAAATTAATTTAATCTATTAAAAAACACCTGCCTAATTAGATATACTTTGAAATTAGACTAATATAACAAATATTATGTATTTTTTGATAATAAATTTAAATTTGATATAATTTAATAACTTAAATAGGTGATTAAAAATTTAAAAGAGTACTGAATTTTTAATGAGTTTAGATTCCTTTTCTTCTTTTTACTTTGAATATATTAATATTATTCTAATTTTAGATAAATATAAAAATAAAAATTTGTATTATTGTATATACTAATAAAAGATATAAAAAATTAATAACCATCTCTCTTAAAAATAAAATTAATATAATCTAAGGGATCCAAATATATGGTTATATTCTAGTATAAAATAAGTGACCCACTTTTTCTTAATCCACAAACAAAATAGTATTTCTATTTTAGATGATTGGATAAGTTTACTCAAATTGAAATAAAGTGAATTAAAATCAACAGATATCAAATATCAAATATAATCTATTTAATGAAAATGTATAATTTTATCATATCAAAAAAATAAAGGATAATTTTGATAATAGTAAATAAAAAAGAATATATATATATAAGTTACATAACCTTTGAAAAAAATAAATATATTAAAAAGAAACAAAAAAAAAAAACTTAATGTTACTTGAATTAGACCCTTCATGCGCCAAATCATGTACTTCATTACTATAGTTTAGGGATCATTAATATGCAATGAATATAACTCCTCCTTCATATATTTGAAACAAGTATTGTACTTATAGCAAATTTATATTGCTTTAATATCTTAATACCTTTTTTAAATCTATTTAATGTCATTTGAGAATCATTTACATTAATAATATAATACATCTTACTATATATCTCACCAGTCAAATAATATGCTTCAACCAAAGCTATTTGAGATTAAGTATTGCCATTGTTTCATCACTAAAGAAAATGTATGAAAAATTTCTCAATAAATAAAGAGTTCAAACAAAATAAAAAAAAGCTCAAATAAATTTAAATTTTTTTGATTTTTTAAAGTTATATATAGCTTAACTAGTTGTTAAAGATTAGAGTCCATTTATTTAAAAAATGCATAAAAATTAGAAAACATAATAAACAAGGAAAAATCAAGTAAATTATTTCAAATAGAAAGAAAATGCATGAAAATTAAATAAATCAAGGAAATAAATAAGAGAAATTATGAAAATGTAATCAATGAGAAAAAGAAATCATAAAGTTTTTTTTTCTGAATTTAATATAAATTATTATATATAAATAAGAAGTTTAATATTAGAAAATGCAATAAATAAGTGAAATAAATTAGAAAGATTAAAAAGCACAATAAATAAGGGAAATATGAATGGGAAGTATGTAATTTTTCTAATTAGGATTTTTTCTTGAAATCTTGTGTAAATTTAGGGTTTGGTGAAAGCATAATCATACACTTTATGAAACAAAGGATACTAAATAATGATAATGTTAGTTATATAGTGGAACCCCTAACAAAGGAGTTAGTTAAATATAAGCATAATAGAGGATATTACGAAAACTATTAAGGAATACTTGAGTTTTTGGTCTAACTACTCCTGAATGGATGATTAAATTAATTCTTTAATATGTAAGGGATTAAACCTAGAATGTTAAAATAGAAATGATAATAGATATAAAGAGACTTAGGAATATATTAAAGCTAATGGATGCATCAATTAAGTAGAAATCCTATAACATTAAGGAGAAAATAAGGGAAGGTGACTTTAATTATTGAGAATAGGAAAATAACATGTGCATGTTAAAAAGGAGTATTTGTCATGACCTTAATTTGATTATGATCGACATAGATCCAATTATTCAATTTCCACCAACCTTGACATTAACAATACTAACTCTACACTAATTCCACATTATTTCATTATAAAATTTTACGAAAAGAAAGATAAAGTCTCTCCTATTTTTTGTTACTCTTCAAGAGTCACACACCCTATATTTTTAAACTTGATATATAAGCAACTGATTAACAATATAGAAACATATACATAAAAAAATAATTTAACATATCAAATACATGATCACAATTATCGTTATCTTTAACTATTGAATTTAATTCAATAGAATCCTAACTATTAAATTCACCTTTGGATTGCCTTAAATTTTCACTTAAACTACACCACTTGATATTTATAAATTGAAGCATGAAAATGTTAACAAAAAAAAAGTGAGTTTTATAAACTCAGTTAATGTGTAATTATCTAAATTCCACTATTGAGATCATTTAGAAATAATTTTCAGATAGATCAAAATTGTCATGGAATGTATTATATGAAACTTAGTATTGGAATTATCATTAATCAACCAAATAGCTACCAATCAAGTCTTTCATTCACAATTATAACTAGTTTCTATTCATTAGCATATAAAGGCATAATTGCCATCATTTTAAATAGATAAAAGTGAAAATAATAATAATTATTAAATGGTTAAAAGAAGTTAGTCTATCCTGTGCTTCACGATATTTATCAATCACAATTTAACTTTATTCCTCCTAATATTTATCAATTCCTCAGGTATATCAATCATAATCATATAATTTGGATTTGGTATGACTTACTAATATTTCATTTTATCATTTCAAATACAATATTAACAATATAACCAATGAACAACAATCAACAAATTTAAATAGGCATTTTCATTCACATCATCTAAGCTTTTAGTAAACCCATATATCAATACAAACATAGTCATTTTGTTAATTACAAGCACAAACACCTTCTATATTAAAGTATATATTTATCAAAATAATCAAACAATATCCAACATGATCTTGAGGCTACATCATTTCTAAAGAAATAGATAACAAATATTAACTAGAAATAGAAGGTGTACCAAAAGCACTAATAAATATTACACACTTGGTATAATAAGAATTAATTTAAATTACTGTTCCTATGTTCATACAAACAAAGAAGTCTAGTTACATCTACCAAGTTTACAATAACTTAAATATAAGATTTCTATATATGAAAAAATAAATAAGAAATATAACATTTAAAAAAGAACAAAAGTATCCTATAGGGATAGTTATACACTCACTTAGAGCCATTTATCCACTATCAAAAGTTCTAGGATATCCATATTCATTTCTTCCTTTCTTTTTTCCTATTTAGAAATTTACAATGTTAATTTATAAATAATTTGATAATATATTTTTCACCCAAAGATCATTATTCTAGGTTCTGCTCACATTATTTTATAATTCCTTACACTTTTCTTTTATATTTTTAACTCTTTTAATAAATGAAATTTTATATTTTAAAGGATTTCTTAGATCAAGATCAAATCACTTGAGATTTAAGCCTAAAACTCTAAAGAGGCTTTAATCACTTTATTTTATTACACTATATACTTTGTTTCCAATATTTCTAACTCCAGCTCAATAAAACTAAATTTCACATAATTAGGGGAATTTTTTAGATTAGGCTTAGATTAATTGAAATATAGAATATAATCCCTTAGAAATGCTCTACTAATATTATTATAACATTCTCTAGTATAAATACTTTATTTTTTCCAAAGAATTATCAAGTATATCAAAATACCCTTGAATGAGTTCTTTGATTTATGCATATAGGCTTAAAAATATTGTAGACTTTTTGTTTAGAGTAGTTTACCTACCTTTAAGAAGGTTGCTAGTGCCAAAAAATATTAGGATTATTGAAAAACATAGCCCTACGGACTTAATTGTTGCTATCTCTAGCTACACCATACAACTCCTCTTGTTATGGATTGATGGTGGCTTATCGAAGAGCCACCTTAACAAGGTTGTGGTGTAAGAATCATTCATTATAGCTACCATCTGTAAGCTTTATCTCGATCAGCTCACCTCTAACCCAATTTTTTTGCACCCCTCACTGGTGGGTAGCCATTGCCAAATGATAATCCTTGTATAATAACTTATGCAAATTGAAGACCAAAAAGTGGAAGAATGAACATCATGGAAAAAGAAAAAAGGGAAAAGAGAGAAAGAGAGAGATTGTCCAAAAAAGTAGGGAGGAAAAAGAGAGAAATACAAAAAATAAGGTACAAGATCTTATCTAATGCTTCACAATACATCATCAGTTCACTTACCATGAGAACAAATATAGTAAAAAAAAGTATTAGATCAAAGTAACATAAATCATGTATTCTAATTGAAATAATTTCTAGGAGAACCAAGTGGATTTATAAGCAAATTCTATCCATGGTTAATAGCTTATATTGCTAAGAATAAAATTGTTATGAAAACTAATATAACTAGTTAAAATAATTTTTATATATCCTAATTGAATCAATTATCTAATTAATTCACGTGAGTGCTAGCTTGTCATTTAATCTACATATCTATTGAAAATCTATTAATGCTTTTAATCTACATTAAACTTGTATAAATTATTAAAACTCTATCTATTTAGAAACTACAATTTATATTTATGAGGAATTGAATTATAATATAATATATTTTATACAAAATTTTAGTTATCTGATTGATTGTACAAATGAAACTACACTTATATGATACTAATTATATAGTAATAAAAATATTAAATAAATATAGAAATAAAAATGCACTAATACTAAAAAACTTTATAATTTCATTTTATAAATTATTTTATATATACTAAAACTCATTTGTTCTATCTAATTTTCTTTGTATTAAATTTATCCTTCATAAATGTTTTATATCAATTTTATCTTTCAAAAATAATTAATTTCTTAATTTTGTTCCTTTGTTAATATTTTTCATTAATTGTTGTTAATTAAATTATTATGAGATAAAAATAAAATTTTTACATTTTTAAGTAATTTTTTATTATTTTATAATTTTTTTAATAAAACTTAACTTATATAAAAAATACTCATATAAATAATAACTTTAAACAATCATGCATATTCAAATTATAATTATAAATTACTATTTAAATTATTATGAATTTATTTATTTTTAATTTTTTATTTATAACACTTATTTTTAGCATTCATAAGTATAAGTTAAACTATTTGATCTTTCATAAATTTTTAATACTAATTACATCACTCATATATTATTTATATTTTATTTTTATCTTTCTATTTATTAAGTCATTAATCCATCAATAAAATTATAAATTGATAGATTAAATTAATTAAATATAAGGGATGAAATTAATATAAAATATTTGTGATGGATGAAATTTATACAATTGAAATTAATAGAGTATTAAAATAAAATTTTAAACTATTATATATGTATTACTCCATTAAATATGCTTTACTTAAAATTTACATAAATATTCTTTTAATATAATGATTTAATTATTATTAAATAATATATAATTTTATATAATTTTTATTTTTATTTTTTTATGAAAGTTTTCTCAATATTATAGTGATGAATATAAAATTTGTTATTATATATTTCTATAATAAAACTTATTATCACGTATGCCACAAATTATAGTATTTATATATATATATATATATATATATATATATATATATATATATATATATATATATATTATAATGGTTTTATTATTTTCTTTCTTATCATATTTTTTAAGAAGAACATGACTTGATTAAAAATAATTTTTTATAATATTTTGTCCCCTGAATAATCTATCTTTGTTTAAGCTATGTTTTAAAAATTAGACTAAATGGGAAACTAAAAAAATTATTGTGTATGTATGTATTTTATATATATTTTAATCTTATTAATTTTTAGTTTTAATATGTAAAAAATTTAAATTTATTAAATAATCATATAACATAATTTTTATATATTATAATATCTATTTTGTAATATGTATTAAATTAGTACATAAATAAATGAAAATGTGTAAGACCTTAATGGTTGAATTCTATCTTATATATCTTAAAGTTTGGTGTTTAACTTATTCTCTATCATTTTAAGCAAAAATAATAAATGTATATAATTATATAATTTGGTGGTAGTTTTATGTTTATATATATATATATATATATATATATATATATATATATATAATAAATCAATTTATTTAAAACATTAGATTCTATAACCTTTTTTATTTTAATCAATTTAAATAAACTATTTATCAAACATTTAAATAATTATTTAACTTGGTTAATAAGTTAAATGCTCCTAATGTAGTTGATAAATTAGTTATTTGTCAAACACCTTCAACATAAAAATATTTATATATTCTTTTATTATTTACTCCATTATAGCACATTGCACCTATTTGTCACAGAAATGATACATTTGACTATAATTTTATTCATAAAATTAATTCATGACATAAGTAATATTTTACTACTAGTAAAATTTTCCAATTTACATGATGAAATAAGTGATACTTTACCACTAAGAATATGTTCTTATAACTTAATTTGTGGCATAAGTAGTATTTTGCTACAAATAATTTTTTTCATTGTACAAGTGATATTTTACCATCGAGAATATGTTCCAATGGCTTAATCCATAACATAAGTGATATTTTAACATAGGTAGAGTTTTTTCATCACATAAATCTTTTAGTTTTTTGTATATTTATTTAATTTTTATTATTATTGTGATAATAGATAAAATTGCCATGATTTTTAAATTTTTGTGACATAATTCATGACGCAAGTGTTAATTTATCATAGTGTTGCATCTTTTAAGTAAATAGTAAGGTTCAATATTATTGTCAACACATATATTGTTAGAATCGTTAGCATAGTTAGATCTTTAAAAATTCAAGGATAAATTCTTTGAAAATGAAAGAACTATTAAACCCATTAGAAAATTAAAAAATTATTAAAATATCTTTATGTATGAAATTAATTATTTGATTATTATAATTATTTTTAGAGAAATTTTATAGGGAATAATAAAAATTCTATGATAGAATGTGAGGTAGAGTAATGAGAAAGAAGGAAAGAAAAATATTTAAGGCTAGAATGTAGTTAGAATCAAGTAAGATTGTATGGAAAAGATTCAAAATCTAATATTTTCTTTTATATCCCTATTTCAATACATTATTTCCAAAATGCCTTTAGCTTTTTAAAATTTCTAGCTACCAATCCTATTCTTTATCTTCTTTTACTGTTCTTTCTTACTTTCCTCATTTATCTAATCCCAGCTGCCATCAATCCTTTTTAATTCTTGGTTTAATCAATGTAAAAGCCTTTAGTTTAGACTTTAACTACTTGTTTTTCTTGCTTTGTTGCTTGAAGATGGTAATGATAGGAAATTTTTCCTTAATAAAAGAGTTTGAAACTCTAATTTAGAAGTTAGTTGATTTCTTTAATTTAGGGGAAGCCAACCTTGAAATTAATGCTTAAACCATCTCTTCATATTTAAGTAAATAAGAAATCTACTTATTTTAGTTGATTTATATGATTTAAATTAATTTTGGACTTGTTGAAGGTTAATTGATAAGCATTTGAATTTGTTGTGATTGACTAGTACGGAGGTTGTATATAATATAATTTCTTGTTAGAATTAATTAGGAAACCATTATTTTTGTTTGATATAATAATTAAATTCAATATAGAATGATTTAAGTTGAAATCTTGAAATAAAATGACCGAATGAATAATGAAAATACAAAAATTATATAGAATTCTAGCCTATAATTCACTATTAAGTCAACTGTAGCCCTAAGAGTTGTTTTCAAAAGGCTTATAATCGATTACATAATCAATTTTATCAAAAATATTGCTCTCTAGATGCTTGTAGTCAACTATGCCTTACAAAATTGCTCTCTAGATGAGTAAAGTTGACTATAAGGCACCAAATTTGGCTTTTAGGCCATTATGGTTAATGATCTAATTGATTAGCACCTTGTATTTCTAGTTTTACATGTTTATTGAAATTTTTTGTGAGGATAAGGCAGATTCTAGAGGGATAAGGATGAGTGTTTAAGGGGATAAGATTAATCAGGAGGTATAAAGAGATTTAAATACTTTTTTATTTTATTTTTTTATTTCTATTATCTAGATTTTTTAATATAAGCATTTGTATGTAATGAAGGGATAATCTAAGTGAAACGAGATCTGTAATACCCTTGTATATATGATGAAGATTAGATAGTTTATATACTGAGAAATATATTGTTATCATTATAATGTACATCAAATTGTTGATATTTGGTTATGATTGGCCAATGAAATTGTGTAAATGAATACAATAGCTCATGATTTGAACATTTCTATTAAGTATAACATTATAGGACAAGTGAAGCAACTAAATCTTACACCATGTATGTTGTGTCTATTTCTTGAAAAGGTAGACTAATTCATAAATAATATTTTTCCCTAAAAAAGGTATAAACATTCACTTCTTTCTTCATATAGATTACATAATAGAATAGATATTAAACTCTAGTTTATTTTAGTTAATGTACACTACTTTTACTTACTAAGTTTTCTATGAAAACTTATCCTATTATAATTTTTGTTTCTTTTCATTTTATGAGAAATTTTTCCTTTAGATACTCAACTACTATTTATTAGGATAGAAATGGACCCATTTGAGCATTTTAGAATACAGGTGAGATACTAGACAATTGGAAGAATTAGTGATATATGTACTTGTCTACTATATAGTAAATTTATATTCTTCTACATTTTGTCATTAGGATTACTCATTTCTATTAAAGATTGTGGTGCCATAAAATATTTTTATTAAAACTACCTTTTCATTTAATAACATTAGTGAGAGATTGCTAAGAGCAACTCCATATAACAATCACATATGGATGATTGAATTGTGACAAATCACCGTATGCCTTAAATGTAGGTCATTTTAATCTTAGGAATTGAAAACACCTAGAAATGCTATTTGTGGCTTGTGCTTATGATCTATGATTTTTTTTTTATTTTTTAGCAAAGATGTCAATCA
This sequence comes from Sindora glabra, assembly GCA_020226215.1. Taxonomy (NCBI): domain Eukaryota; kingdom Viridiplantae; phylum Streptophyta; class Magnoliopsida; order Fabales; family Fabaceae; genus Sindora; species Sindora glabra. Next base: position 84,868,030 of record CM035229.1, read on the forward strand.
TAAGTTCATTTACATGTAAATCTCCTGTAACCTGATAAAAATTATTGTCTCACATAAAAAGGTGTTGATCAAACTTTTTGAAAGATAGGGAGATTTAATTATCTAACCTGTCATATTTTTTTTTCTTTTAATATTTTGTTTAAGAATTTTGTTGAAATGTTGATCAAATTTAATATAAAAACCCATGAGCTTAAAACTAGTATGGCTTGAAGGATGAGATCACTTTAGACTTCGTTATGTTTAGAAGTTAGAAGGAAAGGTAATAAAGAAAAATAAATAGTTAAATTATAATTTTTTTTATTTGAATGTTCAAAATTATATAAATAGAGATAATAGAGAGTTAGACTAAAATACCTAACTAACCAGCAAGTAATTTTATAATTTTATTTATTTTAAAATTTTAATTTATTAATAAATTTTTTATGATTAAAAAGTATTTTTAAAATATATGTCTATTGAAAATTTTTCTAGAAAATATTTTTACTCTCTAATAAATTTTTTTTATAAAAAATGATATGCTAAGTTAACATACAATAATGTTATAATTATTATTAAAAAGGCTTATAAAAAAATTATTATGACTTGACATAATATGATTTTTATTTGACAATATTAAAAATAACCTTACACTCACCCTAAAGCCAATAAGGATGAATATATATAAATAAATGAATAGGATCACAATTGTCATGTCTAATTATTATGAATAATAAAAAAGATAATTTTATATTTTTATTAAAAAAATTTATAGTTAAAATGTGTATTTTTTACATGCCATATGCCTATCAAAAAATATAAATAATATTGTTATTTGAATGAAATGTAAAATAAAAGCTAAAATAGGGATTAAAATAATAAATAAAATAAATAAATTTTCAAATCTCTTCAATTTGAAAAAAATATAAAATTTTGAAGAGTAAAAAATTTTTAAAAGATTAGATATAAACTTTTATTTCCATTTTTTTCTTAAGCAAAGCTCATAAATAATACAAATAGTAGTACACAACCTCCTCTCCACCCAAACAAATCATAAGTCCACATCAACTCCCAAACAACAAGCACAGTTCCTTGAGCCGGAAGGAAGACAAAAAGGCTGGAATAATACGATCGAGTTTTTTTTTTAAAAAAATTAACGGGCTAGGTTAATGTTTGTTGGGCTGAATTTAAATCATGATTTCATCTTAAAAAAAAAAGGGAAATTACTCAATTTGTTAGGCTGGGCTGCATAAAAAGTGAAGTTAGTTTTCTCGAGCGGCATGCATTTGCTAAGTCAAGAATCCTCCTCTCTGAAATTGCTTTTCTCCATCCTGTCTCTATGATATTCTTCCTTACTCCTCCTTCCTCCTTCCTTGTTTACGTATCTCCCCACGCTACCTTACTTTTTCTCTGTGAGTTTCTATCCTGTCTTTATCACAAAAAATGTAGTAGTCATGATAAATCTATTAATAAAATTAGGCCTCAGCATTCACACAAATTTCATTCATATTTTAAGGAATTTTCGTTGCCAAGGCAAACGGAGTTAGTGTTTGGAAAAGTGCATGCCTATTACAAAAAAATCTTAAAAGATAAAAATCAAATTTGTGTGAAAGTTAAGGGATTAATTTTGCATTTTGGTCATTTCATATTATTTTTTTTTTGTAATAATTCAAGTGGTAAAGCCACTAAACTAATTCAGGTTATAAAAAAAGTAATTTTTTTTAGAATTATTGAATGTTATTTAAAGCAATTTGACCAATCATTTTATTAATGCTAATATCCTTTAATTTTTTTTGTCTATTAAAAGCCTTGAAACTTCTAATTCATGTTAGTGCCAAGCCTTAAACAAGATTTAAACCTAGCACATCAAATAACGTAATCCTTTATTCAAATAAAAAGCTAGAAATAGCCTAACACTTTCCGCTATAAAATTCTCGTAAGGTAAAAATAAATCTTAACAATCAATAAAACTAAAAAATATTAAGGTCATTATTTGAAGAGTGAGATGAAACGAAGGAACGTGGGTACTGTGAGCTGAGAAAATGATCAAACATAAACGCGCATCTTCATGTTTTATCCTCGTCAGAATCAACACACTTTGGATTACAAGACACGTTGTGCTATGTTAGGGGCTCAAGTATACACTGATGGCCATCCTGGGACATCAGATGATTGCCCCAGCAAGGAGCTTCCGACTTTGTCATCATTGGAAATTGAAATGGATTCAACAGTTGCTTTTCTTGTCTTTGGCAAAACCTTCTCCTTCCTATCATTCGAAAGAGAAAGGGGATGATAGGCATGTAAGGATTGCATTCTGCACAGGTTTCATTTTTATTTTTATTTTTAAATATATATTGGTCTTTGCAAGCATGTGATTGATCTCCAAATTCAGCGGTTTAATTTGACTGCAGTATTGAATGCTTCAACTATACAACATTTTCCATGCTTTTTTTCTTTTTCAACAGACAAAAACTCATGAGTTTCTAAACAACTGCCCAGACTAACTTTTCATGTAGACCCCATGATTCCACCAAATTAAACTGTGTCTGCACTTTGCTGCATCCAAGTGCTTTCACTTGCGTGTGCTACTGTGAACTGATACGTATAAGCATTTCTGTCTTTTTATCTCAACCAAATTGATGACAAGACAGAGTTGAGTTGGTGTGCCATAAAAGGGGTTATTGCTTCGCTTTAGGTCACATTAGTTGGCTTAAATCACATCATCTTTTGCTACTTGCATATTGGTGATAAATAAATATATATTATCTTCACTGCTTGCTTTCTTCTCCACTTCCAATTATTACATACAGTCTGTGATTTTTTTTTCCTTTTGTTTTTACGTTGATGTGATGACTAGGGGGATTATATTTTTTAAACTTGTTTTTATAAATGCATATTCTATTAATTTGGATCATTTGAACCATTTAAAAGACAACAATATGTCAATAAAAAATAAGATAAAATTAATAATTTTAATTCTAAAATTATAAAGTGTTGGTAAAATTATTCCTTAATTATATAAAATTATAATTTCATTTTTAAATAATAGTTTAAACATACAATTTCGCCTCTTTATATAGTAATTTAGAGATAAAATTATTTATATGTAACTGTACAAGAAAATAAAATTATCTGTACAGAGAATAAAATTATAATTTTATATAATTTAAGAATTATTTTACTAATGCTTTATAATTTCAAAAATAAGATTATTAAGTTTGCTAGAAAAAATTTTAAAGGTGATGATAAAACATCAAGTTCATTAGGAAATGATAGGATCCGTGAATATATAGTCAAATTACATAAAAGATTAAACAAGTGACTGCTAAAATTTCCAATGACAGCACTATATACTATGTACGTGCCAAAATAGAAAACAATCACAATATAACTAAAAAGTGATGCCAATGTGAATTTTTTTTTTTATAATGTACTGTGTAGTATGAAAGTTTTTACAATTAATCATGGTATCCAAGCACAGATAAATATAAGACAAATGTAGGGTCAGAATCTTGGATGAAGATGTAGCCAGTAGTGCAGCACCAGCATCGTTTTAAAAAGATTGCTTATCCACAATTTTGCTGTCCTGGAAAACAATTCAATGCTCGCTGCATCCGTAAGTGGGTCTAAAGTAATTCTTTATTGAGGAATATTGCATAGCGACAAATTAAGGTAGATGACGAGATGCATATAGTGAGTGGAAAGCTGGGAACGAAAATGGCCTAAGCCTATGAATTCGCATTCCCTTCTATTCTTTGAAAAATTAAAGTTCTGCTGGCGGAGTAACACTTATCCATGTTTTTTAAATTCAAATAATAATTTTTATTGACAAGAAATAAAAAAATATTCTAAAAATTTTATTATAAAATTATTATTTGAGTTTAAAAATATCATTATTTAAATTTATAAAAAATTATTATCGAATATGTATGGGCTTGACTCTTTCTACTATTTCTCTAACAGAATTAAAAATTAAATAGCCAAATTTAAGGAAAGTAAATATACAATTTTTTATATAAACATAAAAAATTTTTGTTTTCATCTCTCTGAAAAAAAATTATAGAAAAAATATGATGAATTCAGATCCCTTAACTTGTATATAATATAATATATACATCAATGCAAAAGTTATACAATTTCATGAGATTTGGGAATGGATAAGGAATCTCCAACTAAAGTGGGATTTAAAGGCCTTGTTCAAAACCAGAAAAGCTTTAAGCGGAGCCTTAGTGGAACCATTTAAATAAAACGACCACCCAATTATCTTGATGTCGAAATATGTGCCATGGCTGTGTTGAACACATGCGCACCGGACAAGAGACGATAAAGATGAAAGCTGACTTTAACCGTCACATAGCTACTGTACATCTCTGATTAGTAGTAGTAGATTAGCTACATTATCATTAATATTTTGTGTTATGGTGCGTTTGGTTTGAATAAACCACCTTATAATACTTAACTAACAAAAAAGTGTGTTTACATACATAACATCAATACTCAATCGAAGAGATTTAGATTGAGCGGATAGTGTATTTGAATGCATAACTTCCGTGCTTATTAAAGAGATTTAATTTGAAAGTTGACAATTATTGTTTGATTTGTCTAAACTATATGATGACTCTAGGAAATGGCCTTATGATGCAAATGATTTGTGCTATTTATTTGTTATGTTAGGATACGTGAATAGTTTTAATGAAATGAGATAAGATAAGTTAATTGAATGTTTATAGGAGATATATTTTTTTTTCTATTTTGATCTTACAAAGGATAAACCATCTTTAATAAAAGACCCTCTCAACCTACCCTATTTTCGCTTGTTAGGTTTCAGATTAATATACTCTCCCATGAGAAAAAATTAAAGATTTAACATACAAAACTTCAAATTCTGATAGGAAAAAATTAAATATGAGAAGAGATCTATTATATTATCAAAAAAATTACAAGAGAAGTCGCGTGGGTGTTCTCAACTATTACTCCACAATTTTATAACCACTACCTTTACATCTTTTACAAATCTGTATAAATTTTTTTATATAACCTCCATAAGTACTCACATTATTATATTTTTTATATTTCAAATCCTTAGACAATATAGATATTTATATTCCCTATAGATGTACTCACATTATTATCGTTTTTATATCTTAAATCTTAAATAATACAAATATTTATAATATAAAAAATCAGTTTCATGAGGAATTTCACTCATATTCTAACACAAAAATATAATTTAAATAAGAAGACAACCTAAAATAGGAAATAATCACAAATGAATGACAATTAGAATTTGAGTCAAATCCAATGCTTTATTAGCTTGTCTTTTAATCAATCCATATGGGAGTTTACTTACTTTATAATTAAATTAATAATATTTATTAAGATATAGCTTTATGTATTTCATTGTTTAAGTACAATATTTTCTCACTAAGCTCCCAAACTTACTCTTTTATGATTTATTTTTTTAGATACTCATATTAAGTATCACCATTACTATCTTTACCATAATAAGTAGGATTACCTTCTCAAGGGTCCCTCCATTCTTTTGTAGGTCAAACATTAATGAAAATATAATTATTTTGTAGCTAGAGGTATTTCATAAACTCACTAATAAGAGGTCATGGTTATAATTTAATAAGACATAGATTTATATCGGTATAAACCTTTAAGGAAGATAATTAATATTGAGCTTAGTTAGAGTAACTTGTTTCTCGTGTAATGTTAAATTTATAAGTTAGTCTAATTTCTCTTTTGGAGTAACCTTCATGTATTTTAGAAAATTCTAGATTAAATAAGGAATGAGTACATATATTCTACTTTTATTCCTTAATTAAATATGATTTTTTAATTTATAGTAACAACATCACACATATTAGTGCTAATTTTAGGAAATACTAATAGAATTATGTTTAATGATTTTGTATCGGCCATAAGCATAAAAAGGTTTCGATAAGAAGCAACTTGGTTGAAAGACTTTAAGAGGTTGATAATGAAATCAAACAATTAAGGTACAATTGATGTGTTGGTTGCGATATGGGTGCTAATTGTGGTTATTGTTTGAGTATCAACTACAACTACTACTGGGCTTGGTCAACTTGATACTCTTACACCTTATAATATTGTCATTTGACTTGTTCTTTATGCTTGAGCAGCTATTGAACCTCCAAGCAATAAGCATACAATTTGACCCTGAACTTATACGAGTTACTTAATATCTATCGAAGCTTAAATCATGCCAAATGTAGAATGGGTGATGTGACAATCAAGGACGACTACAGCTTCTAATACATTATCAATCCAAGAGGTCCCTTGAAGACATAATAAGACCATATGGGTTGTAAGCCGTGCATATAGGTGCCATGTCAACATATATGTTCTCAATGACATAAGCCTACATAATAAACATGCGTCATGAATACACCTTGGATGTAATGAGAAAGGAAAGATTAATGAGGAGGCATAAGCTTACCATGATAAGTTAGCCCAAGTGCCAATCTCATACGTAATGGCTAGTAACCCTTGGTCTTACTACATGTACTTAGACATGAATAGAAACTCTTAGTGCTATAGTGGCCTAGTAGGATGGATATACCGACTACATTAGTCTTAAGCATTTACGTATTGCTAATGGAATGCTACCCAGTCCATTTTCAGGTTGGAACAAAGGTTGATTATGTTCATGTCCTTTGGGTTATACAATGACAGTGGTATATTATTAGAATTTGAATTGTGCATCATAAGATAGTTAGTTGTTGCATAAAACGTTGTCAACAAGTGACTACAAAAATGACAATATATCTAGAGTATGATGTGGTTTAGTTAGTAGAACTTGACTATAGTAAAATGGATAGATGGCACTATAGCCTACCATAAATACTCCTGTAGCATTGCCTCTAGCAAAATGTGAGGTTGCACCTCAAGGTCATCATATGGTTGCCACACAATATACAAGATGGAGTTGTTAAGTTATGCAAATAAATTCGAGCTTGAATTACCAAAAGATAGATAAAAAAATCCATTATTGTTTCAAATAGAGGTCTTCCAAGTATTAGTATTAATCATTGGGTGAACATATGCCTTATAAAGTCTTCTTATGCTTAAACCACTTGCTACCCAAAGGCTAAAAATTATTCCTTAATTGCAATATGGTAACCTCAAAGTTATATATGATGGATTTTGATGATAACAAATAGGTGTTGCAATCGCATTGTATGTCTTATGATAAAGTGATATATTGTATAAGCTTTAATAGGCATACTATGTTATAATTGATGCATATATATGATATGATGATTATACTTATTCTTGTATATACATGATGACAAATGAATATTATAATAAAATTACATGTCTTTGTATTAAAGTATTATAAAATCTTCAATAGATATGCTAGATTATGATTGAAATGACAATGCTTGATGTTGTGCTAAATGGGTTATATTTTAGACAAGTATCATTAAGCATGTGATTGATCAAGATATATATGCATATTCTTATGCTAATTTGTTTTATATATAAATCATGCATTAATATCTTGATATATTAGATTGGACTAACTATATAATTTGTAAAGTTCATGAACTTGTATATAGGAAAGTCTAAAAGAAAAAGGAGTGAGCATTGAAATGAAGTAATCAAAGATCTTATCATGCTTGATGTTGTGCTAAATGGGTCATATTTTAGACAAGCATCATTAAGCATATGATTGATCAAGATATATATGCATATTCTTATGCTAATTTATTTTATATATAAATCATGCATCAATATATTGATATATTAGATTGGAATAACTATATGATTTGTAAAGTTCATAAACTTATATATAGGAAAGTCTAAAAGAAAGAGGAGTGAGCATTGAAGTGAAGTAATCAAAGATCTTGTCATGCTCAATTAAAAAGTGAACAAGGAAGAAATATAAGAAAGAATATGTGATCCAAGCATTGAAGGATGAGAAGATCAAAGTTTTTGAAAGCTTAGAAGCACCATGAAAAACCAAGGAACTTTATTGGTATAATATCTCACTTTAGGCTTAAAATTTTTTGTAAAATAAAGTATTTCATGATATAGAGCTCAAACATGTTTTCATACCCTTAACTTGATTAAAATATTTTAAAAGGATAGCCCATAATCATATTTTTACAATATAACCTATGGGAATATTTTAAAATTTAATAAGATATGAGATTTTGATCTCTTCAATTTTGACATTTAGTCTTTCTTTTAACCATATCTTATGAAATACTCATGATTTGATTATCAAACCTTTTCCTTATAAAAATATATTCAAAGAGCTTTTCATGAACATATCATTTGCTTAAAATGATCAGTATATGAAAGAGTTATAATTCTTTCAAGATAAGTCTAGAAGTTAATTTTTTACAATCTAATCTTTTTTTACCTTTATTCATTGCTTTGACTTTATTTCGAAAACTATAAAGGATATGAGCATGAAATTACTTTTATATGAAAATAAGCTTAAAGAGATTTTCATAGATAGGTCATTTGCTTAAAATAACCTAGATATGAAAGAGTTGTTAATTTTACAAGTTGAGTCTTAAAATCAAATTTTTACAGATTCACTGTTTCTGATCTTTGCTCATTGTTTTGAACATATGTAAAAAATGACATTAAATATGATCATGAAACTAGCTCCATTTGAAAGTAGACTCAATTAGTTTTTCAATGATAGATCATTTGCTTAAAATGGACTTAAAATAAAAAAGTTATGACCTTTTAAATTTAAGTTTGCATTTTTATTTAGGTGAATCGATTCATTAATCGATTTTGGGCATCCTGAGAGCACCCTGGACATCCTAAATTGATTCACCAATTGATTCTAACTGTTCTGGTGCACAAATAATAGATAATTTTTATTCTTAACAACCCCAAATGGCTATATTACTCCATGGGTTTCCTATATAAGTTAAGAAACATCAAATACAACAAAGAGATAGCCTGAACTTCAATTGCAAATACCATTTTACATCCTTCTTCATCCAAATCACGATTTGAGCTTATCTTTGTGAAATTTCTCTATTTTAGGACTTCATTTGTTCTATCCACTCTTTAAAAGAGTTTGTATGAATTGATATTCATTTTTCATCATTTCCTAATTATAAAGGATAAGGAGTCCCTTGCAAAGAGTGAATTTGTTTAAGGGAGAGTAAGAACTTTGTAAGACTTCTTCAAGTACCAATTGAAACTTGAAGGGATAGTAGATTAATACATAAGTTTGGAGAGTGGATGTATACTTTAGTGAGGATATCCAAGGGAGGAACCATTATAAATTTTTGTATTTGATTTCTCTTTCCTATCTCTTTATTATTTCTGCAACATTGCTCTATTTTCCTGATATATATACTCTATTTTGCTGTTGTTATTTGTTGGACATATTTGTGCTATAATGTTTATGTTGTTACTTGGATAATTGAATAATTAAAAGAGAAATTCATCTTTATACTGCTATTATTGTTTGTTAAGATATAGTGTTATATGCTCTGTTCTTAATGTTGTTAATTGTTGAATGCATTATGCATCAATATTGATCTTGATTTTTAAGTGATTGAATGGTTGAAAGAGAAATTCATTGATGCATTGGCTTCTTAATTTTTATCTATGCATAATTGAATGAATTGCTTTGCACTTGTTCTTTAAATTGTCATATCTTAAGTGCAAATATATTCATAAGGCCTTATTGGAAGTGTTTAAATCAAAATCATTCTTATAACTTCCCAAAATCAAAAAGTTTTTAAAAAAGGATTTCAAAAATAAAAAAAAATTTAAAAACACTTAATTTACCCCCTCTTGGATGTGAGTTGCTAAGGCCGATACAATAGATGCAGTTGTTACATGTATAAGGACAAGTTGAGAATGTGATCACTTAGCTAAAGCAAAGGTTGTTATCTTCTATATTGAACTTTTAACTTACTTAAAATATTTTTTCAATAAATGAATGATTTGTTGAAGGAATATTTTCTTAGTAGCAATGGTATAAGTATTGAAATTGAATTTCAAATGTAAATTAAGTATCGTCAATTAATATAAAATAATGTGACATATTTGTAAAGTTCAATCTAATAGATATAAAAGATTTTAAATCTAATTTTGAATCTCATTTTTTATGCATATAGTGTTTTTATTTTTTTTAGAAATAATTTGTTAAAATGAGTGAATTAAGGTAAGGAATGTCATTGGGCAAGTGAATATACATTTATTCTAAGAACATCTTAATGTAAAAATAGTATTGTCATGACTATTGTAATATTTTAAACATATAAATAAATATAAATACAAACAACCTTAGCATCTTTTTTTTAAATAATTATTTTATGATATAAAACTTATGAGTCTATATGGAACAAGCATGTATTTTTGTGGAAAAAAATGTAATCATTAAATAATTCTTGGGCTTAAAAGATTAAATAATAAATAATATTTTTAAGTAAATAGAAGAGTGATTAAATCATTAGACACACATGTAAGAATCATAAATTAAACTATAGATGTAATAGAAAATATAAAAACTCTTGAAATATATTAAATATCACTTGACTCTTGACAAAATAATAAATATTATTGAAATTATACAAAATTAAATGATGGAATAAATTCTTTATTTTAAATGATAATTATCGATGAGATATAAATATAAAAATAATGAAATATAGATGAAAGGAAGATAAAAAAATGATTATTTATTAAAATGAAAAGTTAATTAAAATAAATAACTATTTGACAAATTACAAAAAGAAGTAATATTAATTGAACCTTCTCAAAGATGTAAATTCTGTTTTATTTTTTAAAAAAAAGTGATGTAATCTAAATGGAGAAGAATTATACGATAATTAAATGATGCAATATTCAAAGGTTTTATAATTTGAGCCATACCATTGACTGTAGAGATTGAAAGAAAAGGATATGTAAGCACATTGCGGTCAACGGAAGGAAGCGTGACGGACGAGCAAGGGAGGAATGCGTAGTAGGAAGGCAGGACGAAGTCGTGCTAGAAAGGACATGGGCTTGTCAAGTGTCAGCCTTAATCCGTCACACACCCAGCTCGTGCCCCCCTTGTGCCTTTCTCACCTCCTTAATCCCAAACAACGACTTACCAACTCCAAAACAATTCCACCAAAAATCAAGTTCACAAGTTATAGCCTTATTAAAAATAGTTAAATATTCTTTTCTTAAAACTTAGATTTAATTCTTTTTCCGTATAAATATCGTATGTGGAGGTGATATCAGATACGTGACTCTGTGATACTTGTCGAGTTATTTTTAATTTTCATGGTTGACTGAAAAATAAAAAGATAAATTTCTAATGTCTAAATCAAGGAAAACAAAGAAGTGTTCTCTCTTTCAGTAATATATTATTGCCCATAGATAACTTTAATCTATGCTATAAGAGAGGAAGAAATGTTTTATTTCAGCTTGGTCGTTGTTCATTCTCTCAAAAAAAATCTAATTTTTTTTTTAAATTTCGCTGTAAATAATATTTGGATTTTTTCATTGTTAATAACGTATTAGCAACTAATGAGTTTTCTTTAGACAATAGCAGATTAGACACGTAATCGCATTAAAGTTTTATGTTTAAAAAGAAAAATATAAGAAAATTTTGAATTGTTATGTTTAAATATATTAGTATATTATTAAATTAAATCATTAATATATTATTATCTATTTTTATTAAATTTAATTCAATAAGAGTATAAATTGAATATATAATTAAATTTGATAATATATTAATATATATTTACACTAATAATATAGTATAGTCCTTGCCGTTAGTTGTTGAATGGAATGATAGATAGGAAAAATCTGCGTCTTGCAACCACATGTTTTGGGATATACCAAGGCGCTGTTATTGTCGTGAAAACCCTGACCAGTTTTTCAAGCCCCCGGAACGTTCATATGCAAATAAAATGACAACCACAAAACTATCCTTTCTTTGAAGATTGCGTCCTGCCATAAAATTGCCTCTCGTCCATCATATGGCCACTATCGTCCCCTCCCCCTTTCTTACTCCCACTCCTATCACAAAATTTTCTTTGCATCCATATCTTATTAAAATTTCACCTATCTTGAAAATGATTTCTTTATGGTTTTTCTCATTTTCTTTTCAGTTAAACTCATATCACATTAAAGTTTCACCTAATTATTATTTATATCTTGAAAATGATTTCTTGATTTTTTTCTCAAATTTTCTAATTTAAAATCATATCACATTAAAATTCCACCTAATTATTGTTTATATCTTGAAAATGATTTCTTTATTATTTTCTTATTTTTTTTCAGTTAAAATCAAACTACAACGAGGAATTAACGGTGATAAAAAAATTACAAAATTTTTATAGATATAGGTTTTTCCAAATACAACATTGGTTGATAGCATTATAACGATTTATCACTCTATATAATTCTTACATGCAAAGTTCATATAATCTTATAATTTTTACAAAAGAAATTACAAACTTTATGCACACAGTTAGAACTTCTATGTTAAATTTTCTAAAAACTTATAAAATTTTTAAATACATGTCAAAATATTATCCAATATCAGGAAAAAAATTGTAAAATGGGAAATAACTCTTTTATTCTGACTTTTAAGTTCGATGAAAAATAAGGGGGAAGAAAAATGCAGATCTGTCAAGGTGGTATATACATCACCTTCCTACGTGGCATGATCGAGCCACGTGGCACCAACCCGACGATAAAAACTGGGCCACTCAGGTTCTGTTATCGCCGTAACCAAATTTCCCCCTCAGCTCCGCCCCTAAGCACGACGAGATAAAAATAATAAATAATAATAATAATAATTTTTGGAGAGCTCCTTTTTTAATTTTATTATTTCTCTCTCTCTCAAATTGTTAGTTGCTAACTTCCTCTAGAACGAAACTGGGAAAGTTTTCAGAGAAAGGATTTTCCTGGAAAACGAGCATGGCTACGCCGTTAACGGGGCTACCGCACTTGGACGGCGGTGGAGGAGTGGCGGTCTTGTCCAATTCTGTGAACAAGGTTGATTCTTCGTCTTCGTCATCCAATGGTGCTTTCAAGACCGACAAACTGGAGTCGTCGCCAATTTTGATTTTTTGGTTCTTTCACAAAGCGATTCGGCATGAGCTTGATGCGCTTCACCGATTAGCTATGGCATTTGCTACTGGAAATCGCTCTGATATTCAGCCACTCTTAGAACGCTATCATTTCTTGAGATCGATTTATAGGCACCACTCCAATGCTGAAGATGAGGTGCTATTTTTTAATTCATTTTCGCTATATATGATTTCAACGTTAATATTTTGAATTTTATTTTTTATTGAATTACGTAATTAAATTTTGTTGGTGTCAGAGATGATGTAGAAATTTTTACTGGTAAATAGTTAGCTTGGATACTTATCCCCTCCTCTGCTCCAATTTGGCAGCATGAGGGAGCGAGTTTCTAAGCACTGCTACATGTGCTTCTCTGTTGAATTGTTTTCCTTTCATTAATATCAACTGATTTATAGTGTCTGTGTCTTGTTAACCTACTCTTTCTTTTTCAATTTTTAGTCCGCGTTATCTTCTGTTAGTGTTTACGCATAGAGGAGGAGAAAGGGAAAATTATATCACTTATCAAGTGTTTAGGTTAGCAGTTGAGTTGAAATGCATGGTTGCTGATGGTATATAGCTAGCTTTGTTGCGTATGCCTTCCTCTGCTCCGCATGGAAAGCATATGGGGAATCCTATGTATGAATACCAATCGATTTACAGTATATGCAGTCTTTCTTAATCTACTATTTCTTATTAACTCCTTTATTTTCTATTACTGCCTGCCAAAAGAGGGCAAATGATGAAGGAAAACTGTATTATTTTGAGAGTGTTTGGAGGAAGCTGTTAACCTGATATACAAAGATATTAATGAATCTGAAAAGCAACTGATGGCACATAAAATTGGATTTGACTCCTCAAAGTAGCAATATATGCTTTAGAGGATAAAGAACTACATCATAGCTGATGAGAAAATTAATGTCTTAGAATGTGATAAATAACAAGCAATTGAAAGGTAGTTTTTAAATAATTATTTGCTTCATTGATTTTCTTATCATTGGCTATGGTATTGCACTTTACCTCTGAAGTGCATCTTGCACTTCATAGAGGAGCCAAATCCCATAAAATCATTCTATTTATAATCAATATAAAGAGCAATTTATGCATTAATATACATCAGTATTTAAATGGTATCTTTTGCTGGGAAAGCCAAAAACTTTGTCTGCCTCAAAATTCAAATTATCAGAGCATCCCCTTTACTTGATTTGTCTATTATGGAAGTCTCAATTGATTCCTTGGTAGAGTTTGCATAAAGTGAAATAGTCAATATGCTTTATTTTTGTAGATTGCTTTCCTTTGTTTATAAGTTGTCTTAATCAGCACCAGTTTCTTCTATGTTCAAAAGTTTTCAAAGAAATATATTCCGGAATTGTAGGTAATATTTCCAGCTCTTGATATACGTGTTAAGAATGTAGCACAGACATATTCTCTTGAACACAAGGGTGAAAGCAATCTTTTTGATCATCTATTTGAGCTGCTAAATTCTAGTATCCAGAATGATGAAAGTTTCCCAAGGGAGTTAGCATCCTGCACTGGTGCTCTGCAAACGTCAGTTAGTCAACACATGGCCAAGGAAGAAGAGCAGGTACTTGTTTATTTCTTAATTGTGTCCTTGTATTGTATTTGGATTTTTAAAAACTCACAATGAGATATGCACAAAATGCATCTGGTACAAAGATGGATAAATAAAGGATCATAAAATCCCTTTGATAGTTGGAAAAATTATTAAACACATTTTTTTATGTACATTTTGCCAAACATTCCAGCAATTGTAAAAAATAGCTAAATAAAAAGGGAGAAATTTTTTCTTAGAGGGAATGGAAGAGTACCTGGTGAAACAAAAACGCAAATAGAAAATGATTTCATAAACTTGAAAAACAGTAATATGCTATCTGAACCTGCTGAATATCAGACAAAGGATTACTTTGAAAGGATCATTAATGGAAACCTGTAAGATTCCAAGCAAGAAGACAGTTCTATCTGATAGTGGCTGAAATTTGTCTTTAAAGTTTCTTAAATTTATACACATCTTAATTATAAAAAGAGGATTTACTAAGAATGGGCCAAATATTTTTTTTTTCTCTAAGATACAAGAAACGTAGTTAAATAAATAGTTCAACTTTACACATTTATTGAATGTATGAAGAAGAAAGGTATTGACTCAAGCAAATGGTGAATCCTAGTGACCTTATGATGCCACTTTAGATTATATCCTTATAAATAGTTTATATATAAGATAGGGATAGTTGAGGTGATTTAGGTTAGGTCCAATAATCTGGATTTGTCTGATACCAAGATGATACTCTGAGAATTTATTGCATAACTTTGGTTGTGGATTTGAATTTTTGTAACATCTAGGGTGTGTATGTAATTTCTTTCCCGTTTTTTTTCTATTTTTTCTTTTGATGATATCAGGTGTTCCCCTTGCTTATTGAGAAGTTCTCTCTGGAGGAGCAGGCATCTTTAGTCTGGCAGTTTTTGTGCAGTATTCCTGTCAATATGATGGCAGAATTCCTTCCATGGCTCTCAACAGCTATATCTCCTGATGAGTCTCAGGATCTACAGAAGTGCTTAAGCAAGATAGTGCCAGAGGAAAAGCTACTTCAAAAGGTGTGGTTTTCAAGATCAGTAATACAATAATATTGCCTTATTATCTGTTTTTTTTCCCTTATTGTCTTTTTGGATATATGTAATTCAAAGTTGAGCATTTAATTCATAGGCAAATGATATGTCATGTTAATGTATCTATTTGTATTCTCACTTATTGAAGGTTATTTTCACCTGGATGGAGGGGAGAAGCAGTGCTAACACAGTTGAAAGTTGTACAGATCAATCTCAAGTTCGATGTAGTCCTTGCCCATTAACCCATCTGAATGAGCAAGTAAACCGTGCTTGTGAGTCCACAACAACTGGGAAACGGAAGCATTCAGAGTCTAGTGTAGATATTTCTGATACCTTAGGAACACATCCTATAGACGAAATATTGCTCTGGCATAATGCTATTAAAAAGGAGTTATGTGAGATAGCTGTGGAGGCACGAAAGATACAACTATCTGGAGATTTTACTAATCTATCAGCATTCAATGAAAGATTGCAATTTATTGCTGAAGTTTGCATCTTTCACAGGTGTGTATCACCTTAACATAGTTTTACTTTTGCTGATTTCAGGTTGGTGGAAGAATCTTATGCTTCTTCTTCCTGTGGGAGATCAGATGATGTTTCTTTCTTTTGATTTCTTGTAGGATATCTTTTGTTTTTTTCCCTAACCTAATATATTGTTACTATACATTGTACAGTTTCCCTTATTTGACCCCCTTTCCATGAGACATGGTAGCCACTTCTCTTTATGAAAAACAATTGGCAGACTGCTGGGAGCAATATTAAGGATATAGAATATATTGGCATTGAAAGATCTTTTGTTGCGCACTTTCTTTAACCGTAAATATAATATTTACTGAGGGTAGAATGGAATTAAGACAAGAAAAGGAAAGAAGAATAATTCAGTGTGTAAGAGTGAATGAGAAATAATTATGGATGTTGAGCAGTTGCTGAATATGGATGTAATAAATGCTCATTTCAAGATCCTTCTTAAGTCATTTTATCTTAATGTATTATATATAGTACATAGAGTGACAAAATAGTTGTCAGCATATGCCGATTGCCATTCAGCATTGCTGTTGTCTATTCTATTCTTCATATGGTTTCAGCTGCAGGAACTAGAAATGATTAAGACTGGTTAAATTAATCCTTGTTATCTGAAAAATTGACTCTTCTATGTATGCAGTATTGCTGAGGACAAGGTTATATTTCCAGCTGTAGATGGAGAGTTTTCTTTCTTTCAGGAGCATGCTGAAGAAGAAAGTCAATTTAATGAGTTCAGGTGTTTGATTGAAAGTATTCAGAGTGAAGGAGCAACATCTACTTCTGAAGCTGAATTTTATTCCAAATTATGCTCACTTGCTGATCATATAATGGAAACCATACAGAGGCATTTCTATAATGAAGAAGTTCAGGTGAGCCTTTGTTGTTGATGCAAATGCAATGTTAGCCTACCAAAGGAAGATTTTGACTGATGGCAGAATTTGAGGACATGTGTGGTTGGAAAAGTATACATGACATAAAGTTATTTATTTCTAAGTCCACAATTGTATATTTCTTATGTATTAATTGTGTATTGACAATAAATATGTAATGCCAAAATTATCTGTTAACCTATACAATTATGTTCTGAATTCCTTATGTACCTAGGTTCTTCCACTTGCTCGGAAGCACTTTACCTCCAAAAAGCAGCGTGATCTTTTGTATCAAAGCTTGTGCATGATGCCTCTTAAATTGATTGAACGTGTCCTGCCATGGTTGGTTGGATCATTAACTGAAGATGAAGCAAAGGTGTTTCTGAAGAACATGCAGTTGGCAGGTATGTCTATTTTCAATTTGCCACTTGCTAAAAGACTCGACATATTTTGGAAATATATATTTGTGTATTTTATATCTGATTGTTTGTCATTGTGCTCTAGCTCCAGCAACAGATGCCGCTTTAATCACACTCTTCTGTGGCTGGGCTTGCAAGGCTCGCAATGAGGGTTTGTGTTTGTCTTCAAATACTCTAGGTTGTTGTCCTGCTGAAAGACTTACTGATATTGAAGAAAATGTTCTTGAGTCATCCTGTGCATGCTCTTCTGGAGTATCTGCTAGTGCTAGAGATTGCTCAGTATTAGATGAATCAGTTGAGAATAAAAGACCAGTCAAGCGAAACATATTGAAGTTGCACAAGAATGGTGATGTCCCTAAAACTTCAGAGACTGAATGTATCCAGAAACAATGTTGTAGTCCTCGGTCTTGTTGTGTGCCAGGTTTAGGAGTTAGTAGTAATAATCTGGGGCTGAGTTCGCTTTCTACTGCCAAGTCTTTACGCTCCTTGTCTTTCAGCTCTTCTGCCCCATCTCTTAATTCTAGTCTTTTCATATGGGAAACTGATAGTAGCTTATGTGAAGTTGGATCTGCAGAAAGACCAATTGATACTATATTTAAATTTCATAAAGCTATACGCAAAGATTTGGAGTATTTAGATGTTGAATCTGGAAAGCTTGGTGTTGGTGATGAGAGAATTCTTCGACAATTTAGTGGACGATTTCGTCTTTTGTGGGGTTTATATAGAGCTCATAGTAATGCCGAAGATGATATAGTATTTCCTGCATTAGAATCCAAAGAGGCACTTCACAATGTGAGTCACTCATACATGCTAGACCATAAGCAGGAAGAAAAATTATTTGAAGATATTTCATGTGTTCTTTCTGAGCTTTCTTTCCTCCATGAGAGATTACAAATGGACTATATGCCAGAGGACATAAGTGGAGGTAAATTTGAAATTTCCAATGCCGATGGTAGTGATAATAGCAAGAAGTACAATGAGTTAGCGACTAAGCTTCAAGGGATGTGCAAATCCATAAGAGTGACCCTGGATCAGCATATCTTCAGAGAAGAGCGCGAGCTATGGCCATTGTTTGGTAGACACTTCACTGTGGAAGAACAAGATAAGATAGTAGGCGGAATAATTGGAACTACAGGTGCTGAGGTTCTCCAATCAATGTTACCTTGGGTAACTTCAGCTCTTACTCAGGAGGAACAGAACAAAATGATGGACACATGGAAGCAAGCAACTAAAAACACTATGTTCAATGAATGGCTCAGTGAATGCTGGAAAGAGAGTCCAGTTTCTTCATCACCAACAGAAACATCAGAACATAACATTTCTCAAAGAGGTTTCTAAGATACTATTAGTGTTGAGTTTCCATTTGATGCTTATAGTTTGTTGTTTTTGGCAGTAGAGGGATGATACTTCATTCTTGATGTGGTGTTGGTTCTGTTTTGGTGAAAATTTTAACGTATTATGTTTCTATCTCTAGGTGCTGATTGTCAAGAAAGCTTGGACCTGAACGATCAAATGTTCAAACCTGGTTGGAAAGACATATTCCGGATGAATGAGAATGAACTTGAATCAGAGATCAGAAAGGTTTATCGGGACTCAACCCTTGATCCAAGGAGAAAGGCTTATCTTGTGCAGAATTTATTGACTAGGTTAATTCCAGTGACTGTGATTATTTTGTGCTATAGAATTATAAGACATTAAGATCATCTCATTGTGCTTTACCTTGAAGTCTCAAAATTCCAATTATTAATTATTAATTTGTATATTGTAGTCGCTGGATAGCTTCTCAGCAGAAGTTACCAAAAGCTACAGATGGTGAATCTTCTAATGGTGAAGAAATAGAAGGACGCTCTCCATCATTTCGGGACCCAGAGAAACAAATATTTGGGTGTGAGCACTATAAGAGAAACTGCAAGCTTCGAGCTGCATGTTGTGGCCAGTTGTTTACATGTAGATTTTGCCATGACAATGTGAGCGATCACTCTATGGACAGGTAAATTTCTGATTCTATTTCTTATATCTCATTGGTTTAGACCTCTAACTATCTGCTTGGCCATTGCAGAAAAGCAACATCGGAAATGATGTGCATGCAGTGCCTGAATATACAGCCAGTTGGCCCTACATGCATGACACCTTTGTGTAATGGACTTACAATGGCAAAGTACTATTGCAACATTTGCAAATTTTTTGATGATGAAAGGTACTCTCGGTTGGTGTTCTAAAAATAAAGTTTTAGCGTGAATACTGTTATTTCACCGTTTCTAATCCAAATGAAATCTTACACTATCTTTTGAGCACTTCTTACAATCCATGTCTCATTGTACAACAGCATACAGCGCAGTTCTTTATCAAACTTCATTTTTGAGGTCAACACTGATTCAGTTTGGTGGTCTTAGTAATAACTAATAAGTCTCCTCTTAGCAGCACTTAAATTGTTTTATCTGCTGCATTGTACTTCAAAGCAAACATTATTATTTTGAATTTATTTTCTGGAATCTCAATAGCTTGCTTCTAGAATTTCATAAATAGCATGAGATTGTTGATACTGTCAACTTTAGACTGCACTGAAGAAAAACCTAGAGCCTGAGTGATTGGATATATGAACTATAATAGGTTATTACTAACTGTAAACACAACTTTCTCCATCCCAATCCCAATGATTGCAATTGATGTATATGATTAGGATCTATGGTGTGAGCCAAGTGTCTTGACTGTCACTTTCCTTTGCTAGGACTGAGATTGATGACTTACAGATGATGTACAGAGGTGCATCTGCCATTCTTAAGGAGGAATTCAAATCAATTATGAAAAATATCATATTTCTATTCTTTAGATGCTTACATATACAGATATGTACATAGTACATAGCATGAAATGTATTTATCAAAGAGGATTCTTCGAAATGTGATATGACTGTTAAGGAAAGGGGGGGAAAGAAAAAAGCACAATGTGATGTGTACTTTTTAATCAGTCAACTTGAGTAGTATTATTTTTTCTCCTTGTAGCTTTAACTTCATATCATGTTTCTATTTTCAGGAATGTGTACCATTGCCCATATTGCAATATATGCCGTGTGGGAAAAGGCCTTGGGATTGACTATTTTCATTGTATGAAATGCAATTGTTGCTTAGGGATAAGATCCTCTTCTCACAAGTGCCTGGAGAAAAGTCTTGAAATGAACTGCCCAATTTGCTGTGATGATTTGTTCACATCAAGTGCAACAGTCAGAGCTCTACCCTGTGGGCATTATATGCATTCGGCTTGCTTTCAGGTCTGTTTCTCACCAATTTTTAGCTTTTTTGCCCTTCTAATGTTGATTCTATTTTAGATTTAAAAGAAAATTTGGGATTGAATCATGTACTTTCTTGTACCATTTCAGGCATACACTTGTAGTCACTACACGTGTCCAATCTGCAGCAAATCATTGGGAGATATGGCGGTAACTTTCTTTTAATATACTTATTGCCTAGGGCTGGTGCGAATGTGATGCTTCTAAATTTATTTAGGCTGTGTATATTATGCCATAAAATTTTTCTGAAACATTTAAAACTTCTGTAGTTTTAGTTATTTCATGATTAAGAATCATGAAGGTGGAGGAAAATGTCCAATTCCATGTGCACAATGGAGATATGCCATCTTTAAGACATTTCACCTAAGTGGGGCCGTAACCACCTTTTTTATCATTTTTTGTGTGTGGAAATACAATGACACTGACTTTCAAGGGGACAACGCATGACATACTTGCTTCTCTACTTCTGCATCCTCCCAGGTTTACTTTGGGATGCTTGATGCTCTGTTGGCTGCCGAGCAGCTTCCTGAAGAGTATAGGGACCGTTGTCAGGTATGTTGTGTCTGACATATTATTTTTGTTTTGCTCGCATATTTATTTCGTTGATGTTAGATCACTGCTCACTCTATTTTACGCAAAACCTAATGTTTATGACAGAGCATGTAATGTCATTTTGTGGTAGTCATCTTTTGTAATGGCAATGCAGGATATATTGTGCAATGACTGTGATCGAAAAGGCACTTCACGCTTCCACTGGCTATATCACAAATGTGGATTTTGTGGTTCGTACAATACCCGGGTTATCAAATGTGAGAGCACAAATTCCCGGTGCTCTTAGTGTGGTTTCTCTGGCAGAGTTTGTAAATACTTGTATAGTATAGCCAATCCAATTTTCCCCCCCGACCAGGAACTTGGTTGTCGCTCATCTGATATATAATGAAGCGAGTATCTTCCATAGAGGCCTCTAATGAGTTCTTCTCAGGACGAGGTAGAATCTTCGTTTTATTAGCCATGTACAGACCACGCCTGCACTTTTTGTTGGGGCAATAGATATTTTTACAGCCCCATCTTTCATTTGTTCTTTTTCTATTGTTTATTTTTGGCTATAAATTTTTTTTTTTATAGTGATTTTATATTTCATTAATTCCTCTTACTTTTTACCAACCAAATATTCTTGCATACTCAAATTATAATAATGAGTATTGATACTTAGGTGACAGACCAATAAAAGAATAACATATTGCTTGAACGAAAAAGATTTTCAAGTAAATCATTTATTTTTCAACCTTCAAAACCAAGTCGTTCTAATCTTACTTCTGCCCCAAGTCTCTTTTTAATAAACTTGAGGACCAACAAAAAGTAAATTGCGTTGGATATTTTTTTATTCCACGCAAATTTAAATATTTTTTTCTATGTTTCTTCCTTCATACATATTTGAAAAATTCATATTCATGTCTATACTAAACATTAAACTTTAGAGACATAATAAAAAAATAAAAGGTGAAAAAATAAGAGCATTGTTTTATCAATGTAATTGGTCTGCTAGAATGGACATAAAAATTTAAGGATTTAGATTTGATTTGTAGTCTGTGTAAATTAATTTTATATTCATGTATTATTATGTTAACAAAAATTATTAAAATATTTTTGCCATTGATAAAAATTATTAATTTTTTTTTGATAATGTATCATGTTCTTATCTAATGATAGTACAAAAATTTTTACTAAGAGTAGATCAAATTTAATCTTAAATTTTAATTATATGTCAAAGTATATACTTATCACAATTTAATAGACAATAAAATTTCAATGCTTTGGGGCGATTAAAAATATAACAATCAGTAAAATAATTTTCTTTTCTTAGAAAAATAATAATAATTTACTTTCGGTGATAGAATTGCTGACCCGCGCTGCAGAGTTTTGACGTTTCCATTCAATAAGAAGAATATGCCTCTTCTTTAATTACATAAAAATTTCAGTGATCTAAGAAAACGGGTAGAATGATTTTCGTGTAAAAAGGGTCCAATATCACTTTAAAAAATTCTTTTGTAGATCGTATCTGTATAACTTTTGTAAATTAATTACTCGTTTTTATTTAATTGTTAAAATAAAAAATAAAGGAAGGAGAATATATTAATGATAATTTTTTAGATAAACTTTTCAGTGATTAAATTTACATTAGTTATGTAAACATAACCTATAAAAAAAATTTCATCTAATTGAAAAACCGGGATTATAATTGATATCAAGACTTGTATTTCTCTAAGCCCCACTAAAAATGCAGCATCTTCTACAATTAGAAAAAAAAATATTATCGGAAGATAAAAAGAGGATATTGACCACTTCCTCCTCTCTTTTTCTTATATTATGTTCATTTTTATATTGAAGATTACACACACACAACACTCTTCATTTTTCCATCAACCTAAGGTAGTTCTACTTTATCCTACAATAGCCCTTTTTATGTGAGAAAAATACATTCCTATTTGAAATTTTTTGAAATTACATAGATTATTTCTTTATTTTTACTTAGATCTTGTTTAAAATTTGAAAAATATTGTACTCTATCTCATTTTAATGACTTCCGTAGTAAACCATAATCTATTCTTGTTATGCCCAATGTCATTTTTTATGACTAAATACTAGCTTTTGGCCCCGATCAACCGTATACAGGGCATTTATTTATTGCAAGCCATTTATTTACATACATCGTTATTAATTGATGTATCTAAATTGCATTTATGTAAATTGGATAAAATATGCTGGTAGAATGAAAAATATCACGTAATTATTTTTACACAAGTGAACCTGTTCTTCTATTCATCTTCTTTCACTATAGATATAAGCAACATTTTAACCTAGCACTAATTGTCGAGAATAAGTATTGTAGGAATAATATCCAAATTTTTAGGCTGGCTATGATGGAATTGTCCCTCAACAAATTAATTATTATTTTTTCTTAAATAGACTTCTATTTATAAAGTTTCTTCAACTTGTGTAAACCTTTAGAAATTTACTTAACAAAAGATTACAAATTATCTCCCAAGTTCGAACAAAAGTGAAAATATTAATTGATTATTAATTCTAATTTTAAGGTTTTGTTTGTTACTCCATATAATATAGTATAAGGATTATTAAATAATATAATATAATACTGTATAAGATAAGAAATTAGATTGTACAATATTTGGCTTATAATTATATTCGATAAAGATTTGTACAAAATTATTCTATTTTTTACTTGTTGTCATTTGTACAAGAATATATAGACTTAAAAATAATTAATTTAATTAAAATATTTTTACATATAAAAAATCAATAAAATTGTTCCAAACAAATTTGAAATGCATAATTAGATCAAAAAGGCCTTCTACAAAAATATATTTTAAAAAAATATGATTATATATATAAATTAAAGACCTATATTATAGTAATAAAATAATATAAAATACTTCATTAAGACATATATACAAATATATATATATATATATATATATATATATATATATATATATATATATATGTATGTATGTATGTATGTATGTATGTATGTATATGTGTGTGTGTGTACATATTGATGTGTGTGTGAAAATGTATGTATAAAAAATTAGTAAAAGATTACAATACACCAATTTAATAAATACCTTACATAAAATCTTAAAAAATATTTTAAAAAATGCACTATTCAAAAATATCATAAACATAGTATAATATTATCAAATAGAAATTTTGAAAATACTAAATTAAAATATAAGTGAAAATGTAAAAGATTTTTTAATTTAATTTTATAAAAAAGATGTGTGGAAGAAATGTAAGAGATAAAATATTTAAGATGAATTTTTTTAATTTTAATAATATAAAATTTATCTTAATATAATTTTATTAAAATTTTATCCTTTCTCTAAAGAAGTGAATGAAGAAGTGGATAGCCTCACATGGAACTCGAAGTATAGCAAAAGACTTTTGGATAAAGTATATAATGCGTTTGACATTTTTAAATATAAAATATTATATAAATTTTGATTGTATAATTTTATTTACTAGGTTCTATACAATATGTAAAACTAAGCCTAAACTAATATATGTGTTTCAAAATTGGTATATTTGTTTATATATTTTCTTGAAGATCTTATTTCTTCTTTATATATCGCCAAATGTACACTAAATGGTATATAGTTTCATAAACATGTAGTGCAAGTCTCATACTTTATAGTGCATGTTCTAATTTATTGTTAAAATTAATAGTGGTTGATGAGGATGATGCTAATGTAAGATTTATCAATGCTCAGAAAAAAAAATGTAAGATTTATCCATAAATTCCTAGCCGGAATAAAGGTTCTCGAATACTGAAATGATTCTTCAATTTTTTTCTAAATAACCAAAATAATTTTCTAAAAAAATTGGGTAATGCCTAGAGAAAAAAGAATAAGTAGAATTCATATTTTGTGTGTTAAGAATTTGAAATGACTATGATAAATAATAGTTATTTATTAAATACAAAGTTCTGTAAAAAAAAAAAAGAATTAATGCCAAAAATTAAGTGGGTTTCGATAGAATACTACAAGGAACTTACTGTTTTGCCAAATCACCTTATCTTATAATTGGCACGATGAAATAGAATCAAATGAAAAATAAATTTATTTGATATTATTATTTTGAAATGAGTGATATGTACAATATTTTATATATCATTTTTTATATTTTATTTCTTTAGCGTATATTTGTGCTAATTAGATGAATTTAGTCTTATTTGGTGATCAGGCCATCATTTTACAAGATTATTGAATTATTTGGTTAATGTTGGATTTTGATATTATTTCAATTTTTTTACCAT
Source organism: Sindora glabra (assembly GCA_020226215.1). NCBI lineage: Eukaryota > Viridiplantae > Streptophyta > Magnoliopsida > Fabales > Fabaceae > Sindora > Sindora glabra. The sequence goes on from CM035229.1 coordinate 84,893,638, forward strand.
AACTTGAGTTCCAGAATTTCAATTGGAGTGATTTTTATGGCGTTGGAAAACTAAAATGAAGCTTTATAACTCTCATATTTTGGCCAAAACTTAAGCCAAACACTTAGAGGATCAAATTCGATCATGAAGATGAAGCACATGTTGTCAAGTCTCACGTAATTACAGTTTTGGGACTATAAATGGAGTTCTAGAGATTCAAATTAATTCAAATTAGTGCCCAAAATTGTTTGAGATCCAAATTAACATGATTCAAGACTCATTTTAATGAAAATACATAATTTTGAAGGTTTTACAATAACTAAAAGACAAACTTGTGAGATTTTCACTACAGTAACTTTTATAGTATTTCGATTTATATAGTAAATTCCAGGCTTCTAAATTAAGTAAGGTCCTATTCATTATAATCCAAAGATACATCCTAACTTGGCATAGTACATTTGCTTTAGGGGGAGATCAAGCAGATTAAATTTTTTACTGGCAAAAGCTAGATTCACTTTAAATAACTTTCCTATCTTCTCTAAGTTTCTTTTGTAAACTACTATAGATGGCTAATTTTCTACACTAGTTAAAGGAATTGGCACTCTAATTTAATTTGATATTGAGACTTATCTCTTAATTTTACTTTTAATTTATTTATATATTATTTTTTTGTTCTAGTTGTGAATGACTTCTTAAATAATTTGTTAATTTTGATTGATTAATTGATTATTTGTTGTAATTTATAGCTAAATAATTAATTACAATTAATTCTTGTTTGTAAGTTAGTTATGATTAATTATAATTAGTAGCAATTAGACTTTAGTGATTTAATAAGCAAGTGAATCATTAATTACTTAAGAAAAATAGAAAGCAAATTTAGCAATTTTTATTTGTAAAATTGTTAGATTCAAATTTAACTTTGTTATTAATGTTTAATACTATTATTAATTAGATTTAGATGTATGTCTTGAATTGAAATCAATAATAAAAAGGTTAGTTTAGGCACTTGTTCTGAATTAATCATCATTGAAAACTTTATATGATTATTATCAGCATTGAAATAGTATTTAGTCAAATAGTTTAATCAATTATGACTTTTGCTAAGGTTTATAATAAATATGAGAATTGACATGTAAATTTTCTTGGATTAGGCTTTCATATTCTATTTTATTCTAGTTTAATTTTGTTTTTATTGTTTCATTTAAATTGCTTTTGAAAACCTTTTATTTTTATATTTTATTTACATTGATTAACTTCAATTCCCTTGAGTTTGATTTGAACTCGCTTTTACGACATGTTTGAGTAAGTTTAGCAATTTTTTTTGGCATAAGGGACACATATCAATAGGAATATTCATACCTAAGGGAATGGTTATTTCATCAAATGATGGAATATTTATTCTATAGTAAAAGTAATAAAATAATTATTCCACCATTTATGAGATATTTTTTTACACTTATATATTATATTTTTTAAATATTCTAATATTACTTTTTATTAATAAATAATATCAATTTTTAAAATTTTTCTATCTAAATATTTTGATAATTATATTTTTAATAATAAGATTTAAAATAATATATTTTTCTATTCTTTATAAAAAAATTATTTGATGTAAAAAATTTGGCAAATTAATTTTTTATGTCTATAATTTTTATAATTAAATTTAAAATATAATAATTTTTATTTTTAATTATAATATTTTTTTAACATATATTACTATTTGATTATTTAATACATATGCTTGATTACAAATTATATATGTACAATTATAAAAAAATTGTAAATAAACAAAAAATAATAATATCATCTTTTATATAAATATAATTTCAACTTTACACTTTTATTTTTAAAGGTATTATTATTATTATTGATATATGTCATAACTCAACCTTGAAAATGTGATCCACGTAGGAAGTTGTTATAAAATAACTACCTATTAGCCTTATTAATAAATAATTAATGCAATATTCTACATGCTAGGCATCTTTTAAGGAGATGTAAATGTCAAAATTATTTATGAATGAATTGTAATATCATAAAATTCATAAAATATGTAAAATCAAAAATAATATAATAATAATTGATTATATAATCATACATGAAGGTTCAAAAGCAAAATCTAAACCTTACAGTCAATTATAGAGTTGATTATATTTATCTATAAAGTATCTTTAGAGATTATAGTTGACTATAAGCATTTAAAGAATAATTTTTTTAGGATAGTAAACTATAGGTCATTCGAAAGTAATTGTCAATGCCATAATCGATCATATAGTTGATTATAAGTTTGAATTTACAAATTTTTTGATAAATTCACTATTTATTTAGCATTTTAACATCAATATATCATTATATACCAACTCAAATCCAAAATTTGTCTTAAAATTAACATCCTTCCTTATATTTTAACTAAATACTAGCAAAAACTCATGCTACAACAAGAATTTGCATACATAAATCATAGAATCATTAACTCCCATCACATAATCATCAACCAATATAAAATCACATAAAACTAAGTTATTTGAAACAAATTGCTTACTTACCCTGTGTATGTAGGAAATGATGGAGGCTTAGATTTGCTTCTATCTTGCCTTATTCATTCAAGAATTCAACAACTTTTGTTAGGAATATAAAATACCTAATTCCTCATGCCAAGCAAAGACCTATAAAACAATTACTCATAAGTCTTGAATTAGAGGAAATTACCTTGGTTTGCTTGAGAATTATGGATGATTGCTTGTAATTGGTGGCTTGATTTTGCTAACTCCACTTGAAAAAGATGAGAAAAAGTAAAGTAAGATAAGTTTGGTGAAATGATTGTTAGGAATTAGGGCTTTAAAGTTAACTTTAAGGGCATTTTGGAGAAATTCAGAGTAGCTTAAGGATAGTATTAGAGAAGGATTCCTTAAATATCCTCCATACAAATTTGTTTGCTTTTAACGATACTCTAACCTTTGATTATTTTATTTCATCATTTTTCTTACTAATTTCCCTCATATTTTACAACAAAATCCTATGATTTTCCATAAAAATTCTAATTTTAAAAATACTTATAACAATTAAATAATTTTTTAACACAAATATTTTAATTATTTTTAATTTCTTAAGGGGTGTAATGATTCTTCCCCCTTCAAAAAGTTTATCCTTGAATTCTTAATGAATTGATTACACTAATGATTTTAACAATATATTTATTAGTAATAAGATTAAACTTTAATGCTTACCAGAAAGGTTACCACATTTCTTGCTCATATTCCTAAGTTACTTTTTCTACTCTATGTCATTCCCTCTAAACTTTCATTAAGGGTAACTTTTTCAATCTTAGTTTTCTAATTTAATGGTTTAGCATATTAAATGACTACTCTTTATAAAATAGTTTAGGATTTTATTATAACAGCTCATATTGAATCATATAGGATATTTCAAGAATGTATTTTTAGAGCATAGACATATAGAATACCAGATGTATAACTCATAAGTTATCTAGGAGTTTTAACTGGTATGAAATTGCTCCTACACACTTAAGGATTGGAAAAGGTCCAATAAAATTGGGTTTCAAATTTTACTTTTTACCAAGTTGTATAATCCCTTTCATAAGTGAAACTTTTTAGAAGACAGTGTCTCCTTCTTGAAACTCTAATTCTTCTCTTTTCTTATCTATATAAGACTTTTGCTACTCTTGCATAATTTTTGACTAATATATGATGATCTGCACTTTTTCCAAAGCATTTATCACTAGATCTAGCCTAAGGAGTTTTACCTTTCTTGGTTTAAAACACCCCATAAGAGATCTACATCTCTAACCATATAAAGCTTTATAGGAAGCCATTTTGATACCGGTATCATGTACAAATTCAATTAGCGGTAAGTATTTTTCCTAGTTACCTTTAAACTCCAATATGCATGCTTTAAGCATATTTTTTAGAGTTTGAATTGTGTATTCTAATTATCTATTCGTTTATGAATGAATGGTTGGACTAAAATGCAACTCAGTTCCTAAAACTTGGTAGAATGATTACTAAAAATAAGTTGCAAATTATATTCCCTAATTTAAAATGATAGTGAATGGAATTCCATGGAATGACACTGTTTTATCTAAATAAGTTTAAGCATATTAAGTTGCAAATAAAGTGGCTTTGAATAGTAAAAAGTGAGCTAACTTAGTTAATCAATTAACCATTACTTAGATCAAATCAAATCCTTTTGAATTTCTTAGTAATCTTATAAAAAGATCTATGGTTACACTTTTCCATTTCCATTTTGGAATAAAAAGAGGTAGGTGTAAACTAATGGACCTTTGATGTTTCATTTTCATTTATTGACAAGAGAGACATTTGACCACATAATTCAGTATATCTCTCTTTTTTCCTTTCTACCAAAAGCTCTCCTATAGACCATGATACATTTTTGTTATACTAGGATGCATGGTGTAAGAAGAATAGTGAGATTGATATATTAATTCATTACTTTTATTAAAAGGAACCCAAAGCTGCTTTTGATATCTAATTACCTTTTTTGGTCAATAATTGGATCATTTTTTTTGTTTAGTATTGCTTCCTTTCTTCAAATAAGGTATTAGGGGCCTCTCTTCTAGGATTTTTTTTGTTCTTTCCTTAAGTATTGATTGAACAGTTACCTATTCAATAATTACTACATGTTCTCTAGCTTGAATGTTAACTACTACACCTAAATACTTCTTGCTTAATGTATCTATAACTATATTTACCTTGCCATAATGATAATGGATGGTGGGTCATAATCTTTAACAAGTTTTATCCATCTCTACTACCTTCGATTTAAATATTTTTTTTATCAAATATGTATTTTAAACTTTTATGATTAGTGCAAATTTCATATGTTTCTCCATATAAGTAATATCTCTATATTTTCAAGGCAAAAAACACAATAACCATATTAAGATTATAGGTTAAATAGTTAAGCCCATGCCTTTTCAATTATTGAATGTATAGGTAGTAATTTTCTCATGTTGCATCAACACGCATCTAAGATTAATACAGGACATATCACAGTAAGTCATAAACCCTCTTATTCTTAATGGAAGAGTTAGAACTAGAGCTAAAGTTAAACAAGCCTTTAATCATTGAAAGCTATTTTCATAATCATTATACCACACAAACTTGATGCTTTATAAGTTAGCTTGATTAATGGATTTGCTATTTTAGAAAAAAATTTCATAAACTGTTGGTAATAACTTATCATGCCTAGAAAACTTTAGATTTCCATCACTTTGGTAGGCTTTAGCAAACTTTTAATAACTTTAATATTTTAAGGACTTACTTGTAATATATCCTAAGATATTACATGTCCTAAGAATTTCACATTAATCAATCAAAATTCACATTTGAAAAATATTAGTATAGTTAGTTTTCACATAAGATCTGTAAAATATTTTTAATATACTAAGCGTTCTTTTCTTCACTTTTGGAATAAACTGAAATATCATTTATAAACATAATCATGAACTTATTTGGCAATAGCTTGAAGACTTAGTTCATGATATCGATAAATGTAGTTTGGGTATTTGTTAACCAAACAAACATGATTAAAAAATCATATGGCTATAATGGGTTTTCAATGGTGTTTTAGATATGTCTTCTTTCCAAATTTTTAAATGATGATATCTAGATTGTAAATTGATCTTCAAGAAATATTTCGATCTTTGCAATTGATCAAACAAATTATCAATTTAAGCCAAAAGGTATATATTTTTTTATTGCCATCTTGTTCAATTGCTAATAGCTAATATATAACAGTAACGCTCCATCATTCTTTTTGATAAATAGTACTGGTACTTTCAATGGTAATAAACTAAGGAAGATAAATCCTTTATCTATTAACTCCTATAACTACTTTTTAAAATTTTTTAGCTCAGTTGGAGTCATTCTATAAAAAGGTATAGAAATTAGTTTCATGCTTGGAACTAGATCAATATTGAATTTAATTTCTTGATAAAATGATAATCCAAATAACTCTTTAGAAATATGTCTAGAAATTCTTGCATAACTGGAACACTATCAATACTTAGAGAGGATTGATTTAAGTCTCAAATTACAGTTAAGTAAATAGTAAATTCATTTCTGATAATCCTTTAAGCTTTAATACTAGAAATTATTTTGATCATCTTAAATTGCTTCTTTCCCTGAAACATAATAGGTAAGGATCATTTTGCAATAGAAGTTACTATTTTGTAAAGACAATCTATTCGAGCATGATATGCAAATAGCCAATTCATTTCTAAAATGACATCATAATCTATCATCTCAAGTAAAATTAGATTAGTAGATATTAATTGATTATGCATACATATAGGAGAAGCATTTATAACTAAGATAGATACCATGGTTTTGTCTATTGGAATAGCTACTAACAAAAGATTTTGCAATTTACTACTAAGCTTAGTTATTAGAAAAATAAATTTCATAAAAAATAAAAGAATAAGTAGCTTTTAGATTAAATAACATATAGGCTTATAAGTTTTCAATTTTAAAAATACTTGCAACTATAATATTTAATGCTTGTGCTTCTTATTTGACCAAGGTAAATACTTTGCTTAGTTTTTAGCTATATTTTTCCCAGTTACCTCTACTCCTACCTTGTCCTAGGTTTGCTTGGGACTTTCCTAGAGCTGCAAATTATGCAAATGCTATACTTTGCTGAGAAGCAAGATAATTTGCACTACAAGTTAGAGGGTTTCTAAGAAATTTCCTCCTTTTATGTCCTAATTGACCATATTTATCATATACATTATTATTCTGATTACAAAGCCCTTAGTGTTTGTTTCCACACTAAACACACCTAGGCAGTTCTCCTTGAAAGCTACTTCTTCCTTGTAATTATCCTATAGTAAAACTTATGTGGGCATTTGGATAAAATTATTGGTTTCCTTAATCTTTTCCTTTTGGAAATCCTCTAAAAGAGCTTCTTAGATAAGCTAAACTTGAGAAAGATTTGCTCTCTTCCCTTAAAGAAACACTAGGATGAGGTATTCCTTTACACTAAGTGCAAAGCTAGGTCTTTTTGACCTATCCCATTTCCTGCTTCCAAATTGTGCTTCCCTTTTCCTTTAAGGCAAGCATCATTTTAGAATTTGATTAAATTTGACCAATTTAATCCAAATTTGGTTGGTTAATATCATATTTGTTGTATTAACCATTTGTTATAGATGAAAATATTGAAAGATATTTAAATTTTGATTGAAATTGATTTTGCATGTTATAAAATAAAATATATTAGAACCGACTGAAATCATTTAAAGAAGGTGTAAGCTATAAACTACTAGTGAAAACTCAAGCCTAATCATTAACAACCTATAATATTTCATCAAATTGTTAACCTCCTTTTTGGCATTTAAAATAATATCAAACCAATCTAGGGTTTTAATAAAAACTTAGTACAAACCTCTTTATTTGTACACTGCATTGCAAACTAATCCAATATCTTCTACATGTAACCATTCACATAGGAAAATTTAAGGCATAACAAATCATACATAGAAGCTATTTAGATTTTCTTATCCCTTTTGATTTATCTATCAATCTCTTCTTTATATGCCTTACAAATTTTCTTCCTTTTTATTTATTTCTTAATCTCTTCTTCATCTATTGTTGTAAACCTACATGTCATTCCACCAAATGCAAGCTTTGAGATAAAAGTATTTCTTTTAATTTTGATTTTATTTTTCAAATTTCTAATCCTCCATCTTTAATAATTTCAATCTCTTAATTTTACCTATTAATTTTTCATGGAAATTGCCTTTAATCTTTATAAATAATGATGAATGATTAATTACAAGAAACCATTTAACCTATTTAAAATAGAATAAAATAGTTAAGAATGGTTTTGTGTATTGTTTTAGTCAATGATAATTTTTATTTTTTGATTAACAATTTGCTTTGATTAGTTAAGATTGGCCTTCTTCATTGATTTTAACCTATTAATAGACAACTTTATTTTTCCTTTCTCTTTTTTGGTCTAAATTTAGCTCAAAGTGTATGGCCTACTACCTTTTGATTAGTGATAATTTTAGTAACATTAATGACATTGAAATAATGATTTCGTAATCCATGTGCAAGTTTTTCTACTTTAGCTTTTTCAATAGGAATTAGATAACTTCTATAACGAGATAGATAGATAAATTGTGCATCATAATCATTGATAAAGAAAGCTCCTTGCTTTAGATATCCAAACTCCATCACCCTTGTTTCTTTCATGCTAGATGAAAAAATAATTAATAAAACTTTCTTAAAAAGTTGCCTAGGTCAAAGGTAGTATATTTGCATCTTTGTTCTTTAAAACAATAAAGAACTAATAATGTGCTATATCTTCTAGCCTATATCCCATCAATTTAATTATTATTTATTTAGAACATGAAAGTATTCTTTCATATCTTTCAATCTATATAAGAAATTGATATGAATTTACAATTAGATCCAAACTAGTAAAATAAGGTTGTTTTAATTTGTTGAATATATGGATAATACATAGCTTATTATCCATATTTTCTTTAAGAAGGGTTTATTCTTTTTCTTAATCTTCTCTTTGACTAGAACCCTAATTATCCTAATCTTTACGTCAATCCTATTCCTTAGTTTCTTGGATAACTTATGTTATTTTAGTCATGATCTTTTGCCTAAAAGTTGTAACCTATAAAGGGATATTTTAATCATTATCTCCTTTCCATTAGCTACTCTAAAATCAAAAACCCTTGGATGTATCATGACTTAAATTTGATCATGATCAGTGTAGATCCTACTACTCAGTCTCCACTAACCTTCACATTATCTATACTAATCTTTTTTTTTTCTAATAAAAATCTTTTTATTTTCGTGGCAACTTAAAATGCATTATAGATATATAGAAAAATAAACAGAATCTCTTCTATTTTTGGATATTTCTTAAAGGTCACACACCTTAAAATATTAAACCTATGAATTTTTACAAATATGACATCGAAATTACATACAATAATTAAATGATTTTAACATTTAAATTATATAAGAACTATTCAATACTTTTTCCTAATCCAACTATCATAGTCTCCTAACAAAGTGATCTTTGATTCTTTATAAATGCAATAAGGATCTAATGCACTCATATTAACATGAAACATCAAAATAAAAAGAATAAAATATGAAAAATTAGTAAGCATATATCTATCACAACTATACTTAGAATTAATTATGTAAAATAATTAATGCTAATTAAGTATGAAAATAGAAAATAATTGCAAACCTAATTCTTGGATTTTATAACACAAGATACTAATTCTTGAACTGATGTATTTACCTGCACGTAACTTAGATTTATTATTTCACATCATAATTCATAATAACTTGAACCATTTAATTTACATAATATCATTACCACACTACACATAACTCATCTCGAGTAGTCATCAAATTTTCAAGTAACTAACAAGGTCCAATCATAATCAAGTCATCATAATCACATAAAATGAAAATATTCAAAAAAAATTAAATATCAATGTCATAACATGATACATAATAGTTTATAATAAATATATGTGCATCTACCTTTCGACTCATGGGTTAACCTTATATCTTTCACAAGCTTTCTATCCTTAGACCTTTCGGGTTAGCCTTATATCCTACCTACCTTTTTATTAAAATTTTTTATTTGATATTCATAATATCACCCCAATCATGTTTCTCAATTTCAATGCTATTTGTGGCATATTTCATAATATAAGTTATACATTAAAATTCAATCTCTATATATCACAAGACAAGATACATAGTTTATCATTACCAACCATTCATAATTAACCATTAGTAAATAATAGTACCATCATGCCAAATAAGCATAGCTAAACAACATTTACTTAATACATATATGCATTGATAGTCTATTATTCGATCGAATATAAATATCATCGAGCGATACTAGGTAATAATGGTACCTTGCCTTCATCATAAGTTTTCAAAAATTTAAATACAATATCCTACAAGACCAATATAGAAATATATATATCAATGTAGCAATTATTTCATTGGTGTTTTAATAAGGTAGACTATCATAAATATTGAGGTTGAAGCTCTCTAATTGAAAGTATACTCAAATCATATATGTATATATATTTTCTGTTAATATAATATCGAAATTATAAAATATAACATTTAATGATCATGAGTAATATATAAATTTTAAGATAAGATATATACTTACTATAGAATGCCTATTCATTTCAAGGATCCCTAAATGTTTGCCTTTATCATTTCTTTCTTCCTACTTCATAATTTGTAATGATAATTCATAATATATGAGTATTCCTTATTTTTTTCCAATATTACAATTTTAGACTTAATTCATAATATTCTAACGCTCAAGATCATCAATCTCTTATATTTTCTAATGTTAGCTTTTAAATTCAAAATACCATAGTATATAGATTCTTGGATCATCTCATACAAGTAAAATTATTAAAACTTGATGTTCTAAAAAAGCTCATTCTATACCACTCAATTATCCTAGATCATTATTTTCATATATTTTTTAGAATTATCATAAAAAATTAAAGATACTTATAAAAGAAAGGTTTTCTAAATTAAAGTATAAAACAATAAAAAATATTAGAATCTTAAGCTCTAGAAAGGTTCTAATCACATCAAAGTATAAAACTATACAATTATTTCTTTATATTTTTAACTCTTCTTTAAAGAATAAGAAAATCACATTTATTAGGAATCTTTTAAATTAAACTCTAAACATAAAAATGTTAAATTTTAATAATATAGATATATTTTAGCTATACAATTTAGCACATTTAAGCATAAAATCCTTATTTTGTTAGTATTATATCAAATATTCAAAATAAGATGACAAAATAGGGGTTTTTTGAATCAAGCTCAAATCATCTATAATATTAAAATGTAAAACTCTAGAGAGGCTTCAATCATATTACTCCATCATCTTATAGTATAAATTCGTTATTGTTAAAAGTTATCATCAAGTATTTTGAAAGTACACAAAAATAGGTTTTTCTAAATTATACTCATACACTCAAAAATATTAGAAAATTTTTGTATGAAAAATCTCACCACTGCTCAAGGGGGATCACTAGCGTTTCACTATTGCTAAAAAATTATTGGGTTGTTGAAAAATAAAGAGAGAGAGAGAGAGAGAGAGAGAGAGATCATCATTTATTGTTAAAGCTCTCACACATTAGTAGCTTATGGCAACTAGAAACAAAGGAGAAGTGCTCCAAAAAGCTATTAGAAGCTTGTCAGAAAAGCTTCTTGCCAAGCTTGCTTTTGTTTTTGAACTACTATGCAAAGAAACTTGCACTCAACGACATTCATTAATAGTAACCGATTATGAATAGAAGAAGCTAACAGTGGCATGGTGTGATTGGAAAGGGAAGAAGGCATCGTTAAAAGGTGGAAGAAAGAAAGAGAAAGAGAAAGCAATGCCAAAAAATAGAAAAAGAATAAAACTTTAGATTTTGATTTAGTGCTTCTTGTAGCATGTGAGCTTATTTTTCTTATTAGATTTTATCCTTTATTTTCTATTTTAGTAAATCCTAGTCTCATTTATTTGAAAGAGATCCATCTTCATTAAATCCCTTTCCTTATCTAATTTAACCACTGTAAATATTTCAACAATCTAAAAATATTAAGAGACTATTTATTAAATCATAGTTACACTTATATATACATTTATATATATCCTAATTCATCACACCTTGAATTTCTAGAATAATTTCATAAGTTTACAAATTTATGAACAAAAGTTATCCATCAAAACTTATACTATATTTTATAAATTTCTTACTCTCAACTTCTAAAAGTCCTAATAAAAAAATTAGGTAACATCTTCATTATGCAATTAAAATTTAAAATGCCCATGTCTCACCTTGGAATACATATAATTGAAATATATACCTTAGGGCATATAAAATAAAATTTCTAAATTTTACTCTAGGGCATTATAAGATAACTCTTCATCACTCAAATTGTTAACTCAATGACTACTTAAATTTACCATCTTTCTTATTTCATAGAATTTTTCAATCACTTAGATAAAGATAAAGATCAACAATAACAATGTATAAGAAAAGAGCTCTACCACTATATCTTTAGGTATTTTAGGGTTTATCAAAATGTTATTGGTGATATGTGACCCCAAATGCACACATACTACTGATACAGTTTTGACTAATACTTATTTAAGTAACAAATAAATATAACTTATTCATCCTATCCTAAAGCCTTAGTCCTCACTAAAAACCTTAGGCCTTATGATACTAACTTTGTCACGACCTTCCTAAGTTATGATCAACATGAAACCAAACAGCTTGGTCAGCCTAACCTCACTTTATTACTTGTATCAACACATGATTTACTAAAAATGCCAAATAATATATACAAGAGATTAAAATATTTACAAATTAGTTTATATATACAATACTTAACAAAGTAAGGAAGTTAAATCTATTTACTTATGTTAAGGATTTAGGGTAAACTGACTTAACAACCCTAGCAAAACAAGATAGTTCTATTTTGCTCACACTCCATCTACATACTATAAGGCTAGGGAAAGGTGTTTTTTATATACATGCAAAAATAATCTATAGTTGCATAATATAATAAAAAGCCCTAGAGTAATTACTTCTATTATGGTGGTAGTGAAAGAGCCTTTGCAGTAGTATTTGTAAAAATTAAACATATAAAAGAGTGAGTTTAAGATTCAATAAGCAAAAAATTTATTTAAAATTAAGTGTGAAAGAATACATACCATATTCTTACCATTCAGGTTATTCTTTAATACATAATTATATAATTGCATACAATGCTCCAATAAACAACAACATTTCCATTTGAGTAAATAATGTTAAATAAATAGATACAAAAATGCAATTAAACCTTCTTCTGACTTTCAGTCAGCTTTATCCCTTCAAAAACTTATCTTTATCCTTTCAAAGTCTACCTTTTCTTTTCAGAAACATTTACCAGGTTCAGTTTTATGTCATAGTCCAATTATCTTATCCCTTTTGTTGATAAATTTCAACACAATAATATATTATACCAAGATTTTAGTATTAAAAATCAAATACAAGTGCATTCATATGCTAAATATGTGAATATATGAATCATATATTACTACAATATCATAAAATTTCATAAAATATGCAAAAAAAAAGGATATAATAAGGTAATAGTCAATTATATAATCAACTAATAGGGTTTAAAAGTAATATTTGATCTCTATAATTAATTATATAGTCGACTATAATGATACTGAGAGCAATTTTGAAGGCTATAGTTGACTATAGATATTCAAAAGACAAAATTTTCTAAGATAGTCAATTATGTAATTGATTATATTTCTATGATAGTTGACTATAAACCCCTTGTGAGCAACTCTTAATGTCATAATCAATTATAAGCTTAAATTTATGGATTTTTCAATAAATTCATTGTTCACTTGGCATTTTAACATCAATATATCATTATATACCAACTCAAATCTAGAATTTATCTCAAAATAAACATCTTTACTCATATTTCAACTAAATACTAGTTGAAACTCATGTTACAACAAGAATTCACTTATATAAATCACTAAATCATCAATTTCTACTCATCAAACAACATAAAATCATAAAAATTTATTCTAAGAAATTGCTTACTTACCCTAAGTAAGAAAAAGATGATGAAGGTTTAGAATTGCAACTATCTTACTGTATTTATTCAAGAATTCAAAAACTTAGGATTAGGAATCTAAAATCTCTAACTCCTGATCCCAAGCAAAAACCTATAAAATAATTACCTGTATGTTTTTGAATTAAAGGAAATTATCTTGGTTTACCTAAGAATCATGAATGATTGCTTGGAATTTTTGGCTTGATATTTGAGAAAATAGAGAAGGATGAGTTAGTTGTCAGGACTTGGGTTTTAAAATTATTAAGATTGGCTAAACTTTAAGGTCTTTTAAGGAGATTAAAAGTAGCTTAAGGATAGTATTGGAAAAGAAGTTTTTAAATCTCCATCATACATACTTATTTAATTTTAATGATACTCCAACCTTTGATTATTTTATTTCCTCATTTTCTTACTAACTTGCCTCTTATTCTATCATAAAATCCTATTATTTTCTATAAAACTCTCTTCTAAAAATAACTGTAATAATTAAATAATTATTTTTTGTATAAAAATATTCTAATTATTTTTAATTTCTTAAATAGTATTACATGTTATCACTGTCATTATCTCTTAATCTCTAACTAATAAACTAAGTAATAAGAAAAGGAATCACAAATAGCGTGATTCCATTTGCGATTCCATTCCCTAAGTAAACCAAACAATTAAAAAAATCCCTTCCATTACTCCCCTCTATCTAATTCTAGCTCGTTTCCAATCCTACAAATTGAACCAAATGCCACCTTATAATCTAATAGGTGTAACAATACACACACACACACACACACACACATATTACATTTCTATAATATTTGTTGTATCAAATATAATTATGAAATGGAATTTTCATTCTATTCCTAACCATGTCAAACATGATTATGAATGATCATTCCATTTAATGATGACAATTTAACCTATACTTAATAAGTACCATCAATTTTTACCCATTTAGGTATGTATATGAGGTCATGAATATGAACATAGGTGCATGTAATGAAATTTTTGTAAAGATTTTATCATGTATAGGTATGGGTACAGGGATCATACTACCCAACTCTTTCCATACTTATATTATATAATATATACTTAAATAATATATAATAATATATATTTATATATAAACTTAATTATATAATAAAAAGAAAAATTAAAATTATACATATAATCAATTAATGTAAAGATAATAAGTTTTTAAAAATAAACTTTAGTAAAAGAATTCTTGTTATCCTTTATTGTATTAATATTATTAGATTTTCCAAGTAACTATTATTTTACTAAAAAATAATAAGATTTAAATGAATACTATAAATATAGTAAAATATAAATAAATTATAATGAGATGAATAGAATAAAAATAATTGGATATCTTTAATTTTTATTAAAAAATTATAATACAAAATAAATAAATATACATTATTTAAATAAAATAAAAAAATGAAGATGACACGACAATTCAATGATTTGACTAAAATGAAGATGAATATTAAAAACAGCAAAGGACAAAGTATTTTCGAATGGGAATGAATATGGGATTAATCCAAACCCTACCCATTCCCATTCTTAATTCCACTGCATTGCATCAAACGTTACATTACAGTTAAATGTTGCACTTTAAAAAATAAAAATACAAAAGAGATAATACTGAACTTGGTGATGTTGCCAACAGGTGCAGTTTGTTTATTAATTTAGTTTTTTTCACACAAAAAAAACAATTTATGTCTATAAACTGAGGTGAAAATGAAGGAAAAATGAAAATAATAAAAGGAAAAAAATGGCCTCTATGGACAACCGGAAATAACAAGCATTTTTGGTTCAAACACACAGCTATCCAAATTCCAACCGAACGTTAAGCCGCTCTCTGCTTCTCTCTCTCTCTTTCCTGGTCTCTCATTATTTTGTTCTTTGTATATATAGACTCTGCAATCGATTTCCTGTCTCATGAGGGAAACACTCATCTCTGCAATCCTTCTCTGATTCAATTCTATTCCCCTCAATTCAATTCTATTCAATCCACCAAACATTCATACAAAAGGAGTTCAGAACATAGACTAAAAACAAAAACTTTTTACAGGGAAAAAAAACTGAGTTCAGCTTCGAGCAATCAATGGAAAAGAGAGAGCCTTCCCGCACAGAGTAGCAGAAGATAAGAAGCTCATGGCTATGGGTCCTGAAAGATCAAAGCCACTCCACAACTTCTCCTTGCCATGCTTGAAATGGGGCAATCAAAGATTCCTCAGGTGTGTCAAAGTGTTCCCTTCCGACGTAGCCGAACCATCCTCACACGACCGACGATCTTCGCGTTTTCAATCGAAATTTGACCAATCTCAGCAGAACCAAATGAATCCACGATTTTCCAAGCCTCCAGCGTCAAACCCATTTCACAGTTCGAAACGAAAATCACCACCCAGCAATACCCGTAAAGATATTACTGAGAATAACAACAATAACATCGAGGCGGTGCGTGAGAAAATCATGACCGATCTCAGAGTGGCAGCAAAGAAGCTCAAAGTTTCGATTTTGGAAGAAGGTGGTGGCGAGGATGAAGCTGCTGCCAATGCGAGGCCTTGGAATTTGAGGACCAGACGAGCTGCGGGTAAGGCCCCCATTGAAGAAGGGAAAAGGTGTGATTTGGATTCTTCGCCGAAGAGGATTGGTGAAACTGTGGTGGCCAAGGAGAATCATATTAACTCGGAGAAGAATGAGAAAACCAAGTTTTCTATTTCACTCTCGAAGGAGGAGGTGGAAGAAGATTTCTGTTTAATGGTTGGTACGAGGCCTCCGAGAAGGCCTAAGAAGAGGTCTAGGATTGTGCAAAGGCAATTAGATGTAAGACTGAAATCTTTGTTTTAATTGTGTTTTTTCAGCTGCAGAATTTGGAATAATTTGCTTAACCTCCGTTTTCTGATCATCAACCACCCAAGTCGGTTATTTTCCAAACTTAAAATAACATAGGACAATCCTTAAATTTTTGCTTCTGACATCGTTTTTGCGGTCCGATTTTGCAGTCACTATTCCCAGGATTGTGGCTGACAGAGGTCACTCCGGACTCATATAAAGTTTCTGATGTTCCTGAATGAGGCAAAGGTGAGTAATTGAGCATCATCTTATGTTTTTCTCTGTTTTCAAATTGTGTGTATGATGTTCCGGATTATAATTTCTGAACAATAGTTATGCAGTGGCGGAAACGGTATCGTGATCAGCTGCGGGAAGTCTCAAATATTTTTCTTGCTGACTTCTTACACCTTGTGACATAAATAATGGTAATCGGAAAATCACTATGTAAACCCGAAATTGGATACAATAAACATGAGATTCTGACATTTGGTTATCTTAATTTAGCTGCTTGCAAAGTACTATGGATTAACATCATAGCTTTGCTAATGCATCTCGTAAAAATTTTGAGTTACTATTTAAATGATAGAATTTTGCACTAGATATAACTGTTTTAAACATTTTTATCTGTTTGTTATAGCCCGTCCCTATCAGAATAAGGTGCTGACTCTTCTGCCATTAATACATTAGCAGACACTTGATCTTCTGCTACGTGAATCTATCTCGCGAAGCCAAATGAACATATAATCTTTTGGGAACTGAGGTATCGTTGTTTATTTGATAAGTTATGAAGAGAGAGAATGATTGGCTTATAGGATTTATCTTACTTACAACAAATGACTAAAAAATCTTAATATTGTCAAAAATGGTGAAACTAATGCTACAGTACATCCTTCCATTGGCAGAAAGAAAGGGGATATTTAATCCGTTTTCCTTTTGCACGAAAAAAGAGATTAAACTCTTATTTTGTTGGGACTGTTTCATAGATGCAGAAAACGTGAAACTTAAAACTATGCGACTAGTATGCTCACCACGTTAATGTAGTACTATATTGCAAGCAAGTGATTTTCCAGTAACGATGGATGAAGAGAGGAAGGGGTGGGGACAACTCTGTTGTAATATTGGCTGGCTTTCCCTGATAAAACTGCCGCCAGGCCTTTTCTGGCTCAAAATTAAAGAGGACTGCAGAAGTCTCTGTCATTAGAGGCCAGCCCAATTTCTCCAGGAGAAAGGAAAAAACTGCACTAGTTGTTTTGCTGCTGCTTTCAGACTAATTGTTTTATTTACCTCGAGTTGTTTTCTTCGGGCAAAGAACTGGCGGGGAAGCTTATTTTTGCCTCATTTTATTTTCTTCTCTCAGCGGCATTTTTTATTTGTTGTTTGCATCTGATGCTAGAGACCTTCTAGATTGGAAGCAACAATGGTCTTCTTAATAGGAATTTGAATAATGAACATGAAGCCTTTCGTTATGGGTTAACATTCTTGCCTGAAACAAGATATTAGCATCCCAACCAGAGGTTAGCTGTGATTTCTTTGAGCTCATGTCATACAGTACTGTTCTGGTGAAATAATTTATGTTTGGTAGTTGCCGCCGCATATTTACTGCTTCTATCTGTTTCTGTGATGCTTCTGGGAATTTTACTATCCAATGTAGTGGGAAAATTCTGGGAATTCCGCAGGACCAATACTTGATCTCTAGCTTTCTGCTACAAAATATCAATAGCAAGACCATCTAATTAACAGCTTAATTATTTTTTTTTTTTTAGCCGGAATCTGTCTATGTTGAGAGGAATTGATAAACCAAAAATGGTATAAGGCCTCTTTATAAATTTCACTTGAGGTGATAGCCCGGGGAGTTAGGTTCTACTAATTTGGTAAGGACCATGGATTCTGTGAAAACCATCAGATAGGTTGCAAAGGAAGGTGGAGGAGAAATAATTAACACAGATGGTGGCTTTTTGTCGAAATAAGGCAAGCATATGCAACTAATATTTACTTTAATCTCAGATTATAGACTGGGTGGCTGTCATAATGGAGATTTTGTCCGCCTATATTATTTGAATATTTGAGTAGAATGAATAAGTAACTGCACGGTGCGGCCATTCTCGCTTCACGTATCACTTACTTGACCTGGCTATGCACTGCTTATGAATTATGATTTTCGACCAAACTGTTCGCGGAACTGCACCAGATGCCCTATTGATTAATTAATTATCATCAAGAAGATTTATCTAACTAGATATTATGAGGAAAATATATTTAATTAATCCAAAACTAATCATGCTGGCCGCTCTGTTTAATTATGTCCCTAGAATTGGACTCTTTGGAGGAATGAAATCATTATTAAATCTTGAAATGGATATTTCTTATGATTATTTCTCATTATTAAACTTAGATGAAGTTGATTTACCTAAAAAAGGGGATTTTTTTAAACAAGTAGAGGATGGCATAAAGATTGAATCTATAAAATCCCTGGCAATTACGGTGTAGACTACAGTCTTCTAAACCCCATCTTTAACACACGCTTTAATATTGAAATTCAACAAATCTGTCTTCATACTATTAAATGGAAATTGCCTGCTAAAGTATCAAATCTGGGGGAAGAGATTTTTTTTAGGAAGCCAATGACCACTTTATATGTTATTATTATGTTTAAAAAGATTACTATAAAATTAATGATGTTTAAATGTTGAATAAATAGTACATACAATTAAGATGATGCAATCTATTCTAAGTAAAAAGTATTAATTTGCAAACCTATGATATTAGATAAGCCAGTGGACGGCTGTGCTATTTGCAAAATGCTAAATGAGAGGGATCGGATATCTTTGTACTGAAGGTCTAAAAAAAGCCCTCATGAAATTGCCACCTCTACTTGCAACAATCTTTACAACTAGAGACAAAGTGTTAGTTAAATAGAGGAGGACATATTTCTATAAAGAAACCAATGTATTAACAAACGAGGACAAACACAAGCTTCCATTTCTCAGAGAATCACAATAGAAAACAACATTAGACACAAAGCATTACTGTCTCTTAAGCTTGCAACACTTTTATCTTCAAACTTCTCTCAACTTCTCCAGTTTAATCCTTGTCATGTTATAACACAATTAAAAAACCTCTCTGATTATGTCATCCATCACATGACACTGAGAAATCGAATTCAGAAGATGATGATGATGAATCAGTTGTTGCTCTTCTTAGCCTTGCTAACACGTAAAAATGAACCCAATCCGAGGAAATTTGGACTTCCCTTGGAAATAAATGGGGCTGGTAGATTTAAAACAGGACTGAACCCAAGGCCACTGCCATAAGATCCTCCATAACTCTTACCTGAAGAAGAGTTTTGCACTGAATGCAAATTTGAAGATGGTGATGATGATGGCTGCCTGCTTCTGTTGTGTTTGTTTCCATCCTTGGAATTCATTTTCTTTGGGTTTGGCACTGAACCAGTTGAATTGCTCCTTGATAAAAGAGGAAAAGGGCAGATCATCTTTTTCTTCGTATCACAATTGAGGCTTTTGCTTCTGCCGAAACCCCAGAAAGGCTTTGACCGAGTTTTTCTCTCATGATAATCAGTACTCATCTCTGGAACCTCTTTCTTCATTTTATCAATTCTAGGGCCACATGGACGAGGAGGAAGTTTAATATAAGGAGTTTCCAAAGACCTGGTGTCTTTCTGGGAACTGGTTTTCCCTCGAACCTGAATTGGAAGGATAACACCATTAGAGAAAAGTTCATCTGCAGAAGATGATTGAAACTTAAGGTTGCTGCTAATGCTAAACTCAAATTCAGAATTTGGATCCAGCGGCAATGTGCCTTTTCGAGTTTCATCGTGTTTCATTTGTATAACCTCTTCCATTTCAGAAAGATCATGGGAGAAAGAGGGACGACGAGGACTTGTTTGTGATCAGCACATAGTAACAGGCTCTCTCCAACAACAATAAGAAAATGATAATTTAGTTAAAGGTAAGGGGAAAAAAAGGAAAAAAAGAGCAACTAAAGAAAAGTGAGATCTAAGGATTGAAAAAATAGAGGTTCTTTTGGTTTGGAAGTCAAAAGACAACAGATAAAAGGAGAGGATTTTGAATCTGAGGTACAGAGGACAAAAACAGGTATTACCCTTATTTGAAGTTTGGAGAGCTTCAAGAGATTCTATGAAAAATGGAAGAAAGAAAGGAATTGAATGATCTTTGAATGAAAAGAAGCAGAATATGTTTTGTCTACTATTGTTGGAGATTGAAACAAAAAGAGGAAGACAAGAAAATATGACCTAAAACTAGGAAAATAAATTTTCTATGACAACTTGGAATTGGGAGGAGAAAACGTATACTGCAAAGTCAGTAAAAGTGTTGCTTGATTAGAGGAATTGACTGCAACCACAAAGTGATTTGGCTGAATTAAAGGAATAATTTTTGGAATCTTTTTTTTTTTTTCCTCTAAAGAACGGCCAGCCGGGATGACTTGTTGTGTAAGAATAGACTTAATTGTGTTTTCTAATTCATAATCCTAACCAATGATAAAGCTATTTCTTCTTTCCCCCATATCAACCAAAAAAAAAAAAACAACTTTTAAGTTAGAAGAGCATTGTCACATGTCAAATATAATCAATCACAAATTACTGTAGAGTGAAAAAAATTAATTAGATGGGGTACTGTCCCTATACATATTTCTAGATGATATTAGCTACAGATGATGTTTGCTCTTTGTGCCATTGGGGTAAGACATGCAAATTTACAGGAATATGCAGACAAAAATAGTTCTTTCTCCGTCCATTGCCACATTCTATAACATGATTCATATTGAGATGACTAGTCATGTCATATAGCATAGTTTACCAGATGGAAGGATCAAACTGTAATTTTCTTGTGGCCAACCTACTTTTAGCTAATCATGGTGATGAGATATACTATATGAGGTAATTCATAGACTTGAATTGTTTCTTAAGCAATTAGCTATAGTTAGGAAGTCTATTTATATACAAAACTTGTAATCAATTATAATTAAATATGTAATATTAATTATAATCTTAATCAAATTAGAAAGGAAAATATCAATTTAAAATAATTTCATAATATGTACATAATCAATCTAGAATCATTCTAAAATAATTTCTTAAATAAGTACGCAATAATAATTTCTTAAAAAGACATATAATCTCAATACTCTCTCTCAAATTGGAGCGTATATATCAAATGCACCCAATTTGTTTTATATATATATATATATATATATATATATATATATATATATATATATATATATACTCAATTCTCAATCCTCGGAGAGATTTTATAAAAACATCAACTAGTTAATCATTGGAGTTCACAAAAGCAATGTTGATTTTTTTCGAAGTTATCTTTTCTCAGATAAAGTGACAGGCAAGTTTAATGTGCTTAGTCCTCTCATGAAAGACTGGATTTGAGGCAATGTGTAATGCAACTTAATTATCATATACAAGTTCCATAGGACCTAATTAATATAATTTAAGTTCTTATAACAATTATTTCAACCATATAAGTTCACATGCGGTTAACGTCATGGGTCTATACTTTGCTTCTGCACTTGACCTTACCACTATATTTTGCTTTTTACTCTTCCATGAAATAAGATTTCCTCCAAACAGAATACAATAATCGGATATGGATCATCAATCACTTGGAGACTCAACCCAATTTGCATTAGAATACCTAATAACTTGAGTATAGCCTCGAATTTCATATAATAATGCTTTTCCTGGACTCCTCTTAATGTATCTCAGAATTCATGTAACTGCATCCTAATGAATTTCACAAGGTGAGTTGAGGAATTAACTCATTACACTTACAACAAATAAGATATCAGGTCGAGTAATTATAAGACAATTTAATTTTCTAATAAGCCTTCGATATCTTCCTGAATTTGAAAAAGGCTCCTCCTGATTTAGCAAAAGTTTTACATTTGGATCCATAGGTGTGTCAACTAGCATGCACTCCATCATATTGTTAGTGTGTGTGTCTTAGGAGTCAATCATAAGATGATTGTAATAACGCACAATGTATTATGTTTATTTTAGGCAATGCAATTATTATATTTTGTTTCATTTTAATATTTGCACAATTTATAACTTAATGTAATAATTATCTCTGAAATAGTTTTACAATTCCTAAAATGTACTTAATCTAGTATTATTGTGAAAAGAATAGCAATAATACATCAAAATTAGTATGTATCATGACTGATGATTATGAATCATGAATATGTGATATTAAGTTAATACATGGGTACATTTTTAGTGAACAGATGTACTGGATTGATCCGTTATAAGAATACTATATGAATTGATAAGTGTCATTAGTTATTCTCATATGACCAAAGTGCAAGTAGTCATTTGACTTGAAGTCACTACAATTCCTTACAAAAGGAGTCACACATTTTAATGTCGTCTCGTGTCACCTTTAATTAAAATAACAGGTAAGGCATTAATTTGGTTTGTCATGAATCATGTAAAAAGATATGAGTGATATAGATGAGATTTTATTCCTCCTATATAGAAAGAGTGATATCCTTAGGTCCATTGATTAAGTGAGACTAAGAAATGTATGGTTATGCTCGAATAGATCAACATGTAATATTGATCATTTGTTTAAATTAGTCTACTCAGTATTAAGAAATATAGATTGAACATTAATGAGGATAACACATTCTATACCTCTAGTTTGATGTAGAAATCATTACAAAAAGGACTGTGTTGCAAGGTGTTATTCACACATTAGTTGAATATCAAATCATAGACATTCTTACTACTTAGTTGGCAGTGATGTATTGTTAGATGTCACTCACTAGCTATGGTTCACTAATGGATCACACAAAAGGAGTAAGAATGAAATAATAATTAATTGAATTTTAGTTAAACTAAAATTCTATTAAATAGGTTTGTTATTTAGTGCATATATATATTATCAAAGTAATAATATATATATTTACGTAATATATGATATATTATGTGATATTATTTGATATTATAATAATATCAAATAATTATACCATTTGATATTAAATAATTATATTATAGGATAATATTATTATCTAATAATATTAGATAATTATATTATGAAATGATATTATTATCTAATAATATTTAGTTATTAATATCAAAGTAATATTAGATAACTAACAAATAAGCCTTATCTTTCTCCTTATTCTTACCATGATAGGGACAAAATTTTAGTTTTAAGTTAAATTAAAAAAGGGAGGCGGTTTTCCTAGTTGGACTAGGAAAGTGATATGTATAAGTTTTATGAAAATAATATAAAGGTATCACTTTGTATGAGATAATAAGCTACCACCAAAATAACTTAAAATGCACAAAACTCTAATCTTTTGTAAGAGAGACATTTCCTAGCATATTTGTAGGAGGTTGAGAAGCCATCATTCACTTCATGCGAATACCATAAAAGCACAATCACTTGACTGTGCTTGTAATTTTTAGATTGCACTTCAAGAGGTAATCCTTATAATATTGATCTATGTCTCTGTGCATAGATTCTAAGAAGGTTTCACATTTATAATTTTTAAAATCTATTTTTCCACCATATTATATGATACATGTAAAACCAACACATACCTGTCTCACTTAGTATATCAAGAATATATTTCCTCTGACAAATAGAGATATCGAATCAGGATTATGCTACCTTAATGCTACGAAAATGACGAAGTTTCCTAAAATCCTTAGTCTAGAAGTGATAAAATAAATAATGTTTAAGCTGGTCAATACCCTTGTGATCATCTCCTATAATCACTATGTCATCAATATAAATAATTAAACATATTTGACCAAAAATAGGAAAATGATAAAAAATAGAGTGATCAACTTCACTTTGTTGTATGCTAAAATCTCGAGCAACTTTATTGAATCTCCTAAACTAAGCTCCTGGAGATTGTTTAAGGCTATAAAGCAATTTCTTCAATTTACATATTAGATGAGCCTCCTCCTGAGCAATGAACCCTGATGATTGCTCCATGTAAACTTCTTCCTCAAAACCACCATACAAGAAGGCATTTTTAACGTCTAACTAATATAAAGGCCAATGATGAATAGTGGCTAAAGAAAGGAAAAGGCAAGCTAAGGCAATTTTTGTAACAGGTGAAAGTATATCCCTATAATCTAGATAAAAAATTGAGTATAGCCTTTTGCCACCATTTGAGCTTTTAATCGGTTAATCTCTTTATCAGGACCAATTTTAACAGTGAAGACTTAACAAAATTTAATTAAAGATTTTCTAGTAGGCAAAGGTAACAATTCTCATGTACTACTATTGTGTAATACAATTATCACATCCAGCATTGCCTGACACCACCCTAAGTGAGAGAGAATTTCTTGTATAGTTTTAGGAATGGAAATAGAGGACAAAATAGAAATAAAAGAATGGTAGGATGTAGAAAGACAATGATAAGTTCAAAAATTATAAATAAGGTATGAGTTTCGAGTAGAAGGGTCACCTTTTCAAAAGATGATGGGAAGGTCATCAAGACTTTCTGGTGGATTGAATTCTGGAGATGATATTGGCACAAGACATAGGTCTATAAAAACTTTTGTAGTAATTTAGGCTAGTACTAAATCAATTGAATTTTTAACAATCTGAGTTGGACGAGGTTGTCACTAATCGATAATTAAGGGCCTATCTTGTGAACAAGTTACAAGTGTAGAATCATAAAATAAATAGGTAAAACCTTAGTTATAGGAATGGATTCTATGGAAAAGGAGAAAAATAAAGAAGAATTAAACAATGTAACATCAGTAGAAGTAAAAAATTTATGCAAGGTTGGTGAATAACAATCATAACTTTTTTACAATCTTAAATACCTTAAAAAAAATATTTGATGGATTTGAGGGATATATTATCTTTTCTTAGAGAAAAATCATGGACAAAACAAGTACATCCAAAATATAAAGAGGAAGTTATATATAGGTTTTTTTAGAAAAACCAAGGAGTGAGAATTTTGATTATCTAAAACAGAAGAATGCATACAATTAATTAAATAACATACAATTTGAACAACATTTACCTAAAAACAAAAAGGAATGTTTGTATGTACCAAAAGAATTCATATAGTTTCAATTAAATGTCAATTCTTTCTCTCAGCAACAACATTTTGTTGAGATATATGTGGAAATATGAATTGATGGATAATGGCTTTGAGGGACATGAAAGAAGAAAAAGATGCAAAAAAATATTCTTGTGCATTATCACTTCGAAGTATGCGAATTTTAACACCAAATTAATTATGAATTTTAGAACAAAAAGACTTAAAAGCTAAAAATAACTTAAAATAATCTTTCATTAAATATAAACATATACATTGAGAGTAATAATCAATAAATATAACAAAATATCTAAAACCTAAAGTTGAAGTAATAATCAGAATGAATGATAGAAAATAATGACTCTGCTTTATTGTAGGTTCTACTAGGGAATGAACTTCGTACATACTTACTAAGTTAACAAGACTCACACTCTAAAGACTCTAAAATTGAAAGATAAGGAACCATTTTGTGAAATTTTTCAATATCAAGGTAACCTAAATGATAGTGAAGTAACTCAAATGATTCGACAGTAACATAAATTACTGGAGAAGTTGATTGGATGTAATAATGTCTTTGTGACTCATGCTTGGTGCCAATCATTATCCCTGTATTCCAATCCTGTATGGAAAAAGAATTATCAAAAAAGGTTATAGAATAATGAAAAGTACGTGTAAGTTAGCTAATAGATATTAAATTGAGTAGATAATCAAGAATATAAAGGACTGATTTCAAAGGTAAAGATAGGAAAAGATTTACTTGACTAACAACTTGTGCACTAATTTTTATTCCATTAGCTAAAGTGATAACAAGAAGAAATTTATTGGTATAAAAATATGTAAATAAGGATTTATTACCAACTATGTGATTAGAAACTCTTGAATCAAGCACTCAAGGTCCTAAGGATGTTAAATGAGATAGATAGGCTGTAAAATTACCAGAATGTGTTATGGAGGCAACACTTTTTCCTTGTTTATACTAAGTGAATAGATTTTGAAAGAAACCCTGAAGCTCTTGATCAGATGAGATTGAGTGATTACTTGTTTCATTGATAGCTACTTCTGTACTAGTTTTAATATTAGCTACAGTAGCAAGCCATATGGGGCGTAAATGCAAGACCTAATAGCATTCTCGTGAATGCCTAGGTTTTGGGCAATGATTGCAATAGTAATAAGAGTTTCCTTATCTTCCACATCCCCTTCCTTGAATTTCATGACCACTTCGACTTTTGTCATTTAAATGAAATACTAAGGCAAAATTATCATTTCCTGTAATGAAAGGTGTTGGAAATTTATCATTTTCTATAATGAAAAGTGTTAGATGCTTGTGTCACATTTGGCCTGAGAAAGCATCATTCAAGGTTAGAATTTGAGTAGAAGCCAGTAGTTAATTACGAATTATAGAAAATTCTTAGTTGACACTTACAAGAGTAAGGGCTATAAAAAGTTGATTTTGCTATGTCTCTTAGTTAGTGATATCAATTGTGATAGGTATTAGTTATTGGAATTCTTCCATAACAATTTGGACTCTTTTAATATAGAAAGAAATACTTGAATCATGTTTCTTCAAATTAGCTAGATTATATATAAGATTATAAAGTTATCGGATGTTATTTGAATATAGTTGTTTAACCTTTTCCCACACATCATAACAACTTGTAGAAGAGTAGAAATAGATGAACAAATCGGGTTTAATAAACTGCCATAAAATAAATAACAATTGAACATCTAATTTTTCCTAAGTTAGTTGATTAGGTGTGGGGATATCTATAAGCATTTTTTGTTAGTATGTGTCCTAGGAACCAATCATATAGATGATTGAAGTAATACACAATGTATTATATTTTATTTTGGGTAATTTAATTATTATATTTTATTTTTATAATTTTATTATTATTCTATGCGATTTATAACTTAATATAATAATTATCCTTGGAATAATTTTGCTATTTCTAAAATGCCCCTAGTTAAGTATTATTACGAAAAGGATAGTAATAATACATCTAGACTAGCATGTATAATAACTGATAATTACGAATTATGGATATGTGATATTAAGTCAATACATGAGTACATTATTAATGAACAATGTACTGCACTGACCCACTATGAGAATATTGCATGGATAGACGTGTCATAAGTTATTCTCATATAATCACAAATACACATAAACCTTTGACCTAAAGTCACTACGGTTTCCTACATGAGGAATTACTCACTTTAATATTGTCCTATGTCATATTTGATCAGGATGATGAATAGGGCATTGATTAGGTGTGTCATGAATCGTGCAGAGGGAAGTGAGTGATGTAGATGAAATTTTGTTACTCTTGTATAAAAGAGAAATATCCTTGGGCCCCTTGATTAAGTAAAACTTAGAAATGCATGACCATACTTAATTGGATTAATATGTGATATTAATTATTTATTTTAAGTCTACTCAGTATCAAGAAATATAAATTGAACATTGACGAGGATGACACATTCCATGCCTCCAGTTCAATTTGGATATTATTACAAAATGGTTATGATGCAAATTGTTGATCATGTATTAGGTGGATGTCGAATCACAGATATTCTTACTACTTGAGTGACAGTGATATATTACTAGATAGCACTCACTGTCTATGACTCAATAATGAGTCATTGTTAACGTAATAAGAACCTATAGGGTCACACAAAAGTAGTAGGAATAAGACAATAATTAATTAGACTTTAATTATATTAATATCTAATTAATTGAACTTATTTTCGTGCATATATATATTATTATTAAGAATAATAATGTGTTATTCACATAATATATATATTATGTGATATTATTTGATATTAAAGTAATATTAAATAATTACATTATTAGATATTAGATAAATATATTATGAGATAATATTATTTTAATATTTGATAACTATATGCAATTATCTAATGTTAAGATATTTATATTATAAGATAATATTATCTAATATTAGATAATTAATAGATAAATCTTATCTCTCCTCATTATCTCTAGGATAAGGATAAAATGAGTTGTTAAGTGTGATTAGGATTTTGGAAGCATTATCGTAGTAAAACTAAGATTGTGGCTTGCCTAAGTTCTATAAAAAGGGGCTTGAGAGCAGCACATTATGCACACGCTCATAAGCCTTATAAAACCCTAAATCACTCATAAAACATCGAATTTTAATTCCTAGAGAGAGAAACGCATCCTAGCAGATTCGTGGAGGGTAAGAGGTCGTTGTTCACTCTGTGTGGATACCGTAGAGACGTTGTACCTTCCAACCGACGTTTGATTCATCCACTCTCAAGTTTTGATCAGTAGAAACACGAGTGCCCAATAGGTAAAATCTTAATCATTGATTTATACTTTTTGCATGGATCCCAGGTAGAATTCGAATCAAGCCTTTGAAATTCCGCTGCATGTAATAATCCAAATTCTTAACATTTTCATTAAGTGATTTTACACTTCCTACCCCTTAAACCAAGTTTGAATAGCAACAAACTATGAAGTACAATTGTCTTCATTTAATTTAACTGATGTAATGGTAAGATTACCATTAGATAAGAGGAAATTTTTTTTGTAACCTTTGAATTTTCTTCCATATTAAAAAGATAACTAGATAGGCAACAAGTAACCAAAGAATAGAACCTAGAAAAAAAATATTATTGTTTGGATCAACGAACAACCAAAAAACAAAACTAGGAAAAATAAGTCTTATTATCTAGATCCAAAAAAAGAGGATATGATGTTTGGATTTAAAAACGGAGGCCACAAACATTCTCGACAAGAAGGTGTAATTGCTGTTGGGTAGCACATGTTATTCAGCGTATTTGGAGTAGCGGCATGTGTGTTTCATGTGCGTCTACAATGGTGGCGTATTAACATCACATGTCAGTTACGGACACCAAAAATTTGCCTTTGGCAACGATTATGGTGGTTGTTCTTCAAAATACCTGCTACAACTCCAAGAATCAAAGAAAAATATATTAGGCATTATTTTAGTTTTTGAAAGGAAAAATAAAGGATTCTATGTTTAAGTTTGTAGGGTCCATGTTTAGAAGCTTGGAGGTGTTTAGGTATGTAAAATCTATGTTTTTAGGTAATAAAAGAGAGTTTGAAATTCAACATAAGATAATTAAAGCAGAAGTAGAGTCTTTCAAAGTGAAGGCTTTGATACCAACTAGAATTATCAAAAGTGGCTTAAGCAATTAGCTACAGTTAGGAAGTATATTTATATACAAAAGTTGTAATCAATTGTAATTAAATTTATGATATTAATTATAATCTTAATCAAGCTAAAAGGAAAAATATCAATCTAAAATAACTTTTTAACATCTACATAATTAACCTAGAATCATTCTAAAATGATTTCCTAAAAAGGCATACAATAATGATATTCTAAAAAGGCATATAATCTCAACACATACTTTACATTTACTATCATTTCGATAAATTGGCTAGTTTCTGCATTTTAAGTATCTAAAGCTTAAAGATTCCCTACTTCAAACAATGAGATCATAGTATTTTACTCTTAGCTTTTAATCAATGATTTGAGACACAAGGAAGTATATTATGATCTTTTAGAAAGAAAAAAAATCATAAAAAGTATGCAGGATTTCTTTAAGCCTAATAAAATCAAAATTTTCATTCTTAGAGCTAGATACTCGATCATTAGCTTACTAAATGCTAAAGTAGATGAAATGAAAGAACATGGATTCCACCTGCCAACTGAATTTGTCATTTTCAATCAAAAATATACTACTCTTTTTTACGTGTAGATGTTAAAAATAGCAGTCAATTACTTACTCAAAAAGGAAACAATAAATATGAGTGTAGTATTATATCTTCATATATCCTAAAGATACCATCATATATACGAAAATACACTTCATTAAATTGAAAAGATGAGAAAGGTCGGTTTAATTACTAACTACTATTTTCAATGTCTATAAATTTTCTTAAATTTGAAATATTTTAATAATTTTGACTTGCTTTGAAAATCTAGTAGAAATTGAAAAATACATAATTGCAATCCTTATAGTTTTATTTTTGTTTTGGAGTATTATAACATGAATATCTCGCTTAAAATATGAAGAAGAGATTCTATATTAACTTGCAAAAAGTATCATTGGGAGTAATTTGGTTTAAAATGCATTTTTAAGTGAAAAAGTGTCAACAGCCTTAATGCATCTTGACACAGAATTTGGGATTCAAGTGAATTAATTTATGATCATTTTTCTGCATATATTAAATTATGTAATGAAGCATATATCATAAAATAGAATTGTCTATCTCCCTTATTAATGTTACCTAGAGATTTTTAGTGTAAAATATTTTTACAACTTCATATACATACATAGGTGACTCGATTATATTACTTTTGATCATATTGTATATAAAATTTCATTATATGGACTATAAATCTTTGGTATCTTGTTATCCTTTCAAGTATTACATAAAAGAGTTTACGGAAGGGTTGACACAGATGACAACCAATAGTATTTGTTCACATTTGCATAGAAAATTGGCAAAGCTTGGAGTTCCCATGTTGATTTTTCAATTCTTTGATGCTCTAAATGTCACACACACAAAGGTAAATTGTTATTCTAGGAAAGCATGAAACTTTCCTTTATTACATTGCCAAATTGAGGTTAAAAGTCTGGGCATTTAGAGATAAATAATGAATCGAGCCCTTAACATTAAAGGGCAAACCTAATAGACTATAGTATAGGGAAGGTAAGGATCAACTTTGAGAATAGATGCAATTTGGACAAGTAGCTAGTAAACCTAAAATAATGGGACAAAAAGTCCTTGTTTGCAATGCTCAATAGTTACCACAACACGAGACCTCATCCACCCATTATTTGAGGACCCCATGTTATGTTATCTTTCTACCCAAAAAGCATATATAATAAAACTTTCTTTCATCATTCCTCTTTCTCTTTCTTTTATAACTTGAGATTGGAAAAAGGTGAGATAAGATGGCTTTGCGGAAGTGATTAGAAGTTTAATAAAAGAATCCAAGCACAACGACCAAATTCATTATCTTTTTAAATTTTTCTTTTATTCTTTGAATAAGAAATAATATATTCATCTTTGGTTAATAGATAAATTGTGTAGAGATGTGGTTGTGATTAGTATAATAGACCCAAACAGGAGAAGATATGATCATGAGTGATGGAAATAGATGTCACATAGAATGAGTCATTTATATAGTAAAGATAGCTTATTTTCATGAGTGGGGAAAGTAGCTCTACGAAGGGAGAAAGATAGGAGTGTTTTCTTCATGGATGGAGAAAGTCCTCTCTTTTATGTGTAGTATATATCAAGTGGATGATAACTCATTTTCATCTTGCATTTGAGGTTGAGGCCACTTCACTAGATATACAATTTCAATGTTAACAAGATGCAAGCACTTAACCCTCTCTTAATGATCAATGCCTACTAAAGCAAGGTTATCAACTAGCCCTCCTAACCATTGCAAAATTATAGATATTTATAAATATTTTATATAAGATACATGAAAATAAAATAAAATACTAGTGGGTGCATTTAATTTAGTGACTTGCCTATTCCTACTATTATAAAAAAAATACTATTAACTATCAAATTAAGTAATATATTAAGCTTGGAATTAAAAGCTTAATTTATAGAAAAGTTTAAATTTATACCTGACATTCATTTAATTATTTATTTTCAAATCATACTTTCTTTTATCATTTTAAGTGAGAACTATAATATTATTATACTTTCACTTATTAAATTAATTTTTGCACATAATTTTGAACTCAACTTCATGTATTTAATTAAAAAATATATAGATAAATTAATATTTATTAATTATATAATATAAAAATTATGTTTGAAAAAATAAGTTAATATGTTAACATACAATAACAAAATGATCCATATTAAAAAAATTATGAAAAAATTATATAATTTCATAAAAGGATTAATTAAGCTTATAGTAAATATTAATTCTAAAATTTTATATAATTTAAGTTAAAAAGGAAGCAAATTCAACTACATAAAGTTAATGATATTTTTTTTTGCAATTTGTTATTTTTATTGTATAGTTAGTGCAATACATAGTCATTTTATATACCATAAATATTTCTCTTACCAAAGTGAAAAAGCTTCTCCACTTATTGAAAATTGAATAATCTTGCCAATTTGGATTATGGAAATTGAAATATGGAACATAGTAGAGTTGGAGTGGGCTTGGAAATCTTCCTACATATATTTAAGTTCCTTGCAATTGCATTATAGCTAATTAACCAACAGAAAAGGTTATCTTAGAAAATTATCATTCGATCTAAATGTAGATATCTCATTAAAACCATAGTAAAAAGTTATTTTTTTTAATTCTAACATCTTAATTTATGAAAATTTTTGACACTTTTAGAATTAAAATTTAAGTTCAAATTACAAAATGAACAATTCATACTCTAAGAGAAATAAAAATTAAATGAAAAATAGAAAATCATAAAAAATAAATTATTTGAAAAATAATTCTAAATGATTTTTTTAGCCGAAAAAGGCTACAATGAATTATGTTACCCACCACAACTAACAAGCTTTAAAAACACAAAAAATTCAACAAGAGAAAGGTTAGAAATAAAGAAGAATAACGTTAAGTTGAATAATCTATTTACTAGCAATGAAACTAAAATTTTGAAGTATGTTATTTCACATAAAAAATTATTACTAAATTATTTTAACATGTAGAAAGGGTGAGTCCAAATCACAAGTCAATTAAAGCATGAATTTAAGTCAAACCTCAAGGAATAGAAGTCAATCAATGGAGTTAAAATGTAAAAACATGAGGGTTTTGTATTGAAATCTAAATGAAACAAATAAGAATGGAATTAAAAATGAAAATACTAGAATATAAAGGTCCAATCCAAGGAAAATTACATTCCAATTTTCAAATTTATCATAAACACCTAATAAATTTTACAATTGATTTAACCACTTAACTAAAAATCACTCTGATGTTTGCAATAATTGTGCAAAATTCCTAATGATAATTATCCTAGAAAAAACACTTAAATTAACCTTTATTATTAATTTTAATTCAAGACAAGCACCTAAATCTAATCAATAATAACATTAAATATCAAAAATAATATTATGACTAAATGAATAATTTTGCACACGAAAATTATCAATTCATCCTTTTTATTTATTAAGCAATTAATGATTCACCTATATGTCAAATTGCCAAAGCCTAATTATTGCTAATTATAACAATCACAACTAATCTCCTATAAGAATTAATTTTAATTAATTTTTTATCTATAGATTACAACAAATAATTAACTAGTTGATCACATTTAGCAAATTATCTAAATAGTCATTCAAAACAAAAGCAAAAAATTAAAAGATTATCAAATAAAAAATAAAATTAAGAATAAGTTCTTAATATCAAACCAATTTAGAATGATAATTCCTTGAAGAGATATAAAAAATTAACCACTCATAGTGCTTTATAAGAAAACTTAGAAAATAGGAAAAAGTTATTTAATGATTATGCCCTACCTTTAGAGGTAAAACACTTAATATATATCTTATCTCCTTAGGGGAAAAGCCTATTGAAATAAGTTAGGTTAACTCTTAGTGTTATAATAAATAGGTCTTGCTTAATTTGAAAGTTCAAAACCTAACTTATGAACTAAAATGCTACAAAAGTTTATTGCAATAAAATTGATGTGGATTATTGTTGGATCTTTCCCAAATCAGATGCAATCAAAGTAACAAAAAAAAATGATATTCCCGCCATACTTTAGAAAAGAGGAAGAATTGAAAGCAATAAGAGATATATTTAACGCCACAAAGGTTGAATGCCCTTTAATAAGTCTTCAAGTTCATACAAGAACCTAAAGAGGAAACCCTCATAAATAATCAGCTTTTTCTCAAAATGTCTAAATCTGCTAGAATGATGAACAAGCCTCCTTATTGACTCTCTAAAATCCTAATTGAAAAATGAGCTCAAATAACATCAAATAGGCCCAAAATACTCTAAAGTGATGCAACATAAAAAAAGTACAAATTAAAATTCAAAATGTTGTTTTAAAGCCCAAAACATTAAATAATAGAAAATAAGATGAGATGGTGCCAAGTAGGACTATGGCTGATGTGACAATGATGTGGCACCACCTTCTTAATGATGTGGCAGTGACATGGATTGTGGTTGATGTAGCGGTGATGTGGCTCCACCTCTGATGATGTGGATTGTGGTTAATGTGGCGGTAACATAGATTGTGGTTGATGTAACGGTGATGTGGCTCCACCTCTTGATGATGTGACAATGATGTGGGGCCACTCCTTGGAAATTATATCATTTAAGGATGATTAGCTATAATGCACCTTATGATTTTGTTGTTCTCTTCTAATCTAACTTCTTCAAGCATCCAAACTCTTTCCATAAGCCCTTGAAATCCTTCCTTGATCTTCTTAGCTTTAACTCTTGTCATTAGACCCTCCAATAAATGTGGAAATGCCTCTTTACTCTTAGAATTCACATAAAAAATCTCATAGGTCAATTCTTAGCCATTGTTTAACCATTAAAATGGTGTATTTTCACTAATTCCAAAACATGAAAATTATTAGGTTAAACTTAATAGGCATGTAAAACGAGCCAGATGCTCACGATTTTTGTGGGTAGCCTGCGAGTGTGAGGTAGGTTGGGAGCTAAAAAATAAGCCTATTTTTTTTGCGGGCCTAAATGGTCTAACCGCATGGTTCAATGTTTGTGCAGTTATAGGCTTACTGCGGGCTTTTTCTTTCAATTTTAATAATATAAATATTTTCAAATAATGTAAGGCCCAACCTAATCCAACTTTTTATTTAACCTATTAAAGTAGGAAAAAAATTAATTTTATGATCCAAATTGAGTAATGGACCAAATTCAGCAAAAAAAAACTCATTTAAAATTTTAAATTGCCTAATGAATCATTACCCTCACATGAATACATACTGACTAACCAAACGAAATTACATAAGGCAGAGAAGATTCATCATTCATTCATAATAATTGAAGTTAAATTAAACTTAAACAAAACAAAACAAATATCCAACATAATACTCGAAGTCTCGAAGGTTCTGTTTATTTTTATCTTTCACGCACTTCAATCTTTAGAAAAAAATAGGACAAGCTTCACTCAGTATTCAGTAACTCAATTCTGACATCTTCTTCTCTAGCTAAGCTTTAGCTTTCTGGTTTCTGTTGTGCCTTAATGGTTAGTGCCTGTGCTTTATGCTTTCAAGTTTCTCTCCAGACTCCAGTTTGATCTGCTTCTGCTGTCCATCTTCATAACACATTACATAACCAACAAGCTCATCTACAAATACATTGATTTTTTCCAATTACTTGCAAATTTTTAATCTTATTTTGCTTATGAAAAACCT
The DNA here is from genome assembly GCA_020226215.1 of Sindora glabra. NCBI lineage: Eukaryota > Viridiplantae > Streptophyta > Magnoliopsida > Fabales > Fabaceae > Sindora > Sindora glabra. The sequence continues at coordinate 84,929,608 of CM035229.1, forward strand.
TAGTTTTGGATCATTCTGCTTATCATTTTTAGAGGTATCACTTCATTTTCTTTGTTTCATTCTAATCATTCTTTGAAGAACTTTGGAGTTACATGACATTTTTTGAGCAAGTTCAGAGGTTTGCCTAGAAAAATATTTTTTGTATTAGTTTATTTACTCTTTCAAGTTTTAACATTAAAATTTGACTGATTTTGAACACATTTATTGTTGTGCACTAGCATTTAAGGTCCAAAATTGATTCAGTAAAAATGTGCCTAATGTATTCTAACCTCTATTGCTCTATCTGATAGTCTAGTTTTATTTTTTGGATGGTTCTTCATCTTACAATTCGTTTAGATTCAAATATGCTATTTTTAAGAAAAAACTATATGTAAATTTATAATCTTATTTCAAATATGCTTTTATTTTATTTTCTTAAGAATTTACTTCTTTATTGCTATTTTCTATTTATTTTTAACTAATATGGCAAGTTGCTTAGGAGGAGTGAATCTACCAAGATCAAAATGTTGAGTGCTGCCAATTATTGAAATCTACTAAAAGTGTTCTATTTCAGTTATAATAGTATAGCTGATTAAAATGGACTCTTTTTAGTGTTAAGTTGTTTTGAAATGAATGTCAGACAATGGAGATTATGGATGTTCATGCTGGAACTTTTTACTTTTATATGTCTTTGTGTTGAAATGGATGGATTTTTTTATAAGAACAATGTATGTTTTAACTTTTAATCAATGTGTTTCAATTGGAGATGAATATTATGAATTAGACAAAGTAGCAAGCAGGGTTGCAGGTGCCATATTTTGTATTATGTAATGCAATGGACCAATAGCCAAATTCTAAATTCTCGACCATGTGCAATGCATTGTGACTATGTTATGCTATTGAAACAGTAAGGGAAAATATTTTGAATACGAGTTGATCGCGGGCCTGCCCACCCCGCATGCAGGGCAGGGCGGGCTTTAATTCTAAGGATCGTATTAAATGCAGGCTTATACGGTCAAGCTTGTGTGGGCCTAACCTGTATAGCCTACCCCACTTTAACTTTCACCTCTAAAACTTAAGATGACTTTTGGCATTAGTATGAATTCATTTTAACTCATAAAGTTCCAAATATAGTTTAAAAAGTGAGAGTGAGTTAGGTTGGATAACAACAATGCTTCATCTTTACATCCAAATTTGAACTTCCAAATTACTAAATTGGGTTTTTCTTATAATACAATTTTTAAAGCTTCTTCGAAGCTTTCTAAGCATATAAAGATAATCCGAATTGGATCTCTGGAACTCAAATTATAACTAAAATCTTGAAATGATATCAAAATTTAATATTAACTGAGTAACTTGATTATGTCCAAAAATCATAAGCCAATTACAAAATAAGGTCAAATTCACTTAATTAAGAACATGTAATACCTTAATGGCTATAATATAGGAGAAAATATTTTGTACATCATAATGTCATGTTATGTTATGTTGAATATTGCATTATTCAAAAGTAAGGCTTGTAGGAAGTTATCCAAGGTGACTTCCTAAGTGCTCACATTCCAATTAGGGTTGTGACATTTAATTGAAAAATTTTAAGAGAGTAGAAACGGAATTTAAATTATGTTCTTTTACTAAATATTTAGTTAACATGTAGTGAAATCTTTTACCTTATTTGCTTTTAATAAATTTTTCATTTGAATCCTTTTCTTTCTCTCACATATTACAATACATGACCTAACAAAAATAAAAAAACACCTCTTCTTTCTTTTATTATTACCATTACCATCACCAATGTTAATAGTATAACTATCACCACAACTAGTACTCATACAATCACCATTGCCATTATAAAAAAATAAAAAATAATAGCATGATTTCATTTTCTAATTGATTAAATAAATTATAAAAAGAAAAATTATAAATAATATGATTCCATTTCTTATATGAATTAAATAATTAAATAATAATAATTTTTTACCCCTTTATTTGATTTCATTTTTTGTCCATTCTCATGTGTTAAATTAAACACATTGTTGATCTCAATGATTAACAAACGTCACCAAGTTGGTGATACTATCATTACCTTAATATCTTTTTTTTCCTAGTGCCCTTATCTTGAATGCATCAACCACTAATTCTACCAACATGATTGGTGAAAAAGCTTCCTCTCTTCGCACAAACAAATATTAATAAACTAAAACATAAAGTATTATAATAAATCACATTAATGATTTAATGTGAAAAAATTACAAATTTTAATAAAAAAATCACAAATAAAAAACACTCAATATGAATCAAAATTAGAGCATAATTTGTGTGATGGTTCTAAATCAATTCCCAGCCTCGTAACCTTTATTTTACATCCCAATTTTTATAAGAGTTCATACTAATCCTATAAGCATTTAAAAAATTACCTCTCACGTTTCACAAACTCTTACTTAAAATAAGTATTTATTTCCTCCATTCCTTTTTAAATATTGCTTTAGAGAAAATATTTTATTCCTATTTATTTTTCATTTTAAGAAATTAAATTTGCATTTATTATCTTCTTTGAAATATTATCCCTACTATCTAAATAAATACTCAACAATTTTATTTAGCAGAGAACATATTAATAAATTATAATCCATTTCTCTTAAAATTGAGGTCATTTATTATTTTTTAATCTTTATACACTAACCTAAAATGACACTTAGAAAAGAATGAAGGAAGTATAATACAAAATATTTACATCATAAATAGCTATAATTATACTCTTACATCATGATCTAAAAATAACTCTATTAAATCAATAACATAACTTGAGTATGAAATTAACCCTATCAAATTGATAACAACGCAAAGGTTTGAAGAGAAATCTTCCTTTGTGTTCAATGGATAATATGCATTCTTCCTATCTTCTATTAGTTTTATTATCATTAAGATTTTCGCTCTTAAGAACAAAAAATGTGTCATTAATATACCTATGTTCATAATTGTAGTTCCTTTTTCTTAGTATTATGCAATATGTTGCACTTACAATACTTTTATATTTGAATTTAAATGTTCGTCATACTTGGTTCCATTATACAGTTACTCAATAAGTTCATGAGCAAGTATTATAATTAAAATTTTTAATTAATCAATTTTATAAACATGAAAAATATTTGAAAATTTTAACTATTTTGAATATCTTTCAAACAATTTTTTAAAATTTTTTAAAGTCTAATTTTTTTATTAAATGCGACTTAGATTATTTAAATTATAGTCATTTTATCATATATAATTTTTTTATAAAATAGGAATTCATCAAAAGCACATATATCAATATTATATGTTTTCTTTCTACATATATTGATTATTGGAAAAGTCTTTTTAAATTAAATCCTTATTTAACTATGATTCGCAGATAATAGATGAGGAATGAGATAAGTTGTGAGAATTTTCATTTGTTGAATTTTTATTTACCGTTTATTACCTCCTCTTATGTTAAAGTTTCTTCATTTAATAATGGGTTCAAATTATAGAGACTTATAAAGAGTACTGTACTTGATAACAAAAATTGATTTTGTACTTTTATTTACTGGAAGGCAATGTATATATATCAGAAAAATTATAATTTAGAAAACTAAATATATATTTGTATAATAAATATAGTAAGTCAAATTTCAATATTAAACGTATTTAAAATTTATTTATATAAATAAATAACCGATTTAGGTTAAAGTAAATTTATGACCTTACATTGCACAACCGTACCATCTAAATTAAACGAAACTCTGACAATCATGAGTGTAACGATTAATATTAAAGACCTCTTCCATTTTTCGTAAGCGACTGGATTTGATGATGCTCCCATCACTTGGTTATCTCTTTGCAATTATCGAACATTATGATCAACTTTATCAGAAGCTTGGCTACCTCGGGTATTTTATACGGCTTTCGTGGTTCCCAATTTTTGTTGTTAACCGAGGATTATTGGATTATTAAAATGTTGTAGAGAGTGGCATAGGTGCATAGGATTCCTCTCTATTTTGATCATTTTGTATCGTATGAATCAGTTTTTTTGCCTTTGTTTAATAATTTTATATTTAAAAATGGAAGTGAATTTGGTACTACAATGATATAATAGAAGTGGAAATGCAGTCAAACCAATCAATTCCACTGTTGAGTTATCCTCAAATAAGAGATACAAACCAATCGACGAGATTTATCTTTTATCTTCACAAGTCCAGCCATCCATGCTTTATGATGCCTGGTTTAATCATAGTTATAATATCTATATATAATAAAAAGTATGGTATATGAACAGCTCAATCACCAGATTATGCACCAAAGCAATATAAACTATATATCATCGAAGATCAATGACATCGAATTTTAAATCCGGGTTCATGTAAACATCTGTACAGGTGCTGTAAATGGGACCCCCATCTGAAGGCTGACTATGGGGATGAAAGCCGCGTTGCTGGCATTGTCTAATCACTGACATCCCACCGGGAGCTGTTAAGCGAAAAATGCCATGGGTTCTGTACATGTTTGTAAGAAATACATCAAATTGAAATGTATGAGTTTTCAAAACCTCCATTTCAAACCCATTTCCCTCTGAGGTGGGAGGGAAGAATAGAAAATTCTAAGACCTTATCTTACCGTGAACTATCTCTTGGTGCCATGACTATTGCAACAGCTTCTGGTAGCATAATCTAAAGAGGCAAGCCTTTGCGTAAGATATAGAAAAAAATATATAGAAACTACAGATAGAATGATTGTGTATAGCTCGACAAGTAGCAAAGAAAAAACATGTCACCAATTTCAATTTTAGCCCCACCATGATGGAAAATTGCAAAAGGCATTATCAGTAAGTCACCAATACATACTAGATTGGTTGAAAGCCCAAGGTAGAGGCAACAAACAAAAATTTAAAACGGAGTTCACTGGTGTGTATTTTTATGAATTATATTCTCAACTATTAAGTTTGACAATGAAGGATCCAAACATAATATAGGATGGCTAATTGAAGAACGCACCTGATATGAATAATGGGTGTGCAGATCAATTGATGACATGAAGCAGGATTGTGTAGGATGTGTCTGGCAATTCAGAAATATAAAATAGACATTCGTATTTACAACATTGCAAGACTAACACATTACAGTTCAGAAATTTAGAAACACTTCAAAATATACAATAAGAGGCAGATCCAGGGATAAAGACTTAGGAAATTTTCTGACGCGGAAAAATATTCATGGAGAATCACTTCATCCCTCGAGCACAAAATATCAGGTAATCTATGGCTAGGAGGGCTTATATAGTAAATAACTTTCAGAGACTAGTGGCAGTTTACCATGACAACATTGACAAGCATCAAAAGTTAAACAAGTTCAATAAGAAGCCATGAAAACTCACGTGAATCCATCCAAGGGGGAAAAGAGATTGCTTATCCTGCACCTCAAATATTTCCTCTTCATTTGTGGCCTGACACTGCACATAAAGCACAGAAAATGTGAACTTTCCAAAATAAATGAAATCAATGCAATAATGGAAAATTTTGCAATGAAAAGTCCGTACGGAATCTGATGTTGACTCCTGCTTTGGAATTATTAGAGCTGTAATATAAAATTTCCTGTTTTTCTGCAGATATGGAGAATTTGCAAAATAAGAAATGTAGCTACAAGGGATAGATCCAGGAATGAAGGCTTGGGAAGCCAAGCACATAGTGATGATTTTGTTTTCCCCTAAAATATTAAAATATTATGCATCAAGGAAGTCAACACATGGAGTCAAGAGAATATCCATTGCAAGTCATCAGCACTTACAAGAGACCCTGCAAGGATGCCACATGTCTCCAAATTTTTGCTAGTATTAGACTTGGCAAGCTTCATAAAAGTCTCCATCATAGAAGTCGACTGCAAATAAAAATAACTGTTGAGAAATGAAGAAAAGATATCTGTGCACTTGCAAATGCTTTATATTTTATGAATATGCATATTAAGCACTGGCTGATAAACTATATACTCCGAAAGATCTTAGCTTTGCCTTCCACCAAACCTAAAGAAAAAAATATTTCAAAAGATCATTGACTCTCACAATGTGCAGTTGCAGAGGAGACTCAGCACAGACAAAGCCATCTGACGATGGATTCTCTGCCTTACATTCTGTCTCAGTAACGTGAGGTGACACTGCAGGAATCAAATCTAGTACTTCAGCAAGGACAGGAGGAGGAGAAGGCTGTCTGATAATGTCTGTGTGAATAGGTACTTCAGTTGATTCAAAAGATATAAGAGAACAAGGTTCCTCAACACGCTGGTCCTGACAATCCTCACTCTGGGTGGGAATTGATTCTAAATTTGGTTTGTTGTGTTCTGAGATGCAATTATCTATTTTATCCAGAGGTAAATCTTTTAAGGGTTGCTGCAAGCTGTTTGTCCAAAAAGATAAACCAATACAACAGTCTCAGTTGTTAGGTAAAATAAACAGATAAATAAACCAGCTTTCAGAAGCAACATTTACACCAATCATCCTATGGATCACAAAAACGGTTTTTAAACTTAAAAAAAGGTTAATAAGTAAATTGAGGCGTGCATCTTCCTTCCACCTAAAAGGTCAGAAAAGCAACTTAAATATATCACAACCTTGGTATTTCAATCGGAGACAGATCTATGTTGGTTGGATATCTGACCTACATCCAGAACAAAAAGTCAGCATGCTCTTTGAATTAAAAGTAAACACAGATAAGTCATAGCATACCCCTTTATCACTTATAGGAGGCCGCCACTGCCCTTGTAGTCCATTAGGACCAAGAATAGAATGCCTAGAGAGAGTTTCCTCCTTTGGTCGTGGAAGATTTATAGTTCTACAAAAAGCAAGCAAAATTGCAAGGAATTATAATCAAGGATGTGAAAAATATCAATTCCAAATAATTCAATCAGCATTATATATTAAAGGCACTGTTGGCTAGGAAAGAAATTGGAGATGAGCAGACAGAAATTGGACCATATTCAGTGTATATGAAGAAAGGGAGTGGAGTTTATACTATGTTTATCACCAACATCAGAAAGTTGATTATACATGGAATTATATCCTTCCACAACATAATGTTACTTACAATCTACGCATATGCTCTTCCAAAGGCCTGGAAATAGAAATCTGCTGATCCCTTGATCCTTGAAAAGCAAAATCTCCAGTGGTGGGTCTCACTGCCTGGTAATGATATACAATAGCATATGTAAGCAAGACCTATTTTTCAAAGGAAATATGAAATAGAAAAGATGCATACATCCAAAAGGAAGAAAAGATCATCACTGCAGAACTATAAGCTCTGAAGCAAATTTGCACTCATCATTAAAGTTCTTCTCTAAATTAATTTTAAAATGTTAAATAGATAACTAGAGAAAAAGATAAAAATAGAAGATACAGTGACCTCCTACCGTGGACAGTTTTACCTTTCTTTCACCATAACTAGCCAGATTTTGCCTTTTCACAGGAGGAATTTCTGTCAAACCGTTTAAATGAAGCCTTCCCCATCCATTTTGCTGACATGCTTGTCCGCTGTTAAGCTCATTGATCTTCTGTTGCACCACTGGTTTCAACTCCTCCAATTCATTCAAGGAACTTAAAAGTTTCTAAATCAAGTACTAAAAAACCAGGTTACTTCCCAGTACATGTGAAAAATGGTTTTCATTTGAAAAAAAAAAGCCTGGAAACTAACCTTTCTTAAAAGAACTTTCTTGCTTTGTGGGGATGTTCTATAATCTCGGTGGCATGGTATGGTCTCAGAAACCAAACTAAAATCAACAAAAAGCTGTACCTTTAATGCAGTTTATTGCAAAAATAATAACAATCAAATAAATAACATTCAACTAAAGACACTAGCTGCATGTTATCTTTCACTTGCAAAGTAATTTCGCAGAAGTTCATTCGGAAACAATCTAATAATTGCATTAAGTCATACTATGCTTCAAATAAGACTCTCAGCACCTTCCTCTTACCTAGAATATCTTAGGAGCATGACGTACAGATCTATAATGTTCTTCTCTGCCCGAAAAATATCAGCCTGTGATGTCAAAGACTCAAAATCAATATTTGGAGCTTAAAACTCATTCAGGGCAACTGAACAACAAATTAATTTAAAAAACGGGAAAATTATAAAATAACGTTTCTAGAAATAAAAAAATATTTTAAGGCAGAAAAAAACAACATTGGCAGCTGAAACTGTCAGTAACAATGGAAAATATTGTGATAAAAAATCATTCACATCAGTAAGATATGTATTTCACAAAAAGCTACTATTTTAAGGGGTAATATCTGACAAAACCACCCTTTTCTATATATACATGCAAAACGGTTAACAAATTCATAGGAATGTTACAAATTTCAAAGCAAACCGATTCTATTAGTTGTAAAAAAGAACCCCAGTAGCTCAAATTCTCAGTTCTCACAGTATTGTAGATACTAAAATCAGGTGCTCATAACTTGGATCGACGTAAGCACAATGCATCAAGGAATTAACATCAGTTTGCAGACAATTGATTATTTCTAACTCATCAATACTGAAATTAGACCATATTTCCGAAGGTTCCCTTCTATTCCAGCTAACTACATCAAACAAAAGCAGTTCAAGAAACGTTTTATAAACCCCAAACAGCCAAATTCATTTAGAATCACAGATAAAGATCTAAAATTTATTCAAAGATACTTGTAAGAATTAGTCCCATCAGAGTAATCATCAAGTCAAATGGAGGAAAAGACCTGTTTGAGGATATTATCAGCGATTCGATAATAGAATCGGAGAGCAATCCGATTATCGACATCAAGTCTTCGAGCAGTAGCAGCTATGTTGATTGTTTCCGAAGAAGACTTCATTTTATCGGAAACTTTCCTTCCCTTTCTACTTTCAAGGCAGACAACAGGCTCGGAAGTCGTAAATGTTAAGACTTGGAACCAATCTCAGCTTGATCGCCAATGGCGGCTTCAGCTGAGATCAGACAAGGAGGGAGATAAGGGAGACGATCGAAAGAAGTAGGTGATTTTGGTTTGTGATGAGGGCAGATGTGGCAATACAAGTGGCTTCGGAAAACAGGGCCTGTTTGGCCGCTTGCATGTCGCCGTCGCAATTTCACCAATTGCGCCCTCTCTTCCTTTCTTTCTCTTCTCCCTTAAAGGGTATTTGATTTGGTGAAATCCACCGTGAATTAGCTCAAACCTGTTTAAATTGTTACCCTTTTTTTTTCAGCTTTGATCAATAAATAGGTAAAGACTTTCATATATTATGTTAATACTTATAACATTAATTAATGTTTCTTTTTAACACATTATATAAAATTCAATAGTATAAGTTAAATCATGAGTTAATTAAATAGTATTGAAATAAATAAATCCTATATTATTACAACTAAAGATTCTTTTTAAATATTCTTTCTCTTTTCTCACATATCTTTCATATAAAATTAAAATTAAGAATATTATATTGATATTTATGTTTTAATTTAATATTTTTTAAAAATTTTATTTAATAATATTAAATTATTTTAGCCCATATTATATTTTAAATATTTTTTAAGATTTTACACAATATGCTTATTAAATTTCTATTCTTTAATTGATTTATTATAAATTTTTACTAATTTATTTTATATATATATGCATATCAATGTGTACAAATATACATGCATTTGTGCATGTATATCGATAAAATATATTATATTATTTTTATTATCACAGTTTAAATCTTTAATTTATGTAAATTATTATATTTTTTAAAAGATATTATTGTTAAAGAGCATTTTAGTTTAATTATCCACTTTAAAATCATTTAGGAAAATTTTATTAATTTTTTATATGTAGGATTATTTTAATTAAATTAATTATTTTTCGAACACATACATTCTTGTACAACATGATGATAAATAAAAAATGAAATAATTTTATACAAACATTCAACTCAAATGCAGTATAATATATTACTTTATTATATATAATACTATATTATACTATTTGATTATTTTTATATTATACTATATGATTTCTCAAACAAGACCTTAAAAAAACTCAATTTTATTTATGCAAAATGTAATTTATATATGAAATATTCTTTATCATTTTCGTGACTGATTTATTCTACTTTTTAAATTCATTTTCAAAATAAATATTTGTTCAATTTCATTTCTTAATTATTTAAATTTTTCTAATTTCATCCATCATTAACAATTTGATATCACACTAGGAAAGAAATTAAATTGGACAAACTTAAGAAAGTGAATGACAAAATTGGTAAAAAAAAAAATTATGAAAAACAAATTGAACGAATTTACATAAATATAAGATAACATTAGTGAAAAAAATATTTTAAAGGATTATGAACAAGATTTAGGGTTCAAGTCCTAAACCTTAAAAATCCTTCCAATAAGAATTATATTTCACAAGATGCGAAAAATAAGCTTCCTCTTTAAGGACCTTTCCACCACACTAATTGTAAATCCATAAGTATCATAAAATATGCAAATATGAGTTGTTGATTGATGAAAAATAAATCACTATCAATGTTGTGAAATTTGGCCCGGCTTAACTAATTAAACTAGTTAGATTGGATCCTAGGACATAAAATGGGCCAGAATAGCCCCTAAACTTAAAGTTTGCATTTATTTAAGTTAGACCATTGAAACTCGATCAAATTTCAGGTAAACCACTAACCTGATTGTACTAGTTTTAAAATTTCTTTAAGAAAGTTTTAAGAAACATCCACTAAAAGGTTGGAATAGCTGACCATCTACTCTAGAACGGATGACCAAGTCACTTGGCCTATAGTAACCTTTAATGCATATGTTACAAACAATATATTTATGATAAAAGAAGATTGTTTTCTTATAAATTAAAGCAATAAAGATATATTTACTTTCAAATAATTAATTTAATCATTCTCACCTATTTCAAAATATGTATTTACTTTATTAATTTATATTATTTATGTTATTATAAATAATAGTAATAAAAATATACTTATTTTTATATAATTGTGATATAATTAAAATTTAGATAAAAAAATTTAAAACCTCCTATAATTACTTAAATTTTATATTATTAATACATTCTTAATTACTTAAAAATAATGATATATAATATATCAAACATTTTATCATATAAATTTATAAATATGAAAATAAAATATTAGTTTAACTAGCTGATTGAATTAGCTGAACCTTTACCCACTTACTTAACCGAGTCAATGGGCGGACCAAGTTTTCAAAACATTGATCACAACCCTTAATTGTTTATGACTTGTTACCCTTTGAGGCTTCATAAGATGCTAAAATAGAAGACCTTTCTACTTATTCTAATTCATAGGAAAAAGGCGTGGAAACTATTTAGACAATAAGGCAAGATAGATTGTTAAGGCTTTATTGTTGAAGAAGTGTTGAGGTACTAAGGCTTCTAAAACTGTTGTATCTACTTTGCCATTAAATCCATCGTGTAGCACTATATCAAAATCGAAGGTAAGCATGGCCACCTTTGCTAATTTCCTTTGTAATGATTGAACCTAAGTCCTATTATAAGAATCCTGCTATTGGAAATTGTAAAATTTACATTGATACAATGATTGAATCTTTGATATTTTTGTTTAGGCTTTCTATTCAATCCAAAAAAAAAATTATCATTGCAACATAACTAACCTAACAATACCAATTTGAATAAAGAAAATCAAGCTAAAATTACCTTGGCAAATTAAATAGAATAAAGTTAACCCCATTGCAAAGCATCAATAGAACAAAAAAGTGTATTGCTTTAAGTAAGGCTTCAAAAATTGATTTACAAAATGCCTTCGATTGGGCTTGTGGTCCTAGAACTATGGACAGTAGTATTATCCAACCTAGCTAGCCTTGTTTTGAGCTAGATAACATGATTTCTCATGCATCTTATGCTTTCAATAGCTATTACTAGTAGAATAAGGCTTCTAATGTTGCTTATAGTTTTGGTGAAACTAATGTAAAAGTTGACAATGATTAAAGTATGTTCATTGCGCCCATCCCTAATCTATTCTCACTTTTTTTATCTGCTTTTAATATATGATTTTAATTGCTTATCTGCTAATTTGTGCATAAACAATTACCTACTCGTGTTAGCTCCCTTGGTTTATATGTATGTGCGCATGTTTATATTTATATTTGGCTATGTATTACTAATCTAGTGATTTGTATACTGAGAAAGCTAGACAAATTAAAAAAATATAAGTAGCTGAATTGGAAGTGTATGCATACATTTGTTTGGTTTTGTATAATAACTCAACAAATAATTTAGAAAAGGAAAACCTTTGAAATTATGGTTTTTCATATTAGGTCATGTTAAGTATTGTCATAGTTATTTCCTAAATTATTCAGATTATGATAACATTAAGCAATTTTGTTTTTAAGAGCTTGATAGAATGAGGAATGATATTAATAAAAGGATGTAGTTTAGAATGAAAATCCATTTGATAATTGTTATTGTTGTTTAATGTTAGCATTACTAGACTGTCATCTTAACCTTTTCCTCTATAATACTTAACTAATTGTTTTTAATACTATTGACTACGACAACAACATCTACATGAGAGCTTGGTAAGTTCATTAATATTTTAATTATGTGGATTTCATGTCACATTTAAAAATTCAATATGCATTTTCCAAATTTTACTAGTTAATTTTCTTCAAATTCATGTTTATATAGGAGTAATAAAATAATGGTAAGTAATACAACAACAATATCTTAATCTTCAACAACATCCTCCTTGCAATGTGAAATTTCTTCATGCATCCCTAATTTTTGGCTAGTAACTCTTTTATTCCCTTTATTGAATGTTAGAAGAGCCTGATTATGTACAAGGTAACTTTATGGAGTTGAGATATATGTTGCTTGAAACCTAGCAAGTGTGTTGGGTTGATAAGGCTTCCCTACATAGCTATTAAGATATATACATTGCATCAACAAAATGTAAACTAAATCTTCTTTATTAATGCAACAGAAAAAAGTCCAATTATTATAGTGAGTTTATATTAGTTCCTAATATTTTTCTATTAATTCTATATGTAATTAATTGTATATAGATATAGGTTACTTGTTGCAACTATCATTCATCCTACATTACTGATTTTTCAATCTTAAATGTTTAATTTATGTAATATGTGCAATTCTATCCATAATCCGACTTTATAACTCTACTCTTAAATGTATCAACTAAAATGTTCAATAATTAATGTTATTTTAAAGTTAAGAAATATGATCGTCACAAAAAAAAGTTAAAAAAAGTAATAATTAATTAAGAGGTAGAGCACTTTACTGTTGCTATAAACATGATATGGGATATAACTATATAAGTATAACTAATCAAAACTAAAATTTGAAAATTTTATTTTCATCAACATCTTTAACCAGAGGGAAAATTTTGACATTTGGAAAAATTTAGCAATACTAATATTATCCTTACTTGTAAATTATTTGCCAAAAGAAAAACGGCAAAGACTAGTTAGTCACGAGTAAATTGCAAGTATAAAGTTTATGACACTAAATACATAAAGATGAAAAGTGAACATTACAAAGAAATGATATATCAAGGCAACTAATAAAAAAATTTGTAATAAATATCTACATTTGGTCAAAGTTATGCTTTTTTAAGCATGTAGCAGTTACGTCTTTCAACCTTGATGTATTACCAATTATTTGGATCAAAGAAAAAAAAGAATGCTAAGATATTATAATAAAAAAATTCAATAAAAAAGCTTATATGTATGTACAGAAGAACCTACAAAGATTTGTAATTATCTTTCGTCTATACGAAGCTTGATATCCGGAACACCTTCAATATGACTAAAGTTAAATGTATTTTTTATTTGTCCAAAAGTATAAACACTTGCTTTAGAAATAGTTGTTTGTATAAAATGTGCACATGAAGCCTTAATTTCTAATATTCTTAATTGTAAGGCCAAAAAAAAAACTTGTGATAGAAATAGTTTCTCTTAGCTTTAAATCATTCATTGTAAAATTCATAATAATAATAATTCCAAAGTAAGTGAATGTCATTTTGGCTTACTCAAATTAACTATAAAGAACAAGTTAGACACTAGTCACTCTTGTCTACAGGTGATGCAACCATTGTAAAATTCACAATAATAATTCCAAAATAAGTTACGTTACTTATAGGTGATTTAATCACAGTTGCCCCTGTGTAGAAAACCTCATCAGCACCAAACAATTCATCCATCAAGACTAATTGCTCCATAACCTATAATTACTAGGTGAAATTTAGGCAGTGATAAATAAATTTATACACTTTTGACTGGTATTAATGAAAAAATAAGTAAAGTGTGATATAGCCTAAATTGAATAAGGTATACCTTCTTCTGTAAAATCTTTTTTAGCAAAATTTATGGTAAGATTGTTATCTTTTTATAGAATTGGATGTCTTCATAGTATGAATTAATGTTAAAAAAATAAACCTAATAAGGAAAGGCATGGAAGAGTGATTAATAGTTTGATTCCTAATTATAGGACATTTTATAACCAGCCTAGATGTTTTTTTTAAAAAAAATTTAGAGATAACAAAGCCTACTTTAGGTTACAATAATTCACTTTATCCAAAAAATTTACTGACTTATATATTGTTAAGATATTATGATAATCAAATTAAGGTTATCTCAAGGGTAACTAAGCATAACAAAGGCCAGTCATCAAATAAAAGTTATAGTTTTCACTAATGATCAATTTTCAAGATAAATGTTTCTAATTGGTAGCTTTCAATGTTATTTAGCATTGACTTTATATTATAACTCCATAACTAATCCAAGTTATCAATAAGTTGAAATCCACAAAAGCAGCTGGAAGTAATAAAAATATGAATTCTCTCATCATAGATCTATTTCTACATGCAGATTCAAACTTAGCACCTACAACTTCCATCTAGTTCCTAATTAAATCACCTATCATTACTCTTTTACATATTTGATGGATAAACACAAGCATAGAAAGATTAAAATTTAACTTATTTAATATGTCAAACTTAGGCCAAAAAATCCATTGAGAATCTAAAAACTAAAAAGGAATCAAGTACCCAAAACCCTTGACTTTGAGCAACATCAATTATACTTTTTTAAGTGATGCTAGGCAGAATGGTCCCTTTGATTGTAGAAGTTGAAATAACATAGCATTTCACATAGAAATAAATCTAGAATAATGTAGGTAAGCTCTAATGAAAAGTCTTAGAACAATAACATAGTAGTGAGACAAGTTTAAAAAGACAAATTAGAACAAGTTAAAGGTTATTATATTAATCTAGGCAAGCCTTTATGTAAATAATAAATTTATTTAACATTATTATACAAGAGCCAAAATTATTCCAATAATAAGTTTATACAAGTAAGCATTCCAAGTAAGTTTATTCCTACCATAGACATTTTCATTCAAAACAAGTGGATCTTAAGTACACTTAATGTAATAAAAAAGTTCTTTACTCCAAATAAACTCACTCATCAATTTGTGGTAGAAGTAGTGTATGATGTAATTTGAGGCTAGTTTCAATGCACAATCATGAGGAATGGAATGATATTTTTGTAATACAACAACTCAGAATAAAAAATCTAGTTTACAATCATCTAAATGACAAGTACTCCTTAAGTTGGATCACAAACCACTCATCAAAATACATAGTAATTCAAGTAAAAGTTAGCCTAATTCAAAATGTATGGCATGAAATTATAATTACATATTAGTTGTCAAGCAATTATAATGATTGAAAGAAGGTACAGAAAATTAAGGGCATGATGCTGAAAATTGTAAAAATTATTGAAAATACATATAGTTTTCTTTCATATACATTAAGAAATTCTTAAGTAAATTATATTTGACTATATGATTAAATCAGTATAAGGTTAGATGGTATGTTTTAAAATGAGTTAGTTGCAGTTGATAGTCTATATCTATTTTGTACAAATACTAGTTTTTACAAGTCTCGCTTTTAAGCTAATTTCATTAATTTGATTTATGGTTTATTAATTCATAACTTAGGGCTCCTCTTCCTTTCATTCTAAATTTTGGTAAAAGTTTTTTTATAATGTGTGCTTGTTTAAATTTCATGCAATAAGAAAGCTGTATGGTGTTTAAGTTTGCTTCTTGTCCTAACTTAAATCTTTAACAACCCCAATCCTAAACCAATCCTACATCAGTCAGCCAATTTCATTATTTATAAAAACAAGGAATCAATTCTAAAATTTTCCCTAATTTTTAGCACTAAGAAACACAATGTGCAAAATAGGTGGGATAAACCATGACGAACAAATAGATATTTTCTCCTTAAGTATAGCAACAACCATAATTTTTGCCAACAAACAGTTGCTATAGTCATGAAAGTTTCCATTATCAACTCCCCTCCACCGCTACTACCTCCAAATCGCATACCATCTACATCCCAACTTGCATTATGTTGTTTGAGCTCCTACTTACCTCCGTTATATTTAGTTTGGCTGGCTATTGGAGAAATTTTGTCGCGTAAAATGTTGTTCTTTCATTTCCTCCATCTAAGACAATAGCTCCATTCTTACCTTAAAACATAAAAGGTAATATCATCTAATTACTCTTTAGGGAGAATCACAAAATAACTTGGTTAATCTCCAAGTTTACTACTACTAGGAGGTTTCTCTCCCACATGTAAGCATTGTAGCCAATCTCAACTATAGGTATAAGGGAGTATAACAAACAATTAGTATGAGAAAAACCTCCTTACTTTAATAACTTGTGATACTAGTTATAATTTATTTTAACTTTCTTACATGATATATGATTTCAATTATGGATTTAATTTAGTGACATTATCGTTACCTTGGAGGTTTTCTTTTTCTCATATCATGAATTCAAACTTTCAATTTTATGTGTATGCATAAATAGATTATCACTCATACATTTATAAAGAGATGTTATAGATTTAAATTATAAGAAAATTTTTACTATAAAAAATAGAGTAAATTTTCTTTTTATCCTTATAAAATTTATTTTTTCTCGCTTTTATTCATATGAAATATTATGTATGAATTTATTATTGTAAAATATTGATTTATCCAATTTAATCTTTAAGAGAAGAAATTGAACAAACTAATCTTTATATGAATAATAAAAAATAATAAAATTAAGTAAATTAATATTTTACATGAACAAAAATGATACAAAATATTTTAAAAAATGAAAATAGAAAAATGAATTTCACATAAATAAAAAATGGATTTACTTTAAGCATTATTAATTTTTTTATGATTTATCATCTTTTATTTACTCATAATCTACTAAATTTTACACTCACGTGAAGTGAAAAATTATTTCATACGTACATATATATATATATATATATATATATATAGTCCATGCACAAACTATATATATAGTCTGTGCATCGTCATTTGAATGAAATTCTTCTTCCTCCTCCAACATTTTGTAGTATCTCTCCAATAGAAATTAGTATCTATCCAATAGAAATTAATATTATGATATAAAATGATTATTTTAAAGTATATTTATAATTTAATATAAGTTTTTAAATATTTTTTAAATTATTTATATATCTTAAATAAATTATCGCAATACCTTGGAGGTTTTGCTCCTCCCATATCATGACTTCAAACTTTCAATTACTCATATATCTATAAAAAAAGTTATAAATTTTACACTATTAATATAAAATTAATTTGTGTCATTACACAGTTATGTTAAAAAAATTATTAGAACATTCTTACTATAAAAAAAAACAGAATAAATTCTCTTTCTTGTCCTTGTAAAATTTTTTTTTCTCATTTTTGTTCATGTAAAATATTTTGTATCAATTTTATTTTTGTGAAATATTAATTTATCTGATTTAATTCTCAAAGAGAAGAAATTGAGCAAACTAATCTTTAGATGAATAATAAAAAATAATAAAATTAAATAAATTAATATTTTATATGGACAAAAATAATACAAAAGATTTCACAAAAATGAAAAATAAAAAAAATGAATATCAAAGAGACAAAAAAAACACATTTACTTTAAAAATTATTAATTTTTTATAACTTATAATCTTTTTATTTGCTCGTAATCTACAAAATTTTATACTCGCGTGAAGTCAAAAAATTATATATATAGCTATGCACCGCCATTTGAATAGAAGTCTTCTTTCTTCTTCAACATTTTGTAATATTCCTCCCGTAGAAATTAATGTTATAAGATAAAATAATTGTTTTAAAGTATATTAATAATTTAATATATTTATAATAAAAATATAATATGATATATTATATTTTTATAATAAGAATATCTTAAATGAATTGAAATTATATTTATATTCATTGGTGTTAAAATAAAGTAATATTATCAATCAATCATTTACCTGATGTCAATATACAGTAAAATTAGAATTTAATTAATATTTAATTAAAAAAATAGTATTATTATTTATAATGTTTCAAAATTATACTTTTAAATATAAATTATATTTTTATTACATAAATTATTTTATTTCATTCTCATTCTTTTTTTATTTTATTTTTATTTTAATTCCATCATATCAAATACATATAAATTCTTTCCTTTTATCAGTATTCTTAATTATTATAATTTAAATTTTTAAATTTCATTTTTATTTATAAATTAAATAAAAATATTTTAATATATATATTTAAGTTATCATTTTTTTTAAAATTTTATTATTATTTAATTAAATGCTGGCCGTGCATAGCACGGGCTTACATTCTAGTGTGTGTATATATATACATATATACACACCTGTGCACCGCCATTTGAACAGAAGTCTTCTTTCTTCTTCAACATTTTGTAATATTCCTCCTGTAGAAATTAATGTTATAAGATAAAATAATTATTTTAAGGTATATTAATAATTTAATGTAAGTTTTTAAATATTTTTTAAATTATTCATATATTATATAAATTAATATTATAAAAATAAAAAATATTATATTGAAATATTTTTATAATTTAATATAAATTTTAATGAATTTAACATGATATTAAAATTTTTAAAACTCATTAAATATTTAATAATTAAACTTAAACTCAAATTAATAAATAACAAATTTAATTAGATATGATTCATTAAATAAATATCTAGTAGAACTCATCAAATATAAATCATTAATAAACAATTGTTGATAGGTTCTACGATCCCAATCTCAATATCAATTTCGCTCAACTGGAGTTGGCTAATGTTGAAATTTCAAAATTATTAACATGTCCATAGCTGAGTTGATCAATTAATTTCATCAAACAAATGAACACTAGATTACAGTACTCTAAGAATTTTTAAACCCTAGGTATGTAGTACAATCTCGTTCATTAAATAAAAATACTAAATACTTAAATAATTTTATTTAATAGATGAAATTATACCATACTACCTAAGATTTAGAAATCCTGAAATCACCTTAAAATTTCCCACACTTTTAACTATCGGAGAAACGTTCTTTATTCACATGCAAAGAAAAAATAACGCTTGCCGTTGGCCAACCTTTTCAAGTCAAACCGTTTGTTTAGAATTACTACCAATGTTAATGCTTCATAAATTTTCTGAGGAAATATTTTTCATGAAAATATTTTATTGTATTTACATTTATACAAACGAAGAAATATATGGTATCTATATATTTTGTACTTAAAATTATGATAATTAATAATATTCTAAATTTTTAACCAGATCAGAATTAATCTATTCAGTATAATTTATATCTGATCGGCCTTTAGTTGATTGAATCAATTTGTTATCAACTCATCTCACCTCGTCAGTGACTATTAATGACTAATTTAACCATTTATCATTTTTTGGTGCTTTTATATCTTGTAAATCTTCTTGAAGACCGAGATCCATCTTACACAAATAGAGAGATGTTTATAATAAAAGAAAATTACTACCTTTTTGATAAAGGATAGGGGCAATGCTATTGCTAAGTTTGTTTTTGGGGTAGCTTTTGGAAATTTTAAAAAAATTTATCGTAATTTCTTTATCTTTTCCAAGAACATCATAGATAGCTCTCCAAAAATTAGAACTTTTTTATATAACTTCTTAATAAATTCTATTTCAACTTCCCTTTATATATTTACTCTAACTTCATATTTGAAAAATATATTTTTTACTAAATTTTTTATTTAAATTTGGGGAATGAGAGAAAAATAATTTATTCTTTAAAAAAGGAATTATTTTTCATTAGATATTTAAAATATTTTTTATCATTATAATATTTTGTAACTATAATTATCCGAAAGATCTTTCATGCCAAAACAAACAAATCCTTATTCTAGCATAAGTTTCTCGCATTGCATGGGGATTATTATTATTTGTTTATACATTGCATTTGTCCAACGTTAGATATTGGAGGATAGAAAAAGAAATTAAATGAATTTTATTTTTTATAATTATAAACATGTCACAATTTAAAATATATTAATTTCACTTGTGACAATTATTATTATTAGTA
Organism: Sindora glabra; assembly: GCA_020226215.1. Taxonomy (NCBI): domain Eukaryota; kingdom Viridiplantae; phylum Streptophyta; class Magnoliopsida; order Fabales; family Fabaceae; genus Sindora; species Sindora glabra. The sequence continues at coordinate 84,950,037 of CM035229.1, forward strand.
CAAAGTTATAACGGAAATTATCAACTAATTCTTGGAGTGCCTGTATTCCGGTCACTTAATTTATGTAAAGTAGCCCAAGGACTAAAATTCTTCCGCTAGCTTTTAGCGTTTATAGTAGATAAAATATTATTTTACTTAGATTGAATACAAGTGTGAATGCAAATCGTGCCACTACGACGAATAAATAATTAATTTGTTCGAAATATCCATCGTTACAATAGAACAAATTAAATGGCCGGTTCCTTTAAGATGAATTAGTTTGTTGCACTAACTAGTACCGGTTTACTGGTAAATATCTGTGGTCTGCCTACTTCAATACTTTGTCTCAGCAGATTGGTTGGCTTGTCTCGTGATTTAGAGGTGGCCAGACATTCGTGGATCTTCTCCTACAGGCACCTCCCTCTTTTATTATTATTATTATTATTATTATTATTATTATTATTATACAGAGAAAATGAGGTTTGCATTTTTCCCCCTTTTTATTCATTTCTGCTGCTGACGTGTCAGCATGTTAGGGAGTGATTACTGATTACTAGTTTTCAAACCCGTGCTACGCACGGATATCTTAAAAAAATATATAATTAAAAAATTTATAAAGTATTAAAATTTATTTTATCATTTATATTTATGAATAATTAAATTTTAAAATAAAATATATAGTTAAATTTGATGTTGATTTATTTAAAATAATTTTTAATAAAAGAAAATATTTTATGCTACATTAGTAAAACTTATTAATATTAGAATTTAAATTATAGATTATAAGAATGAACAGAGGGAAAAACAAAGATAAATAGCAATCAGTGACAAAACTTAAATAAAAATTTATTTTTAATATTCATGTAATTTGAATTAAAAAATATGTAATTATATAATTCAATTTGTAAAACCTATATTAAAATATTAGCTTAAAATCAAATTGAATATATCATGTTATATTTAAATCATTTAATGATTAGCATCTAAGTTATAAATATTAATAATAATAGATATTAAAAAATGAAGAAAAAGAAAATTGTACACTAAAATAAATAAAAAGAAATAAAAATAATGATTAAGGTGTAAATGACATAAGAATTAAAAAATGTAATTAAATAATAAAATTAAATTATGCCATCAACTTATTTAAAATAAAAATAATAACAAAAATAACATATATTATATTATTTATATACTTTTTAATAATATTAATATTTTAAGTTATAGGTAACAGAAGTGAATATGGTGAAAGAAAAAGAAGAAGAATAATATGTAATAAAATAAATGTTAAGAAAAAAATGTAACTTTAATCTAAAAGAATGTAATGGTTAAAAATAGAATATATATTTAAGAAATTTAATTTTAAAATTTAATATTTAATTAATTTAAAATAATTTTATAACAATGAAATTTATTATATTATATTAATACTACTTAATAATATTAGTATTTTCGTTGTTAATAATAGAAGTAAATATAAAAAATATGCTATAAGAATAGAATTTGTAATTAGTTAGTATTTTTTATTAAAATTTTATATTATTCACAATATTATTAAAATATAAATAAAAGATATTATCTTATATTTATACTATTTAGTAATATTACTATTTTAACATTAAATAATTGTAATGAATATGAAAAAAGAGAAAATAAGTAATTGTGCAAATAAAAAGAAGTGAAAAGATATGTGAATTATAAAGAAGATGATCAGAGTTAAAAATATAATATGTAATTAATTAATTATATTATAAATCTTCAACTTATTAATATAGCATATTATTATTGTTATTGATTATTATTATCATATGTAAATTATTATTAAGGATAAAAATATAAAATGAATCTAAAAGTCTCATATTAACCTTAGAAAAATACTTATGTTCAAATTGAATGATAAATTTAATAAAATTATCAAAAATATCAAAATAAAAATTAAAAAAATATCTCTATTGACAAAGAAAGAAAATTAGTTGAGAAAAATAAATAAAAAATTACAAAAAAATCATAAATTTAAATTCATTTAAATTTTTGTTATTTTATATATATATAAAAACATAACATAAAATATAAGAATAAATAATATATAAATAAATATAAAATATATGTTATCATTATTATTTTATATAAATTATTATTGCATTATTTATACAAAAAGAAGGTAAAAATAATGAGAGAAACAGAAATAAGTTAAAATTTAGAATTGAAATATATGATTTATTATAAAACATAAGTAAAATAATTTTATATAGGTATCATAATATGAACTTTTTAAATAAGAATTACAATCATATTGTGAAAAAATGGCAAGATAAACTAACATACAATAATATTATAATTTTTGTTTAAAAATAATAAGTGAATGATGAATTTTAATTCTAAATTTTATTTTATTTCAATTTTTTTAATTTTTAATGTCGAAATGGATAAAATCTAACCACTTTTAAGTCAAAGTAAAATTTTTTATTTTCTTTCCTAAATACAACTATAGTAAAATTACCTCCTATTAATAATTTTTTTAAAGGAAACTTGGGTAAAATGAAAAAAATAAAAATTTAACAAATATAATCATTTTATTTTATTTCCTTATAAACATAAAAGTTAAATCACAAAAATATCTTCAAGAGAATAAAGACTTTTTTTGGAAGGGAGCTGAGAGATATGTATCAATGGAAAGTTAAATTTAACTATGAAACGGGAATTGGGTTAAATCTAATACTAATGAAATTTAATTTTATTATTTTCATTTTAAATGTTCTAAATTTAAAAATTATAAATTTCACTGAATAATGATATAATCATAATAAAAAATAATATTATTACTAATTGACTTTTTGTCTGTTCATATTATTTGATCTTTTTTTTTAATGTATAAATTTATTGATCTATTCATCATCAACAAACCTACAATTAGTATAAAACAAACAATAAATTTTCTTACTAGTGAATAATGTTCCAACAGATGAAAATGTAGAGAGAAATATCTATTGCTTGTCAAATGTATGGTCGAAAATTTAAAGACAAATATCCATTGCTTAACAAATGCATGGCCCAAGAGTAACATTTCTATGAAAATTAAATCCTTTACCCCACATAAGGAAACCTATGAAGCAAAAGTAGAGTGGTAAAGTAAAGAAAAATACTAATAAGAAGGTCAAATTCTATGCATTCTTAGAAATAATTCCTCAGTATTTATTGTGGAAACAACAAAAAGAAGATAAAATGAGATAATTTAAGAACTAGTATGCGGCAAAATTTGCTGGAATTTATGTAAAAAATGGCTTAATCTAAATGGCATGCAAGATAAGTTAAAAGTCTAGAGTATACTATATATGTGACGCGTAAGCTTAGTAACGCATTTATTTATGAATAAAATTATATTAATAATATTATATAATATAAAATATTATTTCATAAAATTATTAATAATATAAAAATAATAATATAAAAAATTAATAAAGTTAATAATATAAAAATATTTTATAAAATTAATAATATAAAAATAATATTAATAATATTATGTAATAATATTATATGATATAAAAAATAATATTATTTATGTAATAATATAATATAATATAATATAAAATAGAGACATATCACTTAAAAAAATAAATATAATATAAAATATTTTTATTATGAAAATTAGAAAAAATAAAAGAATATAAATAAATGAATAATAAAGTAATAGTTAATTAATAATAAATCATCAATTTGTATAATTCTTAACATCGTTAAAGCATTATCAAACAGAAGTTGTAAAACTCAGTTAATAATTTTGCAAATTAATGACTCTTAACAGAAGAAGTAATTTCCAAAATCAAATGATTAAATAAAAAAATGAGCAAATTACCATTCATTTCCTCGAGTATAAGCTTTGGACGCGGTCTACGAGAGAAAGAGAGAGAAAGAAATGCAGTCACCGGTAACACTAAAGAGAGAGCCACCATAACTTCATTTAAGAGTTGCATTGGGGCTATATATTTGCCTACAGACGACAAAGCAAATAGGCATGGTGGCTACCATCGGTAAAATTAGAAAAGCGAGAGAGAGAGAAATCGGAGAAAGGAAAATAGCAAAAATAAGAGAGAAAATTATAGCAAAAACTAATAAAATTTCAATTTCAATTTGACTCAAGAAAGTAAAAAGAAACCGTGCAAAGCAAAACGGATAATAAAATTGGAAACAGACTATTAAATTTGAAAGTGACTTGACGAAAGCAGAAACAAACTGTATAGAGCAGCGGGCCAGGGTAGGTAATAAAATTGGAAAAAGGCAAAAAAAGCCCTAAGTAGAAATAAAATGACAAAAAATGCAAAGTAAATAAAAACAGAAGCAAAGCAGCTTAAACACATAACACATGACACCTAGTAAGCAACATGACAACATAGCAGAATGACATGTAACAAAGGCATGCGAAATAAAGAAGTAACAATAATAAATAGATAGATGAGAAAAAAAAAGTAAAAAGTGGAATGAAATAAAATAATAAAAATAGATAACCTAAATATGACACCTCAATAATGCAATACAAACCTGTGATTGACATATAAATAGATAGATTTCAGTTCCTGCCTAATTTCTCTTGCTGCTATTAGACCAAGCATCATTTTAGGCTTGCATAATGCGGGAAATTGACCGTTATCCTGTAGTGAAAAAAATAGTTTTCCCATTCTCTACGCCGGAAAAACAAATTCGCGAAACCCTTATTTTTTTTTAAATAAGCTGGATCACGAGCTGCAGGACCGCGTGAACAGCAGGCCGTGTGTCAGCCCACTGATCACGTGATCAGAAGGCTGTCAGGCCTAACTAGTCACACGGTCCTGCACCCCGTGATCAGCCATGCATGCGCCTGGGCTGCTGGCGTGACACATGGCGGCCTCCTCCTCCTGCGCTGTTGACTTGACACGTGGCAGAAGCCATGCATGTGCCTGACGCAGGAGCTGCTACGCGACATGTGGCATCCCTCCGCAGTGTTGTCTTGACATATGGTAGCTCCCCCGCTCCTCTTCTTGTTCACACGCACGCCCTCTCCCCAGATAGCTTCTTTCATTCAATATAAAACCCCCCTCCCTTTACTTTAAACCTATTTTAGAAAAAAAAATCTCCTCCCTATTTCCAGAAGCATAAAATCATCATTCTCTAATTTTTTTTTTGCCATCTTTCCACCAGCAATTACAAATATTTCAATATTTATTTTTGCCTCCTCCCAGCAACAATTACAATTTGTACATCTACATTGTGAAAATTATCCAGAGAATCATTATTCAAGTAAGATATGCATTTAGTAATTTTATTTTATTTCAATAGTGCAAAAATACTATTTGTGTTATGTTGAGGATGATATTTGCCGCATAGATTCCATGATTTTATCTTTTAATTGTAGTAGGCATTATATCTAGAATATTGTTATTCTATTTTATTGAATATTTTATGATTAAATTTATATTTGTTATTGTCATCTATTTATTAAGACATCTATAAATTTATTGTTTCCCTATATTTTTATGCCTATAAGTATTATTTTATTTTTATTATATTTTTTTACTTTATTTTTTATGCTATGGCGTTTGAGTTTGCTATCATGGTTGTAGTCTGACCTAATTAGGCATATTGTGTATATTGTTATTATTGTTATCACCATGCTTAGGAGTTGTGGTTTAGGACTTAGTATTAGACATTAGGAAAGAAGGAAAAAAAACCTAAGAGTTTAAAAAAATGATTTAACTGAGAATATGAATTTATATATTTAAAAGAAAAATAATAAAATAAGTTTATATTTTGTGAACAGTAGAACAAGAATTCAGTTTCTATCTATGAGAAAATGTTATTGGTACTCATGCAAAGGGAGAAAAAATTAAAAATTTATATTATTATTCTGGGTTCATTAGCCTTTGAAGTAATTGTTTAATACTCAAGATGTTGATTTATTAATATTCTACACTTGGGAATAGGTACTATAGAGGGAGAATATTAATAGTTTGAAGATCTTCTAGTAGTAAAAAATGAGCAAAATTTTCAAAAAAATAATAAAAAATATTATGAATCAACATTGGTTGAGTAATAATAAAATTCTCAATAAATATTAAACATATTAGTAAAAGTATTATATTATTATTTTCATTATATCTATAAATTATATTACTTTTTATTATTAAATAATAATCACTTATACCTAACTAATATCATCTTTATCATCACTCACATTATTTCAATTATTATTAATATATTAATCATTATTAAGATTACCATGACGGTACTAATTATTATTTTTTAGAATATTAATCATAATATTTTCTATTTTTCTGTGAGTATCATTATTTTACATTATCTTAAAAATACCATAATATTAAAAATATAATATGTAAAAATATTACGACACCATCAATATAAGTAAAAATAGTATAATAGTTATTATTTTGTTAATATTTAAGAATGCCATTATTTTTTTAAATATTATTTAACTGCATTATAATTATCCTAAAAATAAAGGTTATTACTTCTTTAATTATTAAATTTTAAGCATTTATTATTTATAATATTTATCATTATTTTATGAATATTAAAATTTATTAAGTACTTAAAAATAGTAATAGATTTAATAAATAATTGATGAAATTATAGAAATATTTTTATATAATTAAATAATATAATAATATTTATTTTTGTTATTTTAAAAGTTTTTTATAGTATTATTGTTATTATTAAAAAATATTATTTTTTAGTTATTTATCGATATTTTACTAATATTATTAATTTTTAATAACTTGAAAATATTTTAATATTAAAAATAATAGTTACCAAATACATTCTTATATTATTGATACAATTCAATAATAAAATAGTAGTTATTATTAATTTGGTATGTAAGATTATTATTTATGTATTAGATAAATATAAGCTATACTATTAATATGAAATTATAATTATTAATATATTATTTAGATGTTTGTCGATCACAATATAATTAATAATTAAAGATAAAATTATCACTTTTACTTAATTATTAATATTATAACATCTTTATAATATTAACTTATCATCTAAATATCAATGGCATGAGAAATATTTACTATACATAAAGAGATAACATCATAATATTTTATACTGTATATTTTACGTGAAACTTAGGAAAAATGCTTGTTCTTAGACTTGAGAAAAATACATGAAATTACATAAAATTTAAAGATCAACATTGTTCTTGAGCCAAACTTGTAAGTACATTTTAATAAATAATTTCGGTAAATATGTAGAACTGCAATAATTATAATTAGAAAACTAATTTACTATGTTGAAATGAATAAGAGCCTATGCGTAGTAATAGTTTAGGGTTCGGGTGTTTTGTGATTATGGTACTTTATACTTGTTGAATACTTTGATTATTCTTGAAATGTCATGTAATTCCGACATTGGTAGGAAGCAAAATGGGTGCTAGGGAGGAAAATATTTGTATTTACGCCAATGGAAAAATTTATAAGATAGAAGAAGGTGACACGTTTGCGTGTCGTAGGGTGAGAGTAGTAAAAATAAAAACAGATATCACCCTGGATGATCTCAAAAATATTATGGCTCGCAAGCTACAACTTGATGAAAGTAAATTTGTGTCCGAGTTGGTATATAGGCATCCACTGTTGTTGAACCCTACGCACTACAAGGCATGTGCACTAGAAGATGATGATGACATTCAACGAATGTGGGAGGTGAACGCACAATTCCCTACTCAATTGTCTTGCCCAGAACTTTATGCATATGTCTCAGGCAGGGAACTTGATTTGAACGTCAGAAGTCAACCTGTTGATGACAATGGGCCATTCACACAACTATCCACCAGCCTACCCCATATCTTCAATGAAGGGTCGTCATATTACAATCCGTACCCTGTTGCATTGAATAAGCAAGTTGAGCATGGACAGTCTTCTCATTCCCCCATAGTTGACTATGCACCAGAGCCATGTTTTCCACTGTCCTAATATGGTCTTCTTCCACGTTAGTTTCCCCAAGAGGAAACAAATGATATAATGGATGATTTTGAAGAGGACATTGCATATGACGATGTGCCTGAAGGGTTTGGTGGTGATGATGACAATTACGAGGACGATGATGCTGAAGATGACATTGCAACTATACTACTAACAACACTAGTAAGCCGATATATGGAGTCAGTCGTTGCCTTTTTCTCATAAATAAATATTGAATCTGCAATAAGTCATGATCACCCTGAGTGAGAGATGACTCGAGCATAAATGACAACCAGGAACCGTACGTGGGTATGCGATATTTGGACTAAAAATTATTTCGCCGTGCAATGAAAATTTATTCAGTTTGGAGTCACCATACATTTTATGTGCTAATCTCTTCGACCAAATATGAGGAATATCGATGCCCTAACTATGACGTACAATGCAATTAAAGGGTTAGAGCACGCCACAAGCCCAGAGAAAATCATTGGGAGATATCTAAATACAGTGGGCCTCATACGTGTGTCTCCGCATCTCTTTCCTGAGACCATCCAAAATTGGACATAGATGTTATCTCATCATACATTGTTGGGTTGGTGATTGAAAACTCAAGTGTGTCCATTCGAGAAGTGATTGAGAGAATTCATGGCATTTTTAGGTACTCAGTGTCATACAAGAAAGAATGGAAGGGCAAGAATCGAGCAATCAGGCTTGCATTCGGGGATTGGGAGAAGTCATATTCTATACTGCCACGGTGGCTTGCCACAGTGCGACACTTCAATCCTGGTCCTTACTTTGAGATTTTTAGCAGAGAATGCTTGTGAAGCAGTTCTGAAGATGAACCAGCTGTGACATCCCTTCGAGTGTTTTGGACTTTTAGGCCGTAAATTAATGCATTTTAGCATTTGAAACTAATAGTCCAAATAGATGGCATATTCCTATATGGAAAGTATAAGGGAGTTTTGCTTACCGCGATATCACAGGATGACGATAGGAAGGTCGTACCTCTTGCATTTGCCGTGGTTGAAAGGGAGACGTATGATTCTTGGTCCTGGTTCTTATCAAACCTTCATCGGCATGTTGTTTAGGGTAGACAAGGAATCTGCTTAATATCAGACAAACATCCTGGGATAGTCGCTGCTGTAGCAAACCCACGCCTAGGTTGGCAACCCCCTTATGCCTATCACGTGTTTTGCCTTCGCCATGTCACCAACAACCTAAACTCAACCTTTAAAATGCCTTAGCTGAAGAAACTTTTTACTAGCATTGGTGAGTGGTTCTTACTTTGCTGTTATCTTTTTTTCTTTGTTTGACATGATAATATTTTTTTCCAATAACAACCGTACAGAATACCTATATGAACAACACACGGTCGATACTAAACTAGAAGAACTACGCCAATTACATCCAAGAGCAGTTGATTGGATCAGCAATATCCTAAAAAATTAATGGTGTCATGCTTACGATGAGGAAGGCCAACGATGGGGGCATATGACCACCAATCTTGTGAAGTGTATCAACAATATTTTCAAAGGTGTTAGATTCTTACTGATTACCGGATTAGTTAAGGCTACCCTGTACTGAACAAATGCATACTTCGTTAATCCGTTGGAGACAATTGCAGCACAACTACAGGCAGTAGAAATTTTTAGTGAAGATATCCGAAAGAAGATTCAAGTATGCATCCAAAAAGTATTTGTCTGTCATGTCCGTCGCTTTGATCGTTTAGGATCATCTTTTGAGGTTGATAAGCCATACGACCTAACCTGGAAACAGTTTGGCCAGACTTGCAAAGTTAGCCTAACCGATCGAACATGTGGCTGTGCTGAATTCCAAGTTAAGCACTGGCCGTGTCAACACGTTTTTGTAGCTTGTGCGAAAGTTTCACTTAACCCACTACAGTATGTCAACCCAGTCTTCTAACTAGATACAATGGTAAAGGCTTATAGCTATGAGTTTTGACCAACCGGCGGCATGGAGCATTGGCCATCAGTGAACGACCCCATACTAGTACCAAATCCAACGCTGATTTGTCTAAGTGGTTGACCTCGTTCCACACAAATCAGAAATAAAATGGATTGGAGGGAGGCTATATCAGAACCTCAGAGGTGTGGATTATACCGTCAAACTAGCCACAACTGCACAACATGCCCATCCAACCGACGTAATGTGCCATGACAATTCTAACCCAAAAGGGTCATTCCACAATACATTCATTGAGATTTATACGGCGATTTGTAGTAACTAGGATTTTTTTTACAAATTTCTGACAAAGTTATTGGAGAACTTGTTGCTACTAAACAATTTATGTACTTGTCTTATTGAATTAATGTATTTTACTAGTTATTTCGTATTGGAATGCTTGCATACATTGACGGATGTGTTTTTTACTTATGGAAATACATAAAATAGTAACTATTATCCCCAAGTATAATGGCTGGCCAATCGCGTGTTATTATCCCTAGGCCCGAGGACGACTCTCTACTATACCTACAGTCTAAACATATTTCACAGCATGTGTGGTTAGGCTAGGTAACTTCTTCTATTATTTAGTTATTTGCTTATTTGTAAATATTGTAACTAACCGGTGCTAGCCGGCTTAGACATTTTGATTTCAACGCAGCTATGGTATTCGCCCTGGTCGAGTGATGGCGTCTGGAGACACATACTTTTCATACCACTGTAAAGGAGTGTACTATTACCTTACAGAATGCCTCCATCCAGTTAGGTTTGTCATAAATTGGCATCCCTATTTCGGGTTACACTAGTCATGATTGGGCGGGGGAATGTGAAAATCTACTCGGCATCAGATCGCCTGATGAACATTTATAAGGTCAGCATTTTAGCATTCCGTGGTTAGTAACTAACTTTGCACACCTACCCGAGGATGCAGATGAAGAACAAACAAAATGCTTTGCACGTGCTTATATTTTGAGGCTTATAGGGGGTTACTTGATGCCTGACACCTCAAGCCACAGAGTATTTTTGATGTATCTGCCGTTGCTCGAAGACTTTGAAGAAGCCGGCCAGTACAGTTGGGGTTCCGTGATCCTTGCATGCTTATACCGAGAGTTGTGCACCGCCACACAGCATAATGAGATTAACATTGGTGGATGTTTGCACTTGTTATATTTATGAGCGTGGGATCGATTTCCCACTCTAACACCAGCGACACCAATGTATCCCGACCCCCGCTTAGACGTATATCCTTTACTCCCACCATTAGGTTTCAGGTTTAGATCATGTATTATATTCATACTAAATTTCTAAAAATAAATCAGATATTTTGAAACAATAATACACCTTGCATGTTCCTTATAGGTGGAGAAATACTAGGCTACCTCCTCGACTGCAAAAAATGACCCTGTAATAGTATAGGGTTTTACTTGATTAGATGAGAGCCGATGAGATTTGAAGTCATACTTTATTTTCTCTAACATAACAAAGCATCATGTCTATTATCCTACTTAATTATGTTACAATTGTGTAATACAGATTATTTGGAAGTCCTATGACATTCCTGATGTCCAGCAACTTATACTAGGGTACTGTTTAACCTCACCTAACTTATGGCTTGCATCAGTCCCTATCATCTACTTCCACATCGTAATGTGGCATCACGCAGATCGTGTGCTGAGATAATTTGGTAAGCGGCAGCCAATCCCACAAAAGCCTTTTAACATAGGTTTTTGTCATACCCTACAGCTTCGGGGAAAAACATACAAGGACTGGCACCAAAAATACATCATTTACATTGCTGCATGGAATGCATGGCACAACACAATTCTGTCTACTGAAGAGTCATTAGAAACTCTTAGTCCTGACTCAGGCTACATGAGGTGGTACCGAAGGCATACCAGACGGTGGATTCATCCAATTAGTGGTGGTCCAGGATTTGTGGTAACCTTCCACCATTTATAAACTTTTGTGCTTACATCTTCATATTACAACAGGATTGCATGTTGTAATAATTTTTTTTTTACAGGCTGATGTAGCTGATAGATTATGTCAACTCAATGTCGAGGATGTACCCTATCAGTTATATAACCAATTTAAGGAGACAGTGAATCGAGAATATGGTCTCATGCTATGTGCTTTCGGAGAGCACCGAGATATGACAGCATCCCAACCTGCCTACCTGGCTACAAAATTACTAAGACCACCCATTCCCTAACCTCGGCGAGGTAGGAGGAGCCATGAGTTCATGTCGTTCAAGAATCCTATTTTGCCCAATGAAGGGGACGATGATAAGAGTATCTTGTATGGTTATCCAGCAATGACACAAGTAAGTGTCCCTTCCTCCTACTCCCTCCTTTGATACAGGCTAATATAGGAGGTGCAGGACCGTCAAATTATACCCCTTCAGCGCATTTCTTCATAGGTGCAAATGCTAAGCCTTCATACAGTTTCACACCATCACTACAGCACTATTATGATGCTCCACATTCATCGTTATTCACCCCATCGGCCTCGCATTCAACTCCACAAACCTCTGGTTCCCTTATGGCATTGTTTGTTAATCTGTTTGCATTCGCCACTAATATAGGAGGTGCAGGACCGTCAAATTATACCCCTTCAGCGCATTTCTTCATAGGTGCAAATGCTAAGCCTTCATACAGTTTCACACCATCACTACAGCACTATTATGATGCTCCACATTCATCGTTATTCACCCCATCGGCCTCGCATTCAACTCCACAAACCTCTGGTTCTCTTATGGCATTGTTTGTTAATCTGTTTGCATTTGCCACTGAGTATGCTAGTGGATCCCTAGACCAGCAGCAATAAGGGTTTATCACCCCCGAAGACCCTTTACCAACGTTCTAGTCCTCCCAGTGGGACTTGAACTCTCTACCGTCCATGGTTCACACCCCGCTTGACTCATCTAAATGATGATGACGATGACGGACAGTACGGTGCCCTTGCTCAACGACCGCGATGAGAAAGACGACGTCCTTGATGTGGGACTGGGAGCCATTATTTTGGTGACTGAACATTTGATTATTGTATTATAACATTTAATCAAGTTTATTTATTTAATTAATTCATAACCATCAGCGCATTATGCCTCTCTTATCAGTCATACAACCAATGCGATAACTATGTTCTTAATTGAGATTTTTAAAATCTTTTGTATTAGTATTAATAGTTAAGTAAAAATTGATAATTTTACTTTAAATATTAATTACAATGTAATTAACAAATATTTAAATAACAATTTAATAATTATTATTACATATCAATGATAATACTTATGTTTATTTAATAAATAAATAATGTTCTTACATATTAAATAAATAATAAATATTATAATATTATTAAGTTATATTGATAATGTCAGAATATTTTTAATGGCTATCATTTGTAATATTAAAATATTTTTAATTTATTAATAATTAATAATATTAGTACAATATTACTAAATAATAAATAGATACCATTTTTATAGTAATTATAATGCTGTTAAAACATAACAAAAGATTAATATTATTCTGTTATTAAATTATATTAATAATATTATAATATTTTAATCAATTATTTTGATCTAATACTATTTTTAAACTTTTAAAACATATTAACATTCATAGAGTAATGATAAATACTGTAAATAGAAAATTGTTAAATTTTAATTATTAAAGAAGTAATAACCTTATTTTTCTAAAATAATTATTATGTAATTAATTAGTATTTAAATAATAATAGTATTATTAGATATTAAATAAATAATAACTATTATACTATTTTTAATTTTATTAATGATATCATAATATTATTATAAAATATTAATTAGAATATTTTAGTATTTTAAAGTTAATAAAAATTATTTATATATTAAAAAAAATATTACAAATACATTAAATATTAATTTATCACACAATTTAAATACATTCAAATTAATACAATTTATTTTCTTTTTATTATACAATTGAATTAATTTATCATATATTTCATAATTAAATATTTTATCTAATGATGTGATTTTTTTAATCTAAATTTAACATACATTAATTTTTATAATTAATTAAATATTTTTTCTAATGATGCAATTCTTTTTATTAATTTAACATACATTAATTTTCATAATTAATTAAATATTTTATCTAATGATGTGATTTTTTTAATTTTTAAAAAATAATTAAAATATTGTAAAATATAATTTTTTAATAATTTTTTTATTATAGTTTGGAACATTGGTTAATTAGTATCAAATAAACATCTAAAATATAAAAAATTAAACCAAGTACAAAATTAGCCAAAATTAAAAGTCACAAATTATAAATAATTAAAAATTATAAAATGAATCCAAATTGAAACGAAAAAATTGAGTTTAAATTAGATAAAAAATAAAAAAATCTAACTGATAAAAAAAGTAAAAAAAATGAATCACAGGTTGCCAACTCCCATGATTCAAAAAAATTAAAAAAAAATTAAAAATGAATCACGGGCTGCCAACCGGCCCAACCCCCGTGATTCAGAAAAGATTAAAAAAAAATTAAGGGTTTGGGAAATTAGTTTTGACAGCACGGGGGATGGGGAATTTGTTTTCCTAGATTAAGGCTTTCGGTCAAAAAGCCTGCATAATGCTGCTACCCCAGCCTCGTTTTGGGCTTCAACTTTCCTGACTTCGGGGCCACTATTTGAGTTTCCCATTGGGCTTCGGTGGATCTTTCATTTGGACAGCTTACCCCTTTTCCTCTTCTGTCCCCATTTCCCCCTCATTTTTATGTGTTTGATTTCTTCATAACTTTATTTTAAATATTATTTATTTTATTACATATTTTTATCTCCCTTTTTTGTTATTTATAAGAATTTAAGTTTAATCTATTATTGGTATAAAATATTTTACAGTTACGCTATCAATAGACGAGAAAAATATGCTTTATTAAAAAAATAAGTAATTGAGAATTTTTAATCATAATAAAAAAAATTTAATAATTTTTTATTGATATAATAATATAACAGTGGATAATAGTATAAATTTAATTTATTTTAATAATAAATTAAATTTAAATCTTATTTATAATTATAATATCAATGAGTGATATAAATATAATATAGTATATTTTATTTTTATTATAAATATATTATATATAAAATAAAATATAATTTAATTGAATTACCCATCTACATATATTATTTTTATCCCATATATTGCTTTACGGCTTATTGATTCTACTATTCATTCTTTTATTTTATGACATATTTTTGTACTTCTCTTTTTTCGCGTTTACTCATTTAAATTTTAATATTACTAAAAAGTATATATTTTTTCTATAAAATCATTTTAAATAAATTAAAATATTTAATTAAATTAAATTATTTAATTATATATTTTATTTTAACTCTCCTATGACTTTACAGCACATCCATTATTTTGTTTTTTTGTTTTTTTATTATATGACTATTATTTACAATTCAACTATTAATGTCAAAAAATAGTATAAATATAATATAATATAATATATTTAATTTTATTATAAATATATTTTAAACAAGATAAAAATTTTATATAGAAATTATTAATTCAAATAATTAATTCTAAATTATGTCATTTAACAAAAATAAGTTAAAATCAAAAACAAATTTATTTGCTTAAATTATGTCAATATGCCTTGATATCAATTTTTTAAGTGTTATATTTCAAATTAAACACACATTGAGATTTTGTTAACTTATCTACTTTGTTGCATAATTTCAAACTTGCTTCTATTATTTACAGCATAGATGACAGTATCACTAATTGAGTTGTATAGATATAAAATGATAATATCATTATTTAGTACTGATAATACAAAACATATTTTTATTTTATTAGAAAAATATTTAAAAAAATTAAATCTTAATTTACTTGAATTCGTTAATTACATATTCTATTGTCAAGCTCTTGCATGTTTTTCCTTTTTTTAGTGCCGCAAAAGGTATGAATAAAATTATTTTAAATAAGTGAAAGATTTAATTTAATTTAATTATATATATATATTATATTTTAATTATTTTATATTATTTTATATCTCACTTATTGTTTTTCATTTTTTATTTATTTTATTTTTTTTACAACTTAAATGCTAATATCACTAAATAATATATATAATACAATATGATATATTTATTGTACAAATATTTTAAATATGTTAAAAATTGATATAGGAAGTATTGATTGAAATAATTAATTATATATTCTATTATTTATTAAAATGTTTGGGAATTAGAATCATACTTTTTTATTTAAATTTTGTCAATGAGTTCTTGATTTCAATTTTTGAGTTTTATATTTTAAATTAAATATATATTAATTAAAATTTTGATAAGATTTTAAAAATCACACGCTATTTTGTTTCTTTTATCCATTACATTGTATAATTTTTTTTATCTTTACTCTTATTATTTATAATTTAGATATGAATATTACTTGGTGTAATAAATATAATATGATATATTTAATTTTTATTATTAAAATATTTCAAATAACTTGAAATTATTATTTAATTAAATTACCCTACTATATATATATTTTATTTTTAACTTTTATACTACTTTACAATTTATTCATTATCTCTCTTTTTTAATTTGCTCAATTACATATTTTTCATTTTTCTTTCTTTATAACTACTGCTATTAATTTCTTAGTATAAGTTCAATGCTAATATTGCTAAAAAGCATGAATACTACATGATATACTTAATTTCTTTTTGCTTAAGTTGAGAATTTAATTTAATATGTTTACTTAACTAGATGTCCATTTTGTTCCTATATCACTTTATAACTCAATCATTATATATCTTCTTTTTATATATTGTATTACATACTTGTATTTTTTTTTATTTCAATTACTATTGTTTCAGATTAGACATTATAATATAATATATATGACATTTAATTTAGAAAGTATTAACATTTATTATGAAGATATTTTCAAAAAATAAAAAAATTTATTTAGAAAGTATCAACTAGAATATATGATTATGTATTCTATTTTTTTGAAAATTAAAGTCAAATTTGTTTAATTAAATTTTATCAATAATTTTTTATCAATTTTTAAGTATAATGTTTCAAGTCAAACATACATCGATTAGAATTTTATTCTTTTATGGTTCAAATACTATTTGTATTGATTTTTTTTATTTGCTTCATAACATGTTTTTCTATTTATTTTTGTTCACTCCATTTATTTCTAATAATTTAGATACTAATATTATTGAATAGAATGAATATAATATAAAATTTTTTATTATAAAAATATTTTAAGTAAATTAAAAATATAATTTAATCAAATTATTTTACTATATGTTATGCTTTTAATTCTTATATTATATTTTAGAATTTACTTTCAATTTTAATATGTATTTATACAATAGATATAATAAATTAAATTTTAATATTTTTATGCTAAAAAAAATTAGACATCCGTGCGAAAGCACGGGTCAAAAAAGGCTATAAAGCTAGTCGTATCTCGAGGGTCTCTCTGTTCGATTCATTTGTCAGAACATTACTTTATGAAGTAAAACAACCATGGGAGATGAATATATAAAAGTCAACAGACGGGCTTATCTTTCGTAACAATAATAATTTATTATCATTTTTTTTCCGTGAACCGCTATTATTCGGTAGATTTTCAATTCGGATTGGACGCAATGTAGGGTAAATCTCTTCTAACAATAATTTTCTCCATTAAGATTTGAACTTAAAATTTTGTTTAAAAAAATCGAACTCCTAACCATTTAATCCAACTGCCGTTGATATAATAATCATAATTTATTTTCAGTGACAAATTAGCGGAACCCATTGTGATGTTATAATCGCGCGGGCTCCGTCCCAGTCGTTGACAAAGATATATGGACAACCTAAACCTGCCAAAATGGCAAACATCTGCACACGCTTAAGGTTGAATATTGTTGTCGAAGCTCATAAATGCTGAGTTCACCAACGTTGGACCGATAATACAAAGACTCAGCGCTGATAGTGTTTCGCGGAAGCTAACAATACGACAATGATCACAAGTTAGACAAGATAGGAATTCGTCGGACGCCATCTATGAGGTTTCTGTCTAGCTTATGCTACTGCTTGGCTCGAACAGCTCATGATGAGGATGCCAATGATGGGTTGGATTTGTTTTTTGATTTTCATAGTCTGCAATTAGCCACCAATTTCTTCTCTGAGTTGAACCAGCTTGGTCATGGAGGGTTTGGTCCTGTCTACAAGGTACCTTCTCAAAATTTCAGACTCTTTAAAAGGCCAACGGCGCAACTTGGATTGCTGTTGGTTTGTATATGTGCAAGGCCTGATTCGATCCTTAGATTGAAGGCTGCTTAGTTTCAATTGAGGGCTTCTGAGGTCATTGCCGAATTTAATTTTTTCCTTTTTTTTTTTAGGGTCATTGCAAGTGTAATTTTTTTTGTCTATATCTTGATGAAAAAGTTTCAATTTTTTTGAAATTCGTGTTTTTCTTATGCGACATTGATGTCGCTGAAGTTTCCGACTTCAAGAGTTCAAGTAGACTACATACCTCATATGGTGTCGTTATTTGGGGGGAAGTCTTCCCTTTACACACAAAAGTGCTTTCGAATAATCTAGCAGCTGCATTTTGCAGGGGTCGATGCCAAATGGTCAGGAAGTAGCTGTTAAGAAGCTGTCACTGGAATCAAGACAAGGAATTAGAGAATTCACCAATGAAGTCAAACTGTTGCTAAAGATTCAGCACAAGAACTTGGTTACATTATTGGGTTGTTGCGCCCAAGGACCTGAAAAGATGCTTGTTTACGAGTATCTGCCAAATAAAAGCCTAGATGGCTTTCTTTTTGGTAATTGAAGATTAAATTTTTCTGCTAGCTACACAGACAAGAAGAGGGACTTGTCTTACTTGCTCCTTTTCTGGCTGTATAGTTGGCGATGAGTAACAGTTGCATGATTTGCACGCAGATAAGAAGAATTTTTCATGCTTGGACTGGGAAAGACGATTTAGAATAATTAAAGGCGTGGCAAGAGGACTTCTCTATTTGCATGAAGAAGCCCCAGAAAGAATTATTCACAGAGACATTAAAGCAAGTAATATCTTGTTGGATGAGAAATTAAATCCTAAAATTTCAGACTTTGGATTGGCAAGATTATTTCCCGGAGATGACACTCATACTCAAACATTTAAGATTTCTGGTACACAGTATGTAATTTCTTCACTTCACTTTATTTACATTATTATATACAAACATTGTTAATTACAATTTAATTTATTAAATATTACAGCGGTTATATGGCTCCTGAATATTCAATGCGTGGATATTTATCTGTAAAGACAGATGTTTTTAGTTATGGAATCTTGGTACTAGAAATTATCAGTGGAAGAAAAAATCATGACAGGCAGCTTGAAGAAGATAAGATCGACCTCTTGACTTATGTAAGTAATTGTTATCATAAAGCATGTTGCTCTATATATATACTCATAAGAGTTGAAGAAATTTGTCCATAATGATGTTGGTTTCACACATTCAAACATAGACAACATTGTGCAAGGTCAACTTTTCACTCTACTGACTAACGCGATCCAATAGAATTTACTTGACTAAGTGAGCAGTGTGCATGTGTAGGCATGGATGCTGTATCAAAGAGGAAAGACAATGGATTTAATAGATGGAAGGCTAGGTGAATCAGTGAATGAAGATGAGGCAGCAATGTGCATTCAATTGGGGTTGTTGTGCTGTCAAGCAAGCGTAGCAGATAGGCCAAACATGAATTCTGTAAATCTCATGCTCTCAAGTGAGTCATTCAGCTTGCCAAAACCAGGAAAACCAGGGATTCAAGGTCGTGGAGGACCTATTACAACTTCTGCTTCCACCTCTAAAACTAATGCTACTGCTTCTGGAGGTACTAATTATTATCTACAAGATTGGTCCAGGAATTCTATCTCTACTTCTTTCAATGAAGGCAGATAAGATGATGTATATATATTCCTATTCAGTCAAAATGTAATTTAAAAAATAAAAAAAATTAAAATATATTCATATCTTAATTTATTTATTTGAATATGTAAGAATAAACTTTTGTTCATTCATTAATACTAGATCTTGACTTCAAATTATGGCATGAGAAATACATTGATCAATTATATACAATCTAATAAAGTATAAATGAACATAATTGATTCACCTAAGTCCACTATATGTTTACTGATACAATTCTTTGTGTTCAGAAATCAACAATACAAATCATTTGAAATCTCGAAACATGGTTATAAGAGATTTCCTCTCTCAACTAGAACTCTCTTTCTCTTGGTCATAGTTTGAGAGACACACACTATTACCAATGGAATAAATATTGATAGATTAAATTCTAATAAGGTAGGGGATTTCTTCATAAACATAGTAGTTTGAATAAAATAAACGGGCTTAGTACCTTGTGGTCCATTAATTAAAATTTCACATTTAGGCCTTTTGACATCAATGCTATTTGTTAATAAATTATATTAGTCCAAAATAAAAATACTAATAATCTCTCACTGAATCCACATAATTTATTAATGATGATCATTACAATATCAATGTCAACCAAAATTATACTATTTTACCTATAAGTCTAAATTGAAATCACAAATATTTAATAACATATAATGCTAAATCCAAATGAATATTAGCATTCAACATATTAAATACTTACATGTCACTGGCTAACATAAACAATAATCTTAAGGTGTGCATTGTAAGGTTTACATGATTTTAATGTGGTTTTGTGTAAATCTCCGCATAATAGGTCTTAACATCCATTCAAGATACATGATGAGAATAAATTTCTCAACAACAATTGCACAAGGTCTAAATGTCTTTAATCACACATTATACACTAAAATGTGCATAAAAAATGTAGGCAATAATACAAATATTTCATTATGAGTATTTTATTTAAACATATTATGAGTTTATATTATCAAAAACTCCTACTAATCCAAAACAATGGAAAGGCTTAAGAAAAATTATATTATTTACATGATAATGCTTCATATTTACTCTTAATCCTTTTGGTTAATGGATTTGTGAGCATATGAATTGTAAAAAATAAGTAATATATTCACGTATTTTCTCTTTTACAAATAGATACTTTAAGTTTAAAGTCCTTACATGAACAAATTTATCATTATTGAAAGGGAGTTCTGTGGTAATAGTATTATCATGACATAGATTTGGTTTAAGTCAGAAACCCTTAATTAGTCAACTTGATAAGGAATATATAACATGTGACAAGCATAGTAGTAATATAATCATGTGATATTGTTCACGTGATTATACTTCATATTTACTCCTAAACCTTTTGATTAATGAACACGTATTTTCTTTTTCACAAATAGATATTTTAAATTTAAAGTCTTTACATGAACAAATTTATCATTACTGAAAGAGAATTCTATGGTAATAGTATTATCATGACATAGATTTGGTTCAGGTCAAAAACCCTTAATTAGTCAACTTGATAAGGAATATATAACATGTGACAAGCATAGTAGTAATATAATCATGTGATATTGTTCACATGATTATACTTCATATTTACTCCTAAACCTTTTGATTAATGAATTTGCGAGCATACAAATTGTAAAAAAACAAGTAATATACTCGCATATTTTTTCTCTCATAAATAGATACTTTAAATTTGAAATCCTTACATGGGCAAATTTACCATTACCAAGAGAAAATCCTATGGTAGAAATTATGTCATGACATAGATTTGGTTAAGGTCAAAAACCCTTAACTAGTTAGTTTGATAAGGAATATATAACATGTGATATGCATAGTAATATTAGTGTGACATAGATATAATTAAAGTAAAAAACCCTTAACTAGTTAGCTTGATAAGGAATATATAACACGCAACATGCCTTGCCTTTTAATGGAGGTTGCTGCAATTGACTATAAGTGATTCTATACCATAGCTCCTCTAACATATATCTAGTCACAAATTTATGATTACCTAAATAACTAATAAAATAAGTCTAATTAACTTATGTATATGAGATCTCTTGATCTTTTATAGGTTAGTATGTAATCAATTATACTATCTAAATACAAATAATATTTGTAGTCCAGAACCATTGACTTAAATCAACAATAAGCTACCTACAAGCGATGTATATAAAATAACCCTTATCACCTAGAAAATACTTGGGCATAATAAATTTAATCATTCTAGATTAATAGATATGAGAGCACACTAATATGTTGAACTCTTTTAGCACCAAAATTAAGACAAGCCAAACTTCACTAGGACCTTTAGATTATAAGCCCACCATATACTTTCACCCCTAGGCCTTTTAATTAAGTGTGATTTAATATTGCTTTATCTCAATAAATATGCCTACAATATGGTTAACTTAAGAAAAATGTTGTTATCACACAGAGCTAGAATTATCAAGATGCTTGTATGTATTGGTTTTCTTTTGCTTTTTTAATTTTCGAGATAAATAACAATTTTTTTAATCAAGTTATAAAACTAAACGGAATACAAATAGTAAGTTAGACATCTTCATTTTCCCATCACAATAACTATCTGGCTATCTCATATACATTGTACATTATTTCCATTAGGTCACAAATCTATACTTTCCTTTAGTTAACATAGTTTCCACTAAAATAAGCTATTTTAGTCTATAAGTGAGTTTTAAATATGTCAAAAGAGGAAAGCCTTTCCAATCTACACATTTTGATTAAATGTAATCTTTCACTATTAACCTGACCTAGAACCTATGATTCATTTCAGCATCTACTTTTATGGTAAAAAATATATATCTTTTTGCACTAGACTAGACCATGGGAAGTAGTAAATGAATTTATCAATAATGAAGTTGGCACATATTGTTTTTAACTCCTACTATTAGGGCATTTTGATAGCTCCCACTATCCAAATATATCTTTTAAAATTAATTTGAAATTTATAAATGGTTTGATAACTTTAACTAATTTAAGTAAAAACTTTCAAATAATTTTGAAGATAGTTGAGTAATACCAAAACAAATACTTTATTTTAAACAATTTAATTCCATAAAAAATGAAACGTCCATCAAATATAAATAAAATAAGTTCTTAATGGAAAAATAAAATGTTTTGAGTATAAGCTCAACCAAAATAATTAACCTTAACTAATGGGTTTCTTCTTTCATTTTCTTTAACTCTTTCTTTCTATTTTTCGCCTACTTTTTAAAATTGAAGCAATATGCTTTCTTATGCCTAAATTTCTTGTTAAACTAACATTACTTTTGAACTGAGCCTTTTTAGGTTTAAGACGGTCATCATTGTGCCCTTTCTTTTGATTATTTGAAAACTTCTCATAATTATCTTTAAAATGTTCTATTGCTCTATGTCTAGAAGTAGAATCATGAGTTACTAAATTAATTGTGTGGATCTTTTCTTTTCTCATATCCTATTTTGCTTGATTAAGGATGGTTATCATGTCATTTACTATCCATTCACCCTTTTAAACTTGATAAACAACCTTTTGAATATAAAATTGTAAAGGCAATGATTCCAATACTCTTTAAATAAGATAATTATCATCTAATTGTAATCTTAGGCTCCTTAATTTGCTATAGTAGTGAGAGATAATATCAGAATGTGTTCCTAGACTCCATCAACCCTATTATAAGAGGTCTTTTCAAGTAGTGAGAGATAATATCATTTTTCTGCTTTATCAAATTTTTTAAACTTTTTTGCTATAGATTCCAAAAAAGTCTTTACATTTATAATCTTAGTCATAGGGATGTTTTCTCTAATAGTTGGGTTTAGAGAATATTTTATGATCATTAAGCGAATCTTGTTTAACTTCTTCTATTTTTCATGCTTCATTTTTTACATCCATATGCAAATTCAGTTCAATTTTGGGTTCTAGTTCATTTATCACTTTGTCTAATCTAGCAATCACCAAATATCATTTCATAGATTTAGTTCATTTTTCATAATTTATCTCATGCAGTGTCTTTATAAAGGCCAATTATGTATGTAAAGTGACTTAGGAAAAATGTACCAAACTATTAATACATATATATATATACTTGATCATACTAACATTTTTCTCTTAATCACATAATTTTATAAAATCCAATGCCAAAGGGTAATTTAGAATAATGTAATATAAAAACTAAATATTATGCTCTTAAAACTCAAAATGGAAGAATGTTTAAAATTATAGGAATATGACATACTCATATCATAACTTTCTTATTATATCAATAATATAATATCGAAAGATATTTAATATTACTAATATAGCCTCTTCCTTATACCTTTAAAAATAATTTTTCTTTAAAAAGTTTTACACAATTTTATACAATCTATTATATGAAAGCAGATACACAATTATACAAAATTTTCATGGCAAAATATGCGTATATAATAATTCTTATTTAATATAATAATCCTCCACATTTATTACATTATGTGAACAATCTCTATAAATGCTACAAAAATTTTAGTAGGTAGCTAGTTAATAATATAGAATTAATTAGGATAAATTTTAGTTAAAAATAATTTCAAATAAATATCTAAATAAATTGGGTAAAAAATATCATAAATATTTATTACAAAAAATTCTAAAAAAATACTCATAAAATTAAGCTCAGAAAATGGAGCATGGTAGTGCAATCACTACCCCTAATCATTACCAGCAAGATAGTGTGTTGCCTATACACACTGCTTGTATGATTAAACGTAATGCAACATGTGCCTAAACTTATTTTCCTTGCCCATAAACTTTTTGTACGGGTCATACTAACTTAAAATTTAACCCAGATATTTTCCACCATTTTTGCATAATTTTTTCAAGATTTTCCCACATAAATTTAATTTTTTCATAAGTTTAAACTAACGTAATCTTTGCTTGTCTCGAAAGGTTATAATAGAGTTTTTCAATTTTTCAAAAAACTTGATAAAAATGGTTATGACTTCTAGCAGCTACTAAACTCTTTCTGTTAGTGTTTTTCACACTAAAACAACCCATGTATTATCCTAAATTTGAAATCTAAAAATCCCTAGCAATAAACCATCCTTTAATGTCTTAAAATTTAAGTTTTAAAAACTTTCCATATCCTTCCATTTTTTATTTTGATTTTCCTCTATTTTAGGAAGGTTATTATCATGTTTTTATTAGCTTTAAACAACTTTTTTCTCATTATAATATCACCATTTTACCTTCCAAAAGCTATTATTTAACTACAGTGTTCATGGCTTCCAAAATCATAGGTTGTGTAAGCTTCAAGATGACTTTTAGGTTTTTACCATTTTACACCCAAATGTTTTATACAATTTCACCAATCACACTATCAATTTTTCAAACTAATAAATTTTGGTTTTGTAATCATTATAATTTTCTGGTTCAGCAAAGATGCTTACACAACATTCAAACAAAAGAGATTTAATCATGCATATACAATATCTATAAAAAGCACTCATAATGGAGCACATATCTATATGCAAAACTAGAACATTTATATGTGTATATATATAATATGGCCAACCCATATGAATATATATTGGAGTTAAGTTTGGCAACAAGCATCAACCTTTGAGCAAAATATGCTTTTGCACCCACACATATAATTTACAAATGTATACATGCTCAAAACAAATAAATATACATCCATGGACAAATAGTGAAATTTGAAATTTATTCCAAATTCTCAACCATAATTTAAAGTCAAATTAAACTTTGATACCAATTACAAAAATAAACTTTCATTCATTCATTAATATCAGATCTTGACTTCAAATTACAGCATGAGAAATACACTAATCAATTATATACAATCTAACAAAAGTATAGATAAATATACTTAGTTCACTTAAGTCCATTGTCTATTCAATAATACAATTCTTCATGCTCAAAAATTAATAGCATAAATTACTTGAAATTTTTATAAAATGGTTACTGGGGATTTCCTCCCTCAACTAGAACTCTTTTTCTCTTGGTCACAATTTGAAAGATACAAAGTATCACCAATGGAACAAATACTAATAAACTAAATTCTAATGAGATAGAAATATAGATAGAAATCCTTTTATAAATATAGAATCGGGTTATAGATCTTATCTATCATAGATTTCATACTTAGTAATTTAAATAAAATGAATGGATTTAATACCTTATAGCCAATTAATTAAAATGTCATGTTTAGGCATTTTGATATCAACATTATTCATTAATGAATTATGTTAGTTTAAAATAAAATACTAACAAAATAATTATGCTAAAAAATGTGTTTCTTGTTTGAAAATTCTAGTTGTACATGTTATGCCTTTATCTTATTTTTACATATATTTATATGATTTTTTGTAAATTAAATTGATATCTTTATATGATAGCCTTAATATTTTTTAATATTAAGGATTTTATTTTCCTAGTAATTTTAAAACTATATAAATAGGATGGATGGTCAAATAAAAAATTTATGTGTTGAATTAGAAAGTAATGAGATTAAGGTTAATTGCATTTTGCTATACGTGATGACGGCAATGCCTCATTTTACTAGTACAATGAGGATAGAGTAAGGGAGAAAGAAAGAGTGGGAAAGTCATAAATTTTTTAGAAAATGGAGAAAATAGACAAATTAAAGGGAAAAAATTATCAAATAAGCATATTTTAGAATTAAGTAATTTTTTGGTCAGCATAATTTAAAACTAAAAAAAGATTAACTTAACATCTTTAGTTAAAAATGGAATGGAATATAAATTTTACATGAAACTTAGGTATCTAAATAATAAAAAACATTATATGCATCAAAGCTAAATTTGAAATCAAGTTTTGAATTTTTTTATATCTATTAAATTGAACTCTACAAATTTGCCCTATCATTATGTATTTAATAATAGTACTTAATTTGCATTTGGTATCACATTTTGATTCTATTTTCGATGCATGTAACATTATTATTAAATAATTTAATAGAATTTAAATTTAGTCAAATGAATTAAGAGACTAAAATTATGTAAATTATATGTTAAGAGGATAAAAAAAAGTTTAATAGATTTGCAACATATTCACATTTTTACCTAGTGTAGATCATAATTTCTTAAAGTTTTGATATAAGTTATAATAATAAAATTGGGTAAAAAAAGAATTGGAAAATGATAGGATTCCACCTTTGTAAATAGAAACTTGAAATTTAACTTTTCATCTTAAAAGCGAAGGTTGCAAATGAGTTGAACTGTTTATAAGCATTTCAAAATCGACTCACAAAAAACTCAAGTCAAGTTCAATTTTAAACAACATATAAATAAGTTGAGTTTCATTAATGGATAAGCTAAGCTTAAATTTTTTTATTATTCAGTTTAAACTTTTCACAAGTGTAAATTAGCCTAGTTACAAAATATATTTTTTATTTTTTATTATATTTAAATAATATAAATATAATATGTAAATAATATAATATATAAATTTTATATTATTAAAGTGTAAATAAATAAAAATAATATATAATATATATTAAATAAAAAATCAAGATCAATTAAGGTTATTTGAGCTCATTTAGGCTTATTTGTAATTTGAGTTCAAGCTCGAGCTTAAATACTTTAAGTTCAATTAGAAATTTAAACTAAAAAATGTGTTGCTCGTTTAAGTTCAAATAAGTTTAGTGGAGCTTGTATTCGATTTGAACTTAAGCTCAAGCTCGAGTTTAAGTTTCTACATATAAATGTTTAACTTGATTTGTCTCAGTTACATACTTACTAAAAACAAGATGACGACCTTCAAAATTGAAAAGCAAAGACTAGAATTCATAATAATTCATTCAACAACTAAAAAATATATAGAAAAACTTTTACTTTATATCCTTTTAAGCATATGAAAACAATCAAACCTATATTTCAATCAACCAACTAAGTATATCTAGTTGTGAATTTTAGAAAAATTACTTTTTAATCATCAAGAAAATTAAGTTAATGAATTACTTGAATACAACTAACTTTAACTCTTTAAAAAACTATCAATTAGTTTATTCATTTCTACATATTCTCCATCAATTCCTTTATGTCCAATAGAACTCTTCTCCAATGAGATAATGACTTAGTATCTCTTAATTAATATTGAAAATTAGTATCAATAATCTAAGTACTTTCAAGTTAGGCTTCCTTTTCCATTTGATAAAAAATTATGATATGTTCTATGGAACATTAATTTATTATTGTCTTGTTATAATAAAATCTTGTTATTGTTATCATTACATTATTAGTTTATAACTTCATTGTAGCCAATAATTATTTTAAAAATGGCTACAAGTGGATTCAGACGGTGTTTTCCTTTAAATATATTATTTGAAATTCCAAAACCATATCCAAATATAATAATAACATATTGAAAGCTTTTAACAAAAATATTGTTTCCATACTATGAAAGTAATGCTATTAAAGATTAATGGTGTGTGTTATTATTAGCACAAGTATATTGGAAAGTTAATGGCATATAGGTATAGTTATAAGGCATGAATGGTTAATAGGTCATACTAGCAAAATGTCATAAAAGAAAAGCAAATTAGAGGTATAGGCGAACCCATGTTTTACAAATAAGCAATCCTAATTGCAACAAATATTTCCTTCATATTAATTTTTAAGAACTTGGATACAAATGGCCGAAATTTAGATAAAAAGAACATTATGGCAAAGCTAAAATTTTCATAGCCTAAATCTAAGCATTTTGGTAAATGGAATTATAAGTGACTTATAATTATTATAGAAGAATTATTTCACTATTGTTCTGCCTCGATCATTATTTTGTAAATTTAGTTGTTTTATATTTAAAATGATTAATGAGATGTCATGTTAATATTTATAATTCTCTAAAGGATGCTTGTGACAGTTACAATAACCTATGTTTTTGTCCAAGTTACCATTAATGGAAAAAACACCTTTAACATAATCATTTCCTATACTATTATATATAACATGGAATTTAAAGGCATATTGATATGCACGTTGCGATACACTAAAAATTGTTAAAATTGGTGTGCTGAAAGTATAATGTAGTTAGTGGCACAACCAAGTCGTACCCTTAGTGATCCCTTGATATTATCTTTTCTACTTGAATTCTTGACTATATTTACACAATCGTTAAATTACTAATGCACTAAAAATGAAAGAAACCAATGTAAATAGAATGCAAATGCAACAAAATAGAATATTGAAATGGTATGGATGCAATATGTTGTATGCAATATGCAAAACACCAAATGCAAGATTATGGGATGTTTGCACAAAATTAAATAATAGAAATAAACTAAATAAGTACAAAATAGAAACAAAGCAGAAGGTAGATAGAAAGAACTCCATGTAGCAAAATAGTCAATTCAAGGAATCAAGGTACTCTAATTGGATTAATTATCGATCAATTAGGATTTAACTTTTTTAATTAATCCTTCAACTTTGAATTATCTAAAATCCCTGTAATAATTAATGAATTCTATACTAGATAATTATCTAGAATTTGATTAATTAGGATTAATCGAATTAAGCAATCACTATAACCCTTAAGCTAGATTAAAATTGATTTAATGATAAAATTTAGTTAAATTGAGAAATTAAACTAGAAATCTCTAAATTAATTTCTTATCCCTTTGCCCCTTATGTAAAACTATGATTTATCAACCATAATTTTATATCAAAACAACAAATAATTAGAAATCATAAGGATGAACATCAATTGTATTAAATCAACATTCAATACAAGTAAATTTAAGAATTTAACATAAGTAAATAGGAGAAAAGGATAATTAATTAAAAAAAGTTAACATTACAATTTATGATCTTATAATCCTTGAGAGAAGATCCTCAACTCTTTAAATTAATTCTGAATTTAAGTTTTCATTGATGAAGAACAAAGAGAGAACAAGAAGAAGAAGAGTGAAATTATCTGCTAAGTCTGTGTGTAAAGTCTAAATAGTCTAATGAGTTTTTCTTATTTATTTAACATAATTAATCTAAAACCTTATTGGACTTGGATTGTATGACTTTTAGGATTATAATAATAAAATTTTCTTAATTTTTAGAAGCCTAAACCTATTTTTAAAAAGATAATTAAATTCAACAATTACATCAATAAATTCCCACAGGTCTGACTTTTAACCAATTTTTTACCATGAAATCAATGTAATTTGATAAATCATAAATATTAAACTTGTAGGACTATATCTTGTGAGAATTTGGGCATTAATTTTAGGTTAATCATACCTCTATAACTCCAAATATAATCTAAAAATAGAGGCGAGTTTAGTTAGGATAAAAACATAACTTTAGTTTCTTAGTCACATATGACCTCTAAAACGTCTAAACTAAGCTTAAGTCAAAATATAAAAGTTTTAATTCTCTTTTTAAACTTTCTAACGGTATAAAATTCACATTAATCCTAAAAAATAAAAATAGCATTAAAACTTAGTATTAACTAAATAAATTCAGAATATTGTAAAATTAACCATAAATTATAAAATAAGACCAGTTTTGTAAAATTAAGCAAATATAACTCACTAACAAATATAAAATAAAATAATAAAATAATAAATATTTTTGTCATCACATATCAATGACAAAAGATATACCAATAATTGATTAGTGTTCAATAAAAGCACATTCATCATTCTAAGATACATTTTGGCTTATAGTCAAACTTAAATTAGCATTTGTTGTTGTAACCTTGGACTCATGAATTTGCGATAGTTTCAAATTGTGACTTTTTGTTGTCAAAGTTGCCATTTGAATAAAACAGTCATGCATGGACATCTTTTTAAAAGGCCTTCTCATTTTTGTTTCTAAACTAGCAACTTGATCAATTACATATTTCTTGCATAATACATAGAAAGAAGACATCTTTTTCATGACCTCTAAGTTCACTTTGATATTCTCTTCCATTTCTTATCATCTTTAAGATGATTAGGTACCCACTAGCAATAACTCTTTATGATGTTAATCTTAGTTTCCAAGGTTGCAACTTGACCATAAAGATTATATGTTTCTTGCACAATGCATATTAATAAGTTATCTTTTTCATGATTTATAAATTTGCCTTAGTATTCTATTCTATTTCTTGTTATCATTAAGATGATCAACATCTCACAAGGAACAATTTTAATCTAATATCAATATTGATGCATATTAGAATTTCAAAAAAATTTCAATATATATTTTTAAAAGCAAATTAGATAGAAAAATGTATTAGGAGATAGAAGGAGTCTATCTCTTTACGTAGAAATCAAAAGTCCATCTCCTTAAATAGAAATATCAAAATTCAAAATTTCATCCTAAGACCAAATGTCTAACCTTCAAAATTAAAATCTAAAGACTAGAGCTTGTAATAATTCATTTAAATGCTTAAGAGTATACCAAAAAGGCTTTTATTTTATATGCATTTAGGCATGTAAAACTAATAAAAACCTTAGTAATTAATTAAAATATATTTTTAATGAATCAAAATCCCTAATTTAATCATCTAGCTAACTACATTTAGTTATGACTCTTATAAATGTCATTTCTTTATTACTAAAAAAACAAATTGGATGATTAAGAAAAACCAATTCAATAAATCTGCAAGTAGTGAATTAATTCCATTTGACATAAACTTGTATTATGTTTGGAAAAATGGAATGGAATCAAATGGAGAGGCATGCAATGGAATGATAATTCCAAAATTATGTCTTGTATGTTTAGGAATAAAATAAATATTTCATTTTATAATTATATTTAATATAATAAATATTGTAGAAATAAAATAGAAAAAATATATCAATGACAATAATGTCCTTAAAAATAGAAAGAAAACATAAAATTGAAACTATATTTGTTTGAAAGATGGTATTGTCATTTTTTGTTTATTTATAACCTTTTTATAGTTAAATATAAAAAATTATAATTATAACATTATATTTAACAAACAATTTTCTATAATAAAAGCACAAAAATTTAATTTACCAAAACTTTTTTATACTTAAAATTTTTATAATGAATATAAAAGTATTATATTTTAAACTTTATTATTAAATATATAATTACTAAAATATTTAAATAATATGATATTGAAAACTAGTTATTTTATTATTTATTAATAAAGAGTAATGTTGAAGTATATAAAAAATATAAAGAATGAAAGTGCTGTAGCAGAGCCAATAACTCAAATTTAATGGGTTTAAATCTACATATTAAATTTTACATTTCTATTATAAAATAACAACATAATGAATAAAATCATAAAATATAAAATAAGAGAAACTTATAAGTTATAATTTCCTCAATAGGATTTCATATTTTGAAATCGTCAAATGATCAACTTGTTATCAATTTCATTAAATATATCTTCCTTAATAAAATTTACAAGGCAATCATTCATCCAAGCATATCTTATTCGATTATGCAATCGATTCTTGACTATTTTCAGTACAAAAAATGCTCTTTCAACTATCGCAGCTACAACTATTAAAATTAAAGCTAATTTAATAAGTAAATAAATAAACAAATAAGTAAGATTCTTAAGTTTCAACCAACTTCTCTACAATACTATCAATTTTTTTGAAGTTCATCTTTTCTTTTCATATTAATAATATGTCTCCAATAAGTTATCAAACATCGTTAAATCAACTAGTGTAAATTCATTTGGATAACACTTAGCAAACTGAATCAATTTATACTTATCAAATGCAAAGAGTGAGTTATCTAAATTTAAGCATGCCAAACAAAGAAGCAATTCAATTATTTACCTTATTGAATTGATCTTTAAGCTTTTAAAATTACATGTTCATAAGAGTATAGAACAAATCAACACAATAATGATGTAAATTAGTAATCTTTTGAACATTATATTGTGGTTGCTCTTTACATCGAAAAATCTACTCCATACTAAGTATTTCAATAGTAAAATGAAGATATGTTAGTTAACAAAGGTTGTCATTCATTATTTTTTATAATTTGCAACTACTCTTTAGTTATATCTATTAATTTCATGGCATTAATGATATCTTGATATTTCCTTTATAATGTTTGTGACAATTCATATATATGATTCCAAAGATAGTTTTCATCAAATATAAAGTGAATACAAAATTAAATATTTGTAACAAATCTAAGAGGCCATAGATTCAACCATTTAATCAACATTTAACCGATTTTCCTTGATAATCTCAAGCATATCAATTATTGAAGAATGCAATAAAATCAAATTAATTAAAGTATCATAATGTAAACCCTAATGAGTTTCACCACTCCTTTTAAAACCAATTTCTTGATTAAGACCATATCCTATCACTATTGTTGCTTTTTCTAATACTTTTTAACTTTGGCAAGTTGTTGTTGATAAAGCAAATTATGTCTTTTGCATAAACCCTTATAATATTCAATACATGAGAAACTAAGTTCAAAAAAGAAGTAACTTGAATGTAATTTTTGATAATAGCAATAAGAGTAAGTTGCAATTGAAGAGCAAAATAATGAGTATAGAAAGCAAATGGATTTTCTTTTAAAATCAAACTTTTATAGTCATTAAATTCACCTTGTATGTTATTAGCATCATCATAACCTTGTCCATATTCAATCCATGTTTGAAAAATAATGATTTAATTGTCATCTTCAATGATAATGCAGTAGTATCAATAACATGCACTATACCAAGAAAATGCTTAACAATGCTTCCTTACTTATTCACATAACATAAAACAATAGCCATTTATTTTTTGTTTGATATATCACGTGACTCATCTAAAATAATAACAAAAAATTCATCTCCAAAATAATTTATTATTACATTAGCAATCTTAATAGCAACAACATTCACTATGTCCTTTTGAATTTCAAGAACAATTAATCAATTGTCCTTAGCAGCATTTTATAAAACATTCTTATTAATAGTTTCATTATGATCAGCTAAAAATTTAAGAAGTATAAATAAGTTGCTTTGATTGAGAAAACTTTCAAATTTATCATGGCCATGAAAAACTAATCGTTACTTAAAAGGAAATTGAATGTAATTAATTAATGCAGTTAAATGATTTCTATACAGATCACATGCTTGTGTTAATTGCTTAGAAATAGAAATTAGATATATTGATTTTGATTAATCAAATCTTAACACTTCTTCAAAGTAATGTTGTGAGCATTATTTGCATTTCCAACATGAACTGATAACATTTTATTCTTATTCCTATTTCTAAACCCCTCTATAACAAATATGTCTTTACTTGATTGCTTTCTAATATTAGCCTCAGTAGTATCATTTTTTTTTTTTTTGCTATACTCTAGCCAGTTGCTATATTCATTATACCAAGAAGGACTAAATTTACGTGATATACCTTGAAATGTTGTCTCTGGAAATTTGTGATCACAAAGTTGGCAAAGTCCCTTTTTCAAGTATGTTGTTCGAATTTGGTCTTGAATATTAGGATAATAGTTTGAAATCTTTGGATGTAGTTCGGGGTTTGTTGGAAGATCTTCAAAATTAATTTTAGTTTGTTGTTGCTTAAAATAGTCTTGAACCACATTAGTTCCGTCATGGATTAAGGTTTGAGAAGAAGATTGTTGTTCTTGTGTCAATTTTATCTTAAGAGACTTATCCATGACCCATCATAAAAATAGGAACATCAAATATAACTTAAATAACAAAAGTAATTTAAATTCTAGTCAATAATCTACTAAGATAAACAAACTAATTACAATAACTAAAAAGTTGATTCACAATTTCATTCAAAAAGTGAAGGTAAAAATGAAATTGTCTTTAAATTAATCTTATTTCACAAAATTTGCTATTTTTATTGTTCAAAGTTGCAACTTAGAATATTTTTTTAAAAAATGGCAAAACTAACAGCACAAATAACTAAAATTATATGGCAATTTCAAAATTCCTAAAACCATATAACAAAGTTTTTGGAATTCAAAGTTTAATAAACATTAAAATAAAGCAAGTAAAATCTTGTAAAAAATAAGTAAAAACTTATAACAATATTATGTAAAAAAAAATATACAAAAAATTTGAAGAGGAAGAACTGCACAACCTTTAAAGTGGATGATTCACCGTGGGTGACAGCAATGGTCAGAAAGTGAGATAGAAATAGACAGAGAAGCAGAAAAATAAACTTATAGAAGTTGAGTAATAGAGTAGTTTTCAAAGTACCAACAATTACTTGTAGGTTGAATCTTAAAATGTTTCAGACTTGCCGAATCCTGAATTTAACCTTTAAAAAGGGTTATTATTGAAAAAAAAATTATTATTTACTATTCTCGCTCCGAATAGTATAAAGATACTTCGATGTTAAAAAAAAAATTCTTATAACTAATATTTTATGCTATAAATAATTATAGGTTGATGCATCCTGAAGATGACCACACACTATCACTTTTATGATGAAATAAAAATTCTTTAACATAAAAATTCCATCATTTAAAGAGAGAACTAATCCATAAAAATATAACATTCTCATTTCAAAATGTTTATCAAACAAGGTTCTTTTTCATTTCATTGCTCTCCATTCCATCTTAGACATTATTCTCGGCTGCGTTGACCAGGAAAGCATTCCACCAGAGCATTTGCCGTGGAATTATTGACCATTTGGAAAAACAAAATCTATGCGTTGTGTGAAACCTTCCGCATAGCGCTGAGGGTGTCAAGATGGTGCGCATGCTTCAATCTGTGCAGTCTTTTCGATGGATGCCCGCTACCACACGTAATACTGCGGCTGATGAATATTGAAGGGGATAAAATTTTACGTAGTGATTTTTCCTAAAATTTTACGAGCATACAAAATTATGTGATTTTCATTTATAAATAAGCATATAAAATTTTTAATAAAAAATATTTTCCTGCAAATCAAACAGCTGCAAAGAACTCCAATTTTCATGAACCTGTCGTTTAACCTATCAAATCAGATTTGCTAGCAATCTTATTATTATTTCAAGGGTGGAGGGGTAGTGCCGCAGTGGGGGTGATGTTCCACAAGTAAGCAGTTTTGCTTTGGAAACAATATACTGATGAACTCAGTTGTAAAGGAAATGAAATCAATGAAACCAAGCTACAGTAATTGAAAATATCAAAATGCAGTCCAATAATGACAGCCGCCAAAATTTAAACAGCATCCGCCATATGCGGTTCTTGGAAAAAAAAATTTCAAGCAGACATAGAATTGACCCTAAGCCTCTGTGATGGGATACTCAAACACAACATCCTTGCCTGAGAGCTTCCTGTATACAGCAGAAAACGTCTCCAGTTTGTACTCAGTGTTATTTCGTTCTTTGGGGTCCAAGAAGATCTGTCCAGAGATACATATCAACGCGTAAATGTAATTGACTTGGAGAAGGGAATAAAATAACAAAATGCGCTGTGAGTGCTTGGTTTGCTAAATACAATTACAGGCAATTCACAAAGCATGAATGATAAAATTAAAGGAGAAAAAGTTGAACTGCACAATCTTGCTTTTTAAACTTAAAAAAAAAAAAAAAAATCACTTTGACTCTTGGCAGCTGACGGAACAAAACGGATATATTTTAAAAAGCTCAACAGAGATCACAGCTCACCTTCATAATCTTGGATCCATCAATTCTATACCGAACACGCTTTCCCACAATTTCAGCAGGCAATACAATATCCTCCAGCATTGCTTCATGAACGGCAGTGAGTGTACGGCTGCGGGGACGCTGAACAGCAGAACCTTTCTTTGGTGGCCTCAAAATCCTCCGGGTAGCAATCAGGATTACTTCCTTCACATCAAGAGGGGGAAAAAACCTCAAAACAGTTGACAAATAAAATACCAGATAAACAACTGAAATATAGTTATCACAAAGCGAAAGCCAAATAGTCAGAAAGTTTTGCATAATTATATCTGAAGTTAGATTCCCCCATTTTTGTCTATTCAGACACACTGATTGAAGTGATCTCATTTACAAATTTGAGGAGATGGAAAAGCACAAAGCATATACAACACTGTTATGACAGAGATATAACAAAAACTAATATTCTGCAGCTACAATAATCTACAACATTCTCCCATCCCAGCAATCTTCTGTGAGGATAGAAAACTATTTCTAAATTCTGAATGAGAACAAATTAGACTCAAGCTAGAAAATTAAATTACCAAACCAAATGTTGAGATATTTTACAAAGTAGAGATTAATATCTAATGGTGTAAATCTATAGATGACAAGTAAATATAGTTGCTTACCTTCCCACTGAATTTCTTCTCCAGCTCCCTAACGAGTCTAACATGAATCTTACGGAAGGCTTTCCTTAATCTGTAAGGCACATGGATAACTACGGCTTTGCGATTCCCAGAAACATCAATTTGACTGCAGACCAAGAAGAATGCCATTGAGAAAACAGGGCGAAATATTAGAATAAATTACATAAATTTGCCATAATAACAAATACTTACACTGCCGAATTAATATAAAGATCTTTTAAATCACTTTTAAGTTCTTGATTGGTGTTTTCCAAATCAAACAGTGCCTGCAGCCATAAAAGTCATATATTTATATGCCACCAATATTATGCATTAGGAGGGACTGCAACAGAAAATATTTTATATTGTAATTATAAAACCTGTCCAACTGTCTCTTCAAACTCAGTTGGCTCAGCATCCTTATCTTTGTGGATTTTCTTCCGTGATGTGTACATCTTCACAACTCTGCCCAAATATAAAAATAACGTCAACAAAGTAATGGAGATAACACAAATAAGTTTTCATTATAATCAACTTCCCTTGTGGATGTTTCTGACTTATTTGCGGCTTAATGAAATCACACCACTGATCACATGGCAATCGCTTTCTTGATTTTATATTTCAAACAATTTTGCTAGTACGTAGAAATCATAATAATAGCAAAAGTATAGGCACATATACACTGGGTTGATAAATATAGCCTCTAGTTAATGTTACTACAACACAGTAGGAATAATCATTATCATTGGCACGGCAAATTTTGGACGCATGTGACCTTGAGCCATAGCAGCCTCAGAAGTCAATGTTAAATCCAACGAACAAAATGTATTTTCGATTTGATCGATAAAACCGGAAGTCATCGGTTTAACAAAAGATGCAAAAAGAAGGACGAATATGAATATTTCGAAGAAAAAAAAAGCTGAATA
Organism: Sindora glabra; assembly: GCA_020226215.1. Taxonomy (NCBI): domain Eukaryota; kingdom Viridiplantae; phylum Streptophyta; class Magnoliopsida; order Fabales; family Fabaceae; genus Sindora; species Sindora glabra. The sequence goes on from CM035229.1 coordinate 84,988,037, forward strand.
TCAGTGTGTGTCTAACGATAACTATTCTAGGACAAAAAACCCATTCGAGAAGAAAGTTTGAAGGAAGCAAACAACTTCAACGTTAGAAACAAATAGAATGAAACTACGGCAAGATTAAAAGCAAGAAACAGAACAACAAAGTTGGAAAACAAAAAGGGATGAAATTGAAGAAACTGGCGTTGATGTGAGATGACAAATACCTTCCTTTGTCTCCAGAGCTGCCTCTCACAGCGGTCCTGCTAAATGCAAATCCAAGTTGCTGCTTCCCTTCCGCCTTCGAGTCACCTTTAAAACCCTAAATATTTTTTTGGGTCTCAAACTCCTAAATTTAATTTCCCTGCTCAACTTCTTCATTAGAAAACTACAATGGGCTTATGGAAAACTACTAACTAGGCTAAGAAAGCCCAACTCGCCAGGTTTGCTTTTTAGTTCTCGTGATTTAGAATATCTGGTATATCTATTATTTATCTACTTATTTATTTGTTATTAGATTAAAATTTAAATCTAATTTTTTATTTATAAATAACTCCAATTTATAATTTAAGCGCAATATAAACAATTCAATTTTTGAAGTAAATAAATATATTAGTTGCTGACTATATTTTGCGGTCTACTATATTATATAGACAAGCAGAATATGTAGATAAAAAATGAAATATAATTTTACAAAAAAAAAAAGTGAAATACAATAATTTTTACATAGGTTAATTTCTTTGTTAGTGGTAAAATTAAATAATTTTTTAATGTTTCTTCATGAAACAACTTAATTATCTCTTATTTTTCAAGAAACTTGATTATGCAATAATCCATATATTAATTTTCCTATATTTCTACTTTAACTTGTGGTTCCTAGTTTATTGTATAGTGCATATATGGAATTTTTCATTTTCATGTATTAACATTAATATTCTTAGTTTTTAGTATAGTTCATGTATTAGGAGTTAATTAAGGGAATGAATCCTTTTTCTTTGAAGTCCTATAAATACCCATGTAATTCTTCATTTAAAGCAAGTAAACAATATATAAGTAATTCAATTATACAAGTCTTGTTTCTCTTATGACTTTTATTTTTATTCCTTAATTTTATTTCATTTGCAGTTTTATTTTGGAGTTTTATTTTTAATTTTATTTTTTTTATTTTGTTTTTCTTCATCAAGGTTGTCGATGTTAGGCTAGTATAATTTGTTTTGTTCTTTCTATTTTATTTTACAGTTAGATCATCCACATTATCTTAGTAGCAGATGTAAACAACATTCTAAATCGAGGTTGTTTATAAGCTACAACCATATAGGTGATTTATGTATTTACACTGTTTCACACTCTATTTATGTAATAAACAAATTAATTTATAATTTATTAAATTTGTCAATAAATTATAAATTCAATTTTAAAAATATTTTATGCATTAATTAATAAATAAATTAGTTTATAATTTATTATAATAGTTAATAAATTATAAATTATTGTCTAGAGATGTTTTGTGTATTAATTTATAAAAAAATAAATTCTGATTTAAATAGTTACTTTAAGTAATTTATAATTTATTAATTTTTTTAATTTAACCTTGACAACCATGTCCTTAAACCTGTAAACCTATATAAAAAATAAATATGTGTAAATAATTATATATAAGTTAATTAAATAAAAAATAAGTGAGTAAATAGTTAAATAAATATGTGATATCATAAATTAAAATTGATTAAATTTTAAATAATTATATTCTTACCTATATTCTAGATAAATAAAAATAAGGAAATAAACAAATAAATGATGCCATAAAATATAATTAAATCAATTTTAATAAGTTATATTGTTATTTTAAACTATAAATATATAAAATTATGTATGTAAATAAATATGTAATATCATAAAATATAATTAATTATATTTTTTAAAATAATGATTAAATAAAAATTATGTCAATAAATGAAAATTTAAGGTTATAAAATATCATTAATTAAATTTTAGATTATTATATTTTTATTTTAAACATATTAATTATGTGAATATAAGTTGATCTTAAAATATGAATTAATTTAATTTATATAGATATTTTTATCAATATATTTTTTATATTATTCTACATTTTTAACTAATTCAACTACTCATCTTATGAAATATTTGTCATATAATTAACTACCAACTACTTTATTAGTTTACCAGCGTCTTACACTTTATGATAGAATCGTCTATGTTAAACATATGTAAGGAGGAGGGAAATGGATACAGATAGACTGCAAGCATAACAACTAGAGCAAGGGTACTCGTAGAGAAGTATAAAAATATATGTCCAAAGTTGGACCCACATTAATGATAATGGATAAGATACTAAATTGCGTGATTTTTTTCAAGTGATTATATCAATTTAATAATTTATTTTCGATGGAGGACAGAATGAACAAAAATTAAAAATAAGAAAAGTTTATTTATTTAAAAAACTGAAAAATGAAAATATAACTCCCCATTTCTTTTCTTTTCTTTTGTATCCCTTACTTCCAAAATCCAAACAGATTAGAAATGATATTTTAATTTTGGTTATTAATGTAAAATTTGATTGTCAAAATTACTCCTGTTCACTATCCTGCATTATCGGCTCCAACATTAATGTTCTTAAAAGACATTTAAATGTGTTGCAGTTTAAATTACACTCAAGATTTCCAAACTCGTGTTATTGAATTATACATGTTTGACTTCTCTAAATTTATCAGCTATATACAGGAATGCATTCATCGGATCAGAGCAAGACAGGACAAACTGACATAGTACAGTAAAACAATGTCATGAACCTCTAAACTGTTCTTGTAAGTAATCAACAATTGCTTATGAGATCAAAATAATACTTCAGTATGTGTTTGGGCTATTCTAGAACAAACCCCAGAACTCTTTATTTTTGTAAGTTCCTAAACTGCCATAATTCATCTATGTTCCACCCACTACCTGCAAAATCATTATTGACCCAGTTGCTTTCTGCCATTTGGCAATCAACAAATGGATATTCCATATTCCCCGCTGCTGTTGCGTTTGCTGGGTTAAAGTTTTCCATGTCATAGGCATTGTTGTTAACAAAGCAGCCATCATACAGAAAATTGCTCAAATCACTGTTGCCAGAGCAAGGAAATTGACTATTAGTGTATCTCGGAAACTGAGGTATTTTTTGGATGTTTGTTGATTCTAAGGAGGAAATGCATGAGTTGTTGTTGCAGTCTGAGTCTGAATTCTGTTCATGGTGAGTAAAACTGACATCTGTTTTATTCATACAAGTTTCCTGCTGCCAAGGATATGGTGTTGTTGTGTCAATTACTGAATACTGAGAAACACTTTCCTCAGGCAGTAGGATCGTCTGGTTTTGAAGAGAAGCAGCTGAGGAAGATGTTCCTTTGACTTTCTGCAACAATCTCGGCACCAAAATCTGCCTAACAATTTCTCTAAATTGTGTGCTATCCGTGTCGATTTTGAGATGCCGGGCTTGTTTCTGAATTCGAGTTCTCCAGTAGTTCTTGATCTCATTGTCTGTCCTGCCTGGCAACTGTTGTGCAATCTTTGACCATCTACGATCATTAAAATAAAAATGGAATAAATATCCAGCTGGAAAATAATAACATGTTGGAGAAGACAAGCATATTGATAATGTTAATCATTTACCTTCATACTGCTTCTCAACTTACTGAATTCAAGCACGAAAAATGTATATAAAAAAAGCTGTTGAAACGAGCATAGCATCACAAAGATAAGTGATTATTGAATATGCACCTGTTGCCCCACTTAGAGTGGAGTTCAAGTATCAAAATCTGCTCTTCTGGGGTTAAGTTCCCCCGCTTTAGATCCGGCTTCAGATAGTTTAGCCATCTTAGTCTGCAACTCTTTCCAGTTCTCCTCAACCCTGATTCAAAAAGGAAAAATCAAAGTTTCTCGCGAGAATATTCCAAGTACTTGTTAGTTTTGTGTAATTGAAATTGTGTTTAGATGATATTACCTGAAAATTTTGCCAGTAAGTTCCATCTGCCTTCTCCATGATTAGCTATGTATTGGACGAGGAGAGTATCCTCTTCAGCAGTCCAAGGTCCTCTTCTGAGTTCATTGTCACCTTCAGTACTAGAACTGCTCACACTCTTCGAACAAGTAGACATGATTACGCTATATGAATATGAACAGAAACCCAAAATACCATGCCTATAATATATGTACAGAATAAGTTGAAAGATTCTAGGATCTAGAGTTAGAAAGCAAATTGGTGTGCACAAGAAATATTACGAGTACAAATTTCAAAACTTCATGCTGGATCCCATTTGGAGGCTCAGTTGGGGTCAAAGCGAATACTATGCACTTTATTACTTTTCTAAAGAAAAATGCCGCCCAGAACTAAAAATTCCATGAGACAACTTCCCTTCACCTTCCATGAGGAAACACTAAAAGGCGGACAGGTTCATTGCTCGGCATCTTTTCTTGCTTTTTTTTTTTTTTTTAAAACAACAAAACGACAGTTTATTTCGAACATTTTAGTCCTACAGAGAAAATAAATCATGCACCAGCTGATGCCTGGGCTAGGGTACTCTTACACAAAGAACAGCATTAAATGAATTGCACTCCATATTGGTCACTCATTTTCCTATATCCTGCATAGGCATCCAGAAAGGTCTTCCAACTTTCGGGTTTACTATAGTAAAAAGAAAGACGTCATCCCCATTCCGTTATTTTGTTGACAAACATCTGCCATTTTATTTTATTTTGCAGTTGTGATTTCTGCATTTAACACTTAAGTTTCATCAGTTTTGTCTAAAAATTATTTCAATGAAAAAATTTTATTTACTTATATTATAAAATTTAAAGACTATTATGCCACCTGTGTGTTTTGTGAATAACAAAATAACGTCAGTTAACATAATAATAATAATAATAATAATAATAATAATAATAATAATAATAATAATAATTACTCTTCTAAGATGGTGGACATTTTTTGAACCACGCTCCTTGTACACGTGTAATATTGAACTAACAGAATATTTTCTTGTAAAAGATATTTTTCTATAAAATAAGTTTTATTTATTTTGATGGAAAATAGTTTTTATAAAAATATAATTATAAGTTATTAATATAATAAAATATATTTAATATATCTAATATAATAAATTTAATAAAAATAATTTTTTATTCGCTTATTATTTTTCAAAGATTATTTTTTTATTCATAAAATATAAAGAGGTGTGGTATTTTTTTATTTATATATAAGATAAAGAGTGTGTTTGTTTGTATTCTCAGTTTTTTGTTCTCGAAACAGTTTTGTAAAACATGTTTTAAAAATAGTTTTCAAGATCAAGCAAAGAAAAGAATGTATTTGATAAATTATTTTAAAAATAACTTTAAATTATAGAAATATTATTAATGAAGTATATTTTGAAAACGAAAAAGACAAGAACAACTTAAAATTGTTCTTATTTTTTTATTTTTAAAACATATATTTTAAAAATAATTTTTAAAATTGGAGAGGGGAAACACTTTAACAAACAAATTTTTTTATTTTTAAAAACACAAAACTGTTTTTAAAAAATACAAACCAAACACACTCAAAATTTTCCTAAAAAAATATCGCTTTAAGCAATAAACGGCCAGGAAACTTTATTCATAAATGAGAGTGTGGGATGCTCATAAAACCCAATTAATGAGTTGTAACAAGTCGGCAAGTAAGTTTGAGACAGCTATACTGAAAAAAAAACCGAGACCCAACAAAGATTATAATAATGTAATAAAAGGATATAGTAATAATAAAATATTGACATTTGAGGAGGGGACTAAAATTCTTCTCTGGCCAATAAACTGATGGCAGATCATGGACTAGGTTGATGGTCATTGTCTTTTTCTAAGTCTTGTACACAGCCGAGACAGAAACGTGCTGGACTGAACGTAATGGCCGTATGAGTGAATTTAATAATAATAAACTTTGCAAAAACGTGATGTTATTGGTTTAGGGGCGGGGCGGCATTTAAAACCTGGGAGGAATCTTGGAACACGAGACCGCATTTAACTTTTGATTGGTTGTCCGTATCCCAAACGTCTATTTTTCACAGAAACGCTGTATATGTACTCTGTGGTTCTTATTCATCCAAATCCCCTCTGTGTGGTCCATAAGCTGCAGAAAAAAAGTCGCCTTTCGATTTTTCACTGCTGCTATATTTGACTGGAAATAGCCTCTGTAACTTTCTGCCCCGCAGAAGGCGGTGTAAATGGCGGTGGTCTCATATCCCAACCATTGCGGCTTAATATAATTAGGGACTGCCGACAGCATTGGGATCAAGACTTTATTAGCTTAACTCCGTTTATATATATTTTACTTTTAACTATAATAAAACATTTTGAAATTATTTTAAATGTGAAAAGTTCGTCTAAATTGTTTTGAAATTTTTTTTAAAGAATTGTGGAAGAGTTTTTGAAGGTTTAAAATGGGAAAATTAGAGATAAATTATACATAATGTATTTAAATTGTTTGTGGCTAAAAAATAGTTTTCAAAATGAGATTTTTTTTTGCACTAAAATCATGATAAAATGAGAATAAATTTCTTAGGGATATTTTTGTTTGAGGAGATTTGTAAAATGTGCTTCAAGTTAAAAATCAATTTTCAATGAATTATAATCGTCTACATGATTGATTATAAGTATCTGGCATGTTTTTAATTAGATTTTTTGTATTTATATATAATCAATATTAGATGTTTAAAGATTAATCAAATCGGACCATTGTCCATCATGATTGTCTTAGGAGCAGACCATAATCAATTATGCAAATCTAATAGCTCATTTAAAATTATATAATTAATTATATAATTATTATTAAAAAAATTTAATAATAGGCCCATATAATCAATTATATGTGGCCGTGATTCTAAAAAATGACAACTATGAGTGTATAAAGGACGTTTTTCATTTCCAACTCAAATTTAAACATTAATGCATCATTTTTTTGGTGGAGGAGCACACATAAACCTAATTTTCCCTAAGACTACCCTTTTTCAATTACAATCTTCATCTTTGAGCCATAACTCTTTGAAATTCATTATTTAGATCTACATCTTGATTTTGTGTAGAGGATGCACTAAATTGTTCTTCATTTTTCTACTCATATCATGAGTTTTCTAATTTGGGAGAAAATTCCCAAGGAGAGTATTGGAGTTTTAGGAAGTTTTTTTTTCCCCTCTAAATTATGAAATATCATAAGGGAGAATTTGAATAATTTGAAACATTTCTTAAGGACAGTTAATTTTAAAAGAATTTAATGCACTAGTTGCAAAAATGAAAAATATTTGATTTTGGAGAGTGAATGTATACAAAAAATGAATTTTCTTTTTAAAATCACTATACATAATTTGTAATATTTCTTCCCTATCTTTCTTTACTACCAAATAATTTATTGGTTAATTGTATTAAATCATGGGATATAGATATTGGTTGAGTATAACTTGCTTTTCAAATTTTTAGTTTTGATTACTCCGTTGGGTATAAAAACTCAATTTTTAGAAAAAAAAAATTGAAAAATTCCGATTCATTCAACACAGTGTATCCTTATTTTACAAGTTCAATAATGAAAGTTTCACTTCTCTTTATCCACTCAATCTAATTCCTTGCCAGCTAGAAATACAAGTACTTTTGGGCCCCATTAAGTGTATGGGGGGATGAATCTAAACAAGTGAGAGTAACAATTTTCTCCATAAATCTGAAAAAGGAAAATGGAATTTTATTTTAAACTGAATTTATAAAAAATTTATGAAATGTTCATAAACATTTTAATTTAATTAATGGATTTTCTCTTGAATTTAATTTCAAACAAATTAAAATTTTCTTTTAATGATATCAGAATCCAGAGTTACGCACAGCAACCATCATTCAGCATACAGTGAGAAACCGGTCACATATAAATCTAAATTATATGATGTAATTTAAAATATAGATACGGGAGAAATTGGATTATTAAAAGGAATTAAACATAAACTTTGAATGACATGTATGGAGGATGAACATGGGAGAGAAAAGACAGGTTAGAGTGAGAAAGTTGTACAAGTATCTACCTCCAACAAAGAGAAGAAAGGACAGAAACGGGTCCTCGAAAATCAAAAGCAATAAATACAGCGAAAGGCATGCGTGCCTGTTCTATTCTATCAGATAAATCGGAAATTTTCCATTTTTCTAAGATTACAGTCTTTGAAATTGACAGGAGCAAATGCATACGATGAGAGTCCGTACAACAAAATGGCTGTGCGTAATACCTAAGCAGCTTGCTTCCCAAAGTCAGATCAAGGGCTTATCCAGATGATGTACCTTCTCATAGTAGAGACAAGCTCGGATGACATGTAAAACGGATTAAAACTGTCGACTGGAGATGAATATGCTAAAGTAACGATGGTTCACCTGCAGAAGAGGACATAGATGCAGCAAGACTGGACTCTTCACTTCATTTTTAATAAGCATGTGACAACCTTCAGTAGTCAGTACCATATTTATATTTTATATATATATTACTTTTTATCACTCAATCAATTTATTTGATATTCTCTTTTTTTATTTTTTTTTACTCATATTATTTTTTTCTATTTTGTAAATTTCATATTCCAATACCAATTTTCGAGATTTCATCCGCATAGATGATTTCATTTTTTATTAAAATTTTTTAAAATTAATTTTATTTCATTTTAATAAAATTGAATTTAATTGTTTGGAAATTATATAAAAATAATAATATTTGTAAACTAATTCTTTTATTTGAAACATACTGAAAAATGTATCATATTCAATTATAAAAAATATATTTTGATAGTATCATAATAAATATAATATTTAAAAATAATTTTTTATATAATATATATTTTAGGCTAAATAAAATAAATGCTATTAAAATTTTTGCTAAATTTAATAAATTTTAAATATAATTAAAATATAAATTATAAATAAAATAAAATAAAATCTCTTTATATTTAAAATTAAACATTATTTAGAAAGAGGAATGTATTTGAAAATAAGATGAAAACTTATTTTCAATTTTGCGAGTAAAGGATTCTTCCGTTTCACGTCATCTGCACTTTTGCGAATTCTGTCCGACGTGCACATGCAAATGCACGTGCCACTTAATCCAAGTCATGTGCAACCCTAGATTACAATAGCTCTTTCTTTTCTTTTTTGATATTTTACTTCTGGGTTCGGAAAAAAGCAAAAGCCCCAGTAAGACAGAAATTCGGCCTCTTTAAAAACCTAGTGTAAAATTTACAAATTAATTATTTAATCTCTTGAGATGGTTTAGAGTAGAATTTCAATTACAGACAGTTGAAGGTAATGAACTCTTGACTCTAAATCTTACCAACTGAGTTGAGTCAATCTAAGGTTTAGTTACACTAGTTATATTCAATTTTTATAAATTTAAATTTGATTCACTATAAATATAAATTAATTTTATATTATTATATAATTTTTTAATTTTTTATTAAAATTTTTATTATTATTTTTTTATTAACGTATCTTCAATTTCATTTATTAATAATGTAGAACATGCTACACCGGATCAAATTTAACATTCCTAGTAATTTTGCAGTACACCTTCCACCTTGATCTGATCCGAAAGGGCCAGGCCCATTTAGATACAATCCAAGTTAGCCCTACTCAGATAACTTGGTCACTTATGGCCCGATTGCTATTAAAAAATGGGTCTGCTTTGCCTTGCGGAGGCTGTTGCAAATTATCACAACTAAACTCGTAATTATCTTGCTGACAAAAATCCTCATTATCATATCAATTATTTAAGAAGGAGATGGGCGATTTTGTCAGAAAAGACTAGCTGGATGCTAAGGTATCCATGTGGTACCAAACCACTCATCCAATAACTCTCTATATTACCACATCAGCATGAGTTTGGTACTACACGGGTATCTTAAAATTCCCATATATATATCTCATTCATCTTTTTCTTCAAATTAGTTATTTTCTTAGTTATGCCTTGTGCTGATAACTCTCTGCTTAAATTATTTGCACTGCGGACATAGCACAAATATATTATTAGCGTTATATCAAATCAGATCATATCCCTAGGTCAAAAGTGACTGAATTCTTTCCATTTTATTCTGTCATCTGTCTTAGGTAGTTCAGATAACGTGTCTATGATTGAATTATGGCATGTAATTTTTTTAAAATTGATTTCATTTCATTTTAATTGAAATAATTTTAATTAATTTATAAATAAATTGTATTATTTGAATATTTTGTAAAAAATAATGATTTTAATTAATTTATAAATTAATTGTTTTATTTAAAATATATTAAAAATATAAGAAATTTAATTAAAAATAAATTTTGATGATATTATGCTAGATATAATGTTAAAAAGAGGATAAAATTTTCATATAAAATATTTTTTTAGTCAAATGAAATGAATTCTAGTAAAATCTTTACTAAATTGGATGGATTTTATAATGATATAAATATAATTAAAATAGCAATTGTAAATGAAATGAAATTCTTTTATATTTAAATCATTTTAAATTTAAAACCAAATATCATTTTTAAAAAAATTCATTTAAAAATGAAATAAAATCTTATTTTTAATGTTACTAAACAAAGGGTTAATCAAGCCACAGAGCATTAAGGAAAATTCAAACAATCTATCATTTGGAGTAATATTGTGGTATTACATATCAGAGTTACCCAATCATTCCAAATCATCCACCTAGCATTTTGGTTTCGTTTCAGGGTGACGAAACTTTGTTGTAGCAGTTTACACATATTTTTCAACCCAGTAATCTTACTTAGATAATAGTAAACCAATTTAATTCAGATACATGAGTATTGTTATAAATGATGGAATTAGGAATAATTTTTTTTTTTAAATCCTTGGTTTGTTATTTAAAAGTCACGAAAGTTCAACACTGTGGGTTTCCGTTTCTTAGGCAGAAGGTCGCTGGTGAAAAAGTTGAGCAAGACGGCCTCGTGCATATTTGGCTTTCCATTTCTTAGGCAGAGCAAATATTCACCGAAGAAGCCCAAAGGTCAAAACGAAGTGCAGCTAAGTGTTGGGTGTAAGGAGGGCCCGACTGGCTAGTAGCCTAGTAGCCAGCCATTGGTTGCATTCTTGGTATTCTGCCTTCTTACATGCACTAAAAGATAAAGAATAATATCATGAAAATTTTAATTTTTTAATAAATTAAGCATTTTTACTGTTAAATTATATTTAATGTATTGAAATTTATATTTTTAATTTTAATTTATTTATTTTAAAATAAAAATACTAATTTAAGAGATCAAATTTCTTATATCATTATCCAAGGGTTAAATACGTAAATTAACTGCACTGCACGTTTAAAGTAACGAAGGAAAATGTCATTGTGGTCTCATGTTCAGTTGTTAAATTAGGCAATGCTAGGATTGTGAAAGTTGAAGCAACAAGGGATACAAGTATAATCAAATATATAAGTGTGTGATTTTTGGTAAGCGGATTCAATTGGGGTAGGTACTGAGTTTCATTGCCCATCTGCTGCTTTCGTTATGAGAAATTGAATGAAGTGCCATATGCCAGACGCACAGCCCATTTGTCACGGCTCCTCGGTGCATTCATCTCTCAAATAACAGTCCATATCATCAGGTGCGTGGCCAAACAGTAGTAATTGAATGGTTCAACAACAAATCCTCCTCGTCCGCCGCTTCTCTTTCTGCTGACATCCTTTTGTAGGGTACAAGGTTCATAGTATTCAACGAAGAACCTGGTTTTTGGTCTCAACTTTGAACTTAGTAACAGTGGTGGATGACATCCATCCAAAGAACAAGTGACATATAGAGGATTTATATTTAATTCGTTAGAAAAGATTGATCGGTCAAATAGTTTTTAAAATTGATCTGGATATTGGTTTAAGAAAATTTACTAGCAGCGACGGAATCAGAGCACACACCTACGTATAACTCTGCCGTCGATTAATAGCTGCATTATTAATTGAGGTTTATGATTGGAAAAAAAAAAATACATTTTTTTTGCTTAACTCAGTCTCACACCAAAACAACTAGACAATGGACAAAAACAAAAAAAAATTATGATAATAGAGATAGCAAAGAAAGTGATCCCACAAAATATAAAAATGTCCACAATAAAGGAAGTGGTTTCTCACAAAACATGGGGACCTTGTTGTTAAAAGGCACATTTCCATGAAATATGGGGCCATCCAAGGGAACAGAAGAACACAAGTTTGAGCTGCCACGTGGCCACCTCACAATGCTTTTCATTTTTCATCAATGCAGTTGCCATCTGCAATATAAATAGTGGACTCTCATCCCACATAGCATTATCCATAAACCAGTGAGGAGCCTCAAAGAAATTTTGACATTGGAAATAGCATGGCTGATTTCCCAGCAGATTTGCAGAGCCTTAGACCCTCATTTCCTCTCCTAGATATTGATCCAAACATGGAACTTATTAATCAGATCACGGGAGGGTTGGACCCAAATATCCTGGACAACTCTCTCCTGAATTTGCACGGTTTGATCCCTTTTTCTGATGACAGCTTTCTGAGTCCTCCAGAACCCGAATTTCCAGCAAACATGGAAAAAAATTTCGCTGGTCTTGTGCATCATGTCAGCCACAATGCAGTGCCAATTCTCCCACCTGATACTGTGCTGGCAGATAATGAAATCCGTGAAATTAAAAAGAGGAGATCAATGGATATGCTAGAGACAAGTTCTGCAAACTCAACTCCCATAGTTTCAAAAGCCGGAAGCAAGATGAAAAATGTACTTTTTTTCTCCATTGTCATATTTTTCTATGCATTCGCCTAGGCAGAAAATTAATTTATGTTTTCAATTGGTTTTCTTGATTTTTCTTGTTTTACTTATAGGCAAGGTGTATTGATCTTTGATAATGCTCTTTTTTTGTGTATTACACAGTGTTTTGGAAGAGGCAAGAGGGTAAAAAGCAATGCAACAGAAGAAGAAGAAGAGAAACCAAAGGAAGTGGTTCATGTCAGAGCCAGAAGAGGTCAAGCCACAGATAGTCACAGTTTAGCAGAAAGGGTATACTTTCCGAATCTCCTTTTAACCTAAGAAAAGACATTGAACTTGATATCGATTCTTGCCCCCGTTTACGATGAATACCAGTTTGACTGATACAATTTTATCATATTCCCAAACAGGTCAGAAGAGGAAAAATCAATGAAAAGTTAAGATGCTTGCAGAACATTGTCCCAGGCTGTTACAAGGTAAAGAAATTTATCATCACAAAGAAGAATAATAATATTGTGTCCACACTTACAAGTCACACTTAAATTTACAAGTTCCACTGATGATCTTGCAGACAATGGGTATGGCAGTAATGTTAGATGAGATCATAAACTATGTGCAATCCTTGCAGCACCAAGTGGAGGTAAGTACTCAAAACTCAGTCAAGAAAGAAGAAAAAAGGGGCATTTTCTTTTATATCAACTAATGGTTATCGGCACAAAGCCTTAAAATTATGGTTTTACTTGCAGTTTCTCTCGATGAAGCTTACAGCAGCAAGCACCTTTTATGACTTCAATTCAGAGACAGATGCTTTAGAAACAATGCAGGTGACTATTTTTCAAGAAATGTCATTCAGAAGAGCAACTGAGTCTTTGATCTTATCAGAAAGAACTTATTTAATTAATTTTTTGAATTTGTGGCAGAGAGCAAGGGCATCCGAGGCTGAGTACGTGAACGAGTTTCAACCAAGCTGGTCCCTTTGACTTCAGTTTTAGAATTTCTGCCTCATATCTTGGGTTTGGAAGATCAATTTGTTTCCACTTCATGACAAGTGGGCATTTTTTGCTTGTACAATCCCTCAAACACGTGAAGATATTACATAAAAACATTTATATATATTTTTGAAACTTTGTCTGCTTGCAGTTCTAAGAGTGAGAATGCTGCTCGCCTCTAAAATATCAATATATAAATGCAGCAGTAAGAATTTTAAGTAATAATTATCAGAAAAGAGTTTACTATTCACAAGACCTGTTAGATATACACAAGGATTTTGGGACTTAAATTGGGTAATTGCTTAATTAAAAGTGTAAAATGTCATTAAACGGTTCAAAAATAATATCCTAATCCCCTCCCCCCCCCTCAAAAAAAAAAAAAACTTAAAATGTTTGTTTTCAATCATTTATATCAGTCATTACAATTCAATTAATTTGACTTCAAATGTCAGCATCTAATTGCAATACGCTAATTTCCTTGCGACTGAAACCGGTTTTTTCTTTTCTTGACGCGAAAAATACAAGTTTCCCCAGAGTTAGATTAATTAGGTTGAAGGTATACTTGACTTCATTATGTATATTTCCTTTTCTTCCTCCGCCTGCCACTTGGGATAAAAGTATAAATGAATCTATATATGGACCACGAATTGCTACCTGGAGTTTCCCACCATTCATGGCAAATTTCACTTGAAAAAATTTATTAATCTAATATACAGTCAAATTTAATTATATAATAGTGGTGCATGAACTTTCCCTATAATATTTATTGTTGTACCCCGTTCCTTACATGTAAACAGACCAACTTGCTGTGATAACGGATCGTCTATATAGGAGGTCCATGTTTTGTAGGACCCACAGCAACAACAGTATTGTCGACAAGTTGTATGAAAAATCACCCTTGTCAATAAAATAATGAAAAGTATATGCTGCTAATCCTTTGTTGCAGTGGAATGAGGAGGTGCAAATGCAACAAATTGATAGCAATATTGCAAAGCACAATCCAAATCCATACGAAGGAAAAAGCCTGTGGGACCCACTTAAACATACGAATTGATGTTGCCAATTCATGTAGTGCATGATTGAGGGGAGGAAAATATGAATGAGATTATAGCATATTTGTTGTGGTTGTTGGTGAATCAAGGAAAGGGAAGATGCAATGCATCCATGAAAATGGGAGAAGAAGAAGACAGCTTGAGGGGGCCGAGCATGTTCAAAAGAGGATGGGCAAGGTGGGTTCTCTAATTTATGGAAAGTGATAAGTTAAGTGCTCATGAACCACTCAAATGCCACTTTTTTTTTTGTGCTTATTTTTATATCGAAAATATTTTTAAATTTATGATAATATTAATATTTTAGTATTATTTTTTATATTTAAATAAATAAGATATTTTGTAATTATAATTAAATAAATCTTAAAATTTAAGAGATGATTTTTACTTATCAAAATTCCACCGATCAGAATATTAAAATTCTCAATATTAGAATGAAATACAATTATTTTTTAGGACAATCTTTCTTAATTGACCCACTTTTGACCAGGTCTTCTTTCTTAGAGCATACATGAATATAGGTGGATTACTGAGGCTTAACCAAAGGGTCCCATAGCTATTGGATGGCATATCCTATATGTTAATGTCCATATTGATATTCCTTCCCATTATATATTTAGATGATAATTGAAGGTAGTAATTGGAGAGAACATTAGTAATTACGATAGGCAAGTTCAAAGACCCAAGTACACTGACCTCCCATCAAGTTTTCTTGCATTGAAATTGGAAGGTAGTATTTGGTTATGGACTCCTTAAATTTTTATAAGAAATTGAAAGTGCCAATTTTTTATTTTACAAAAAGACAGATAATTTTTACTTAGATTGAAAATTTGTATATAAAAATTGTGAATTTCATATACAAAAAATTATATGAATGTATCCTAGAAATTTGATATTCGAAAATCTTCAAAAAAAAAAAATGAAGGATTCATATTTAAGTATGTAACATGTATATCTTAACAATCCCACTAAACTAATAAAAGTGGGAGCAAAATCATCTGAATGATATCAGACTTAAGATTGAAAATGAAGCTCTGACCAAAGATTTTGTTGTTATGTATCTTCCCAACCAAAAGCAAAATGGTGATTTTCCGCTTATAAAAGGTCAAGTGGTGTTGACTCAGAAGGACAGGATCAGTTTGCTTAAAGTTGAAGGGTTCTGTATCTGGGATGGGCCTTTTGGATTTAAGTTGATGACTTTGTTTCTAAGTTTTAGTTTTGGTTTTAGCATATGGTTTGGTTTATATCATAAAAGGAGTGAACATGGAGCATGGGAGGAATCCGAGGCTGAAGGCACTGTCTGGCTTCCATGCTGGCATTGTATAATACACATAATAATACGATGGGTGGGTGGCCTGCTCATCACTCATCGTATTTGGATTTGATTTTTAAAAATATATATATATTAAGTGAATTTAAAAAATAAGCGTAATTTTTTTAAAATTTAAAATTGTACATTTTAATAAAAAGAATAGTATATTTTAAAGAAAAATTATATCTTTATTTTTGAAAATAAAAAATTGACAGTAAAATGAGAGAAGATTCAAACCCGGATGATTAAAAAATTGATTTAATACGTTTCTTCATTTGTTAAACAGTTGTGAGAAAATTATTTGTGATTTTACAAACAAATATCCTCTTTTCCATCTCATCTTTGAGTTAAAGTCATCCTAACAATGTAAATCAATTAGTCATCTAACAAAAATGTTTAAATGTGAATTTTTTATACACTCTAATTAAACTCAATGGTAAATTGTATTGTGGTACTATTTCCTAAATTTCTTTTTAAATAAGTGTTAGCATTGATCTTTATTTTAAATAGGTATAATTTTTATGAATTATTACTATTATATTATCAAAATACCCCTTTTTTAATCAATAGAGTGCGATCTTAAATTAAAATTTTTGGAAGAGTATAAGCCCATGATTAGTTAACTAATTTTTACATATGACCACTTGTTTTCATTCATCTTTCTTTGATTTTTCAACAAAAAAAAGAAAATTTAATTTTGGTGAAGTCCACCTAACCGAAAATGTATAAATTAAACTTAAAACTTTGAATGACCATAACTTTGTACTCAGTAGTGATTTGATTGAGGTAAATTTTATGTTGATTTTATGTAACTTTCCAAGATCTACGCGCCTATAAAATACCAATGGCATTTTGCCAACTCTAACTGGGAAAAAAAGATTTTTTTCAATAATTTTTCTCAATTTTTCTTCATTTTCTTGTTGCTTTACCAACTTCGATCTCATTTTTCTTGATTCAAATTCATCTGAATCCTATATCGAACTTTTGCTCCTTAATTCTTTTAATGTCCAATAGTTCTATAATAACTTTCTTAACAATAAAATTATTAAAGAATAGCATATTGCTATTTGAAGATTAAACAGTAACATTAACTAAAAATTTAAAATAAATAAATAAATTAAGTCTTATTTGTTAATGTATATATCCTAAAATCAATTATATTGATGATTGTAAATTTGAATCGTATTATTTTAATGACAATTCTAATTATTATATTTATATATATTGTCTACGTAATATATTTAATTATGATAATAACCTTAGAATAATTGTATTATTAAATGTCCCTAGTCATATATTATTGTGGATTAGGTTGCTTTGATATGTTAAGACTAGCATGTGTGATAACTTATATGAGATATTAAAGTTACACATGAGTACAAGTTAGAGAACTTGTATACTGGACCGACCCATCATAAGAATACTACATGGATCGTTATATGAGTGTCATGAGTGATTCTTAGTGATTATTATTAATATAGTCCTTTGACCTGAGATCGCCAAGGTTCCCTACATGTGAGTTTCATATTTTGACACTATTTTATGTCACTCATGGTTGAGTAAATGCAAGGGTAGTTATTGGATATATCACATATCATGTGGAGGGATTTGTGTGATCAAGATGGAATTTGTCCCTCCTATATAACAGGAGTAACATCTGTGAGCCCCTTGATTAAGTAAAGCTGAGAAAATGCATGATCATGCTCAGATGAATTAACATAGGATGTCAATTACATTTGCTTTAGTTAGCTTACTTACAGATCAGGAAACCTCAAGATTGGGCTATACGGGAATAACATGGTCCATGTCTCGCGCTCAATCTAGATATTTAGGACAAAAGGACATAGATAATGATCACGTGTAAAGGTTTAGTCAAATCATCGACTTTCTTATTACTTGGGTAACAATGATGTGTTACTAGACACCGCTCATTATTTATGATCATTAATATGATTAATTATCATTACCAACGTAATGAGAGCCTGTAGGGTCGCACACTTAGAGCTTAGTAGATTTGGAATTAATGGACTAAATTATTTGGGCCTAATATTTGTGAATTCCATGTTATATTTATAAGGTCCAATAATAAGCCCATAATTATACATGAAACAAAGTTCAATTAATTAGAATTTTCTATGCACCTATTTAAATAGACTTGTTGGGTAATAATAGAATTTTTATTCACGCATCCCAAGCATAGAAAAAATTCTAACACCTCTCCTTGACCAAAAACCGTTGAAGAGGCATAGCTAGCACTACTAGGTAAAGGAAAACAATTCCAACCGGTGCTCATGTAGACATTTATCGATGATTCGCGAGTTCATGTGGATACTTCAGAGTCTTCAGTCAAAAGGAAGCTAAAGAGTTGATTAATAACTGAGTTCTTAGGTCATCATTAAAGGTATTGAAAAAATTCTTATTCTAATTTAATATTTTACATGGATCCGTTGGTTGGGATCAATTTATTCTAGTGCGTTTGTTTAGCTCCCGATCCTATCATTATTAATAATTAAACTACAAAAGAATAATATATAACTATTTGATTACTAAATAGTAATATCAATTAAAAATCTAAAATAATTAAATAAATATATTCTCATTAGTAATAAAATTACCAAAGAACAACATGTTACTATTTATAAATCAAATAGTAATATGTTATTATTTGATATCTGAAGAGTAATATCAACCAAAAATTTTAAATAAATGAATAAATTAAGTCTTCATTAAAAATTAAACTGAAAAAAATATCATGTTCTATTTGGTCTCTAGACAGTAACATCAATAAAAAATCTCAAATAAGAATAAATTAAATTTTATTAATAATCAAATTATCAAATAATAACATATTATTATTTGATATCTAAATAGTAACATTGATAAAAAAATTTAAATAAATGGATAAATTAAGTTTCATTAACAACTAAATTATCAAAAAAATAGCATACTACTATTTAGTTTCAAGATAGTAATATTAACTAAAAATATCAAATAAATGAATAAATTAAATCTTATTAATAACTAAATTGTCAAAGAAATGGATCGATCAAAACTTAAAATAAAAAGATAAATTAAGTCTCATTAACGATCTAATTATTAAATAAAAGCATATTACTGTTTGGTCTGTAGACAGTTACATTAACTAAAAGTATCAAATAAATTGATAAATCAAGTCTTATTAATAGTCAAACTATCGAAGAAAAGCATGTCATTATTTAAATTTCGGACAATAACATCGATTAAAAACTCAAAATAAATGAATAAATTTAGTCTTATTAACAATTAAGTTGATAAAGAACAATATGTTACTGTTTAGTATTTAAACAATAACATCAACTAAAAACTCAAAATAAATAGATAAATGAATTAATTTTTTACCTTATGTCTATCTTTATTTTTCCCAAAAAATAACTTTATTGTTTGAATTTTTAATATAACAATAATTTATTTGGAATAATTATTTTTAAAAAAAGGGCAAAAAAAGATACTATTATGCGATTTTGTGTAAGATTTTGTACTTTCAAATTTTATTTATTTTTAATTTAACCAAAAAATTATTTTAATTCCTAAAAAATTAAATTTTTATTAATTTTATTTATAATTAAAATTTTATATTAATTTAATTTTTATAAAATTAAAAATTCTATAATTTTAATTCTTATAAATTTTTAGTCTTTTATTTTTAGTTTTTATAAAATTAAAAAATTTTCAATTTTAATATGCGATAAAACAAGTTTTTATTTTGATGTTTTTGTTATACTCGAGATGCAATAAGTGCATCATTTTATTTTTTGTGCTTTGTGATAAATTATTGTTTAGGGTGGATTTAAATAAAAAAAAGTGGGCTTAGAATACTTTATTGTAATAAATTGTTATAAATGATAACGATTTGATTTCCCCCCCTAAACTCAAATTATGAGCTAAGGCAATTCGGGCTACCTAACTTGTCTAACAAGAAGTGGATTTGGACCTAAAAATTAAATTGAATAATATTCGAACTTTTTTAAATCCAATTATTAATTAGGTCACAATTTCTTCAAAAAGAATTATATTAATTTATATTAATTTAAAAAATGGATCTGAGTTTCAAGTCGAATTTTAGGTCATGAAGAATAAAATCCGAACACGAATAGGTGTAATTTTGGATCAACATATAATATAAAATTTTATGTAAGAAAAACTTAACACAGAAACCCGAACTTAGGATAATTTTCACTTTTAACGGAGGGGGTTTGAAGTTCAGAATGGAATTCTTTTTTTTTTTTTTTTGAGAAGGTGTGAGTAGGTTGAAAATAAATCAGATTGATTCGATTCAAAATTAATTCGATTCAAAATTAATTCAATGAATTAGATTCATGAATCAAATGAGTTGAATATAAATTTAAAGAATTAGTTTGATTGTTAAATGAATTAAATTCAATTTATTGTTAATTTGATACATTTAGTTCAAGAATTACATATTATTTCGATAAATTGATCATATATAAATATATATTAATAATATTTATAAAATAAATTATAATATTATATATTATGTACTTATATGTAAATGAATTTAAATAATATTTTTTAAAATAATTTTAAATTAAATAAATTAAATGAGTCGGTAATAAATCAGTAATATAAATTAACTTTGATTCATTCGATTAGATTTGTTTATTAATAATTCTGATTTATTTGGTTAAGTGGATTTCATGTCAAATCAAATAATACATGAACTTAATTTGACGTCTTTTAATATTTATTAGACGTTGGCTGAGCCAACTTCTTTCCTTTGGAAGATGTTGGTTCAGCTAACTTCTTTTATGTTGTTTTATATCTTTTTTTTAAATATAAACTATTTAAAACTATTTATTATAAATGATAAAATATATTTAAAATTTGCATTTAATTAATTTAACTAATATTTTTATATTAATTTTTTTCTTTTAAAAATGTTTTTACAATAAAAATAAATATAAAATATTGTATCATACTACATTTATAATACTATAAAGAATTGGAGGGAACATGTAAAAAGAAAAAGAATAAAATAAAGTAAATAAAAAAGGAGAAATAATAAATGAATCATAAAATAAAAAATTAAAATAAAATATTTCAATTAAATAAATTAAATATTTATAATGAAAAATACATTATATTATATTTATATTGCTTCATGGTATTGACATATAAATTATAAATAATAGAAATAAATAAAAAAAGAAAATATGCAATAGAATATATAAAAGGAAGTAAAATAGTGAGTGACTTATAAAATAATGACTGTTTGGACTATTGCAATTTACTTGATATAGAGTTTGTGAGACTTTCTTTTACTTGGATGAACTTTAGCAAGGTAGTCAATTGATTATAGGAAGACTTGACTAAGCTATTTGTAATGATGCTTGGCACTTGCAATGTCCTAAACCTAAAGTTTTTCATTTGACCTATATTATTTTTTATCATTATCCTGTGTTTGTCAAGCTTAATTTTAGGTTGACTACTAAGTTGGCTAAACCCTTTCATTTTAAAACTTGTTAGCTAATCCTATCTTGACTTACTTGATATAGTTATCAACTGTTATTCTCAAAACCTATCCTTTTATTATTCTACTAACAATTTTGTTAATTATATTAAGTGGTGGAATATTCATATTTTTGGAAATATTTTTTTTTAAAAAAAAAGAGTTCTGGCTAGATTTAAAGGTGTGTAGACTCAATTGAGTGTCTATATGTTTAAATCCCTTTTAAGACTTAATAAAATCCTTCAAAATGAGCTAGTAGACATTCTTAGACAAAAGGAACAGTTATGGGCTTTAAAGTATAGGTTAGATTGGATTTTAGATAGGGATAGGAGTACTTATACTTATCATTTATCCATAATCATAGGAGGAGAAAAAATAGGATTGAAACTTTAAAAAATCAAGTTAGGAATTGGATAGTATAATCTCGTAGAGATTCAGAATTATATTTTTGAAACTTTTAATGAGAAGATTTAAATCATCTTAGGATTTCTCTATTCTTAGGAGAATCAAACCTTAGTGAATGATCCAAGTGCTTTTAGGATTGTTTTAAGGACTTTTTAGTTAAGTTTCAAATGAAAGTGGAATTTGGATGGCCCTTAAAAAATCAAAAAGTTAATAAAGCCCTAAGCCTTAATGGATTTCACTTTAGTTTTTACCAAAGATTTTGGAGTTCGGTTAAAATTTCGATTTTGAATTATGTTTAACAATTTTTTCTTTCCCTTTTAGTTCTTAGTTAGATAAATAATACTTTCATAGTTTTGAGTCCTAAAAAATTCTTCTTATGAAACTTTAAATGGATTTCCGGCCCATTAGTCTTTGTAACACTATTTTAAAAATAATTTCAAAAATTATTATGGAAAGAATGAAACCGTTTTCTCAACTAAGCTAGTTTCTCCTTTCCAAGTAGCTTTTATGGCTTCTCACAAACCAGCATTGGTGAATAATATAATTTTGAGAGAGTTAGTTTATACTATAGATAGATCAAAGGCTAAAAATGGATATATGATTTTGAAATTAGATATGGAAAAAGCTTATAACTCTATAAAATAGGATTTCATTAGGCAAGTTTTAATGTTTTTTTCAATTATCGGATAGCTTTATTAAGTCAATTATGAAACATAGTATTTGGGATGTCTTATTAAATTTTGTTTAATGGAAGAAAGTTAAATATTATGTTTCCTTATAGGGGTCTCAAATAAGGGAATTCGCTATCCTTTATTTATTTATTTTATGTATGGAGTACTTACATAGTTTTAATTGAACAAAGTTATAATAAAAAAAACCATCAGTCCATATTAAATGTCAGTAAAAATGGTATTAGCTTTTCCTATTTGTTTTATGTTGAATGATGTAGTTTTATGTGCTCAGGCAAACTTGAAAAAGTATTAATCTATAAACCAAGTGTTGAATCATTTTGCTTCAGTCTTAGGGCTAAGAGTTAATAAAACTAAGTTTAAAGTTTATTTTTCCAAGAATATGGATGTGTCCCTAAGAGATTGCCCTAGTAGGGAGTTAGGAATACAACACAAAGGAAGCCTAGGTAAGTATCTGGGTATGGAGATTAAAGATAATTATAAGGTTTTGGATTTTACCTTTATAGTAGATAGGCTTAGAGAAAGCATTCACGATTGGAGGACAAACTATTTATCTTCTGCAAGTAAAGTGATTCCTTAGTAATTCTACTTTATTAGCTCTTCCTTTGTATCACATGAGCTACATAATAGCTACATAATAATCTCAATGTTCATACATAAACAAATATCTCAAGTTATTAGGAATTTTTTATGGAGTAGCTCTATTGATTCTAGGAAAATTCCTTTCATAGGATGGAATGTCGTCACATTGCCTGAAATTTGCTAGTGGACTTGGGGATAAAGGACCTTTCTGCCATGAACTTGGCTTGTTTAACTAAGCTAACTTGGCTATTTATTAAAAATGATTAATTGTTTGTAGATAAAAGTCCTAATAATTTTAATAGACAGGGACAATTATTACTAAGAAAGGATACTTCCCATAATTAGAAAGCTCTAAATTTAACCAAATATATAATTCATCAAGGAATTAAATGAGTTAGTAGGGAATGGAGAAATAGTTAATTTTTGCACTAGATAAATAGCTTGATAAAAATGACTTTAGGATCTCTTATTACAGGACCTCGACCTAGATCTTCTCAAAATTTATATCTCAAAGAGTTTATTAGAGAGGGATTTTGGAATGTTAGTACCTTGCCTATGGAATTACCTGTATATTTATCTTATTTGATCCTAGGAACTCCCTTTTGCTTAACTAATAGAAATGATAAAATGATTTGGGGTTTATCCAAGCTTGGAATCTGCATTGTTAAAAGTATTTATCTTTTTGTGAAAATTCTTACACCAAAAGTACTAGTCAGAATTTCTTTTGGATTTGGAAAGTAGAAACATATCCTAAGATCTAGTTTTTCATTTAGCCTATAGTTTGGAATCGATAACCTGTAAGAGAATTGTTGACTAAAAGTATTGGTGTGTGTCCTAGAACCAATCATATAGATGATTGAAGTTATACACAATGTATTATGTTTTATTTTAGGTAATTTAATTATTATATTTTATTTTTATAATTTAATTATTATTATGCATAATTTATAACTTAATATAATAATTATCCTTGGAATAGCTTCGCTATTCCTAAAATGTCCCTAGTCAAGTATTATTACAAAAAAGATAGTAATAATACATCGAGACTAGCATGTAAAGTGACTGATGATTACGAATTATGGATATATGATATCAAGTCAATACATGAGTACATTGCTAGTGAATAATGTACTGGACTGACCTACTATGAGAATATTGCATGGATAGACGTGTCATAAGTTATTCTCATATGATCACAAATACACATAAACCTTTAACCTAAAGTCACTATAATTCCCTATATGAGGAATTAATCATTTTAATATTGTCCTATATCATCTTTAATCAAGATGACAAGTAGGGCATTGATTAGGTGTATCATAAATCGTGCAAAGAGAAGTGAGTGATGTAGATGAAATTTTGTTACTCTTGTATAAAAGAGAAATATCCTTGGGCCCCTTGATTAAGCAAGACTTAGAAATGCAAGGTCATGCTCAATTAAATTAATATGTGATATTAATCATTTATTTTAAGTCTACTCAGTATCAAGAAATATAAATTGAACATTGACGAGGATGACACATTCCATGCCTCCAGTTAAATTTGGATATTATTACAAAAGGGTTATGATGCAAAACGTTGATCATGTATTAAGTGGATGTCGAATCACAGACAATTTTACTACTTGAGTGACAGTGATGTATTGCTAGATACCGCTTACTGTCTATGGCTCAATAATGAGTCATTGTTAACGTAGTAAGAACTTACAGGGTCATACAAAAGGAGTAGGAATAAGACAATAATTAATTGAACTTTAATTATATTAATATTTAATTAATTGGACTTATTTTCGTGCATATATATATTATTAAGAATAATAAATTCACTTAATATATATATATATATATTATGTGATATTATTTGATATTAAAGTAATATTAAATAATTACGTTATCAGATATTAGATAAATATATTATGAGATAATATTATTTTGATATTTGATAACTATATGCAATTATCTAATATTAAGATATTTATATTATGAGATAAAATTATCTAATGTTAGATAATTAATAGATAAGTCATATCTTTCCTCATTATCTCTAGGATAAGGATAAAATGAGTTGTTAAGTGTGATTAGGATTTTGAAAGCATTATCCTAGTAGGACTAGGATTGTGACTTACCTAAGTTCTATAAAATGGGGCTTGAGGGTAGCACATTAACAACACGCTCAAAACTTCCATACAAATCCTAAATCACTCAAAAAATATTCAATCCTAATTTCTAGAGAGAAAAACACATCCTAGCAGATTTGTGGAAGGCGAGAGGTTGTTGTTCACTCTGTGTGGATACCGTAGAGACGTTGTACCTTCCAGCCGGCGTTTGATTCATCCGCTCTCAAGTTTTGATCAGTAGAAACACGAGTGCCCAATAGATAAAACCCTAATCATTGATTTATGCCTTTTGCATGGATCCTAGGTAGAATTCGGATCAAAATTTTGAAATTTCGCTGCATGTAATAATCCAAATTCCTAACAAAAAGAGGTATGAATATTCCACCTATTTATATATTGTGTAATATTGGGATAGATAACATTAGCCATATTTTCAGAGAATGTCCCTTTGTCATGAATTTTTGGCATTCCCTTTCATTGCCAAAATCATGATCTATTTCACTACACTTTGATTTCTCCTCCTAGTTGCAATTAAACTTAACTTTCAATTAATTAAATTGAAATAGCTTAGTTTGTTGGGCAACAATTTTTGCTTTTGCAATCTAGAATATATGGTTATTTAGAAACAAAAAATTATTTGAAAATTGTAAAGGGCAGTGATTATTTAAAAGCTATTACTCTAAATAAGGCCTATGAATATTAGGCTATTATGGAAGTTCAAAAATAACCACTTACTAGACAGGTAGTGAATATTCTTCTCCATTGAGTTATTATAAATTATACAAATGCAGCATCCAATAGCAATCCAAGCCAAGCTGCTTGTGCTACAATTATAAGAGATTAGTTAGGAAATTGGGTTGTGGGATGCTCAAGGGATCTTGGCAGGTGCTTAAATTTTGTAGTTGAATTTATAGGATTGTGAGATGGATTATTGTTGGCTAAGATCAAGGGATTGCTTCTAATTTTAATTGAAATCGATGCTTTTTTTGTTATAATGTCTACTAATAATAGTTCTACTAATGTTTCTTGTACTTCTATCAGTTTGATTGAGGAATGCAAGGAATTGATTCAGTAAATAGACAACTTAGAGGTAAAGCATGTGTATAAGGAAGCAAATATGATTACTAATTTTGTTGCTAGAAGTGTTGTGAATACTAGTAATAATTTAAATATTTTGTTCTTCCCTCAAAAGAAGTGGTTGTTTAGACTATGACAAAAGGAATGTTTGTATTCCTAAACTCATGTAATGTGTTTGGTTTTTAATATATTTCCTTACTTTACTTAAAAAAAATATTTTTTTTTGGACATCACATTGGAAAATATATATAACATAATTTAAATATTTTGTTGTTCCCTCAAAAGAAGTGGTTGTTTAGACTATGATAAAAAGAATGTTTGTATTCCTAAACTCATGTAATGTGTTTGGTTTTTAATATATTTCCTTACTTTACTTAAAAAAAAAAATTTGTTTGGACATCACATTGGAAAATATATATATATATATATTTCCACCTTCTACATAGCAAAAGGTTGCTAATGGGAGAATGGAAGAGAATGGAAGTAAGATGGTCGATAAGGACAATATCTTAACTGGAGGATAATTTGGTTCAAGCCCTGGCCTGACAATGTTTAATGTTAAGAAGTAAACTAAAGCTTATTTTGTAGGAATAAACTCGTGTAAGGTCTAAATCGGGCAACCTATATTTGGAAGTGGGATGAGATCAACTATAAATAATTAAAAAAAATTTATTATTAGATGTGAATATTTTTTATTAGGTAAATAACATTGAATTTCTTTAATATTTGATATTTTTTATTTTTTAAAATATATGTATTCACTTGTTGAAATATTTCCATCATTATAAAATGCAACACTATTAAAATTTTAAATTATCTTTTTTATTAATGTTTCTCATAACTAAAAGATATATACACTTTACATTTATACCTAAAAATATTTTTTTTAATTAATAAAAATACACATTTCCTTTCATATATAATTATGTTGTAATATTTGCATATACAAATATAAGAAAATAATTTTTTAACTATAAAGGGTAATATTAATGAAGTTACAGTTAAAAAATTAATATTATTATATTTCATAATAATAAAACTACTTTTGTTGTAATGACAATTTATAGTCCTATGAAATGAGATGAATTAAGTCTTTGTTCTTTCTGTCATTAAAATAAATCGTGAGGGCAGCAATTTTCTCATGTTAAAGTAACTTCAATTGTAATATATAATTTTCAAAAAAAAGTTTTAACTTTATTTTGTATAATAAATAAACTAATTTATAATTTATTTATCTAATGAATAAGTTATAATTTATTTTTTAAAAATATTTTGTATACTAGCTTATTAAAAAAATAAATTTTGATTTGATGAATTATCTTGAATTTTTTCCAAATAACATGAAAAAAAGTTTTTTTACAAATTTATTTTTTATTAATTTATAATTTATGTCCTTGATGAGAGAAATTTAAATATTATTTTTTAATGTGATATAATTAATTTTATTTTAATATAATTATATTCTGATTTTAAACTATAAATATATAAAAATATGTATATAAATAAATATATAGTATCATAAAATATAATTAATTAAATATTAAATATTATATTTTTATTTTTAAATATATTAATTTTATTAATATAATTATAAATTATTTTAATTATATATTTATTTCTATTAATTTATTATTTTATACTATTTTATAATTTTAGTTAATTCAATAATTAATTTTATAAAATACTTCTTATGCAATCAATTAATTTATTAGTTATCATTTACTTATATAAAACAAAATATTTATATTCATTGCATAACTTTAATAGTTAACAAAACTTATTAAACTAAATAAAAATGCATAAATAATAATTTTAATTATTTGTCATCGTGTTCATAAACATGTAATGTAATTTGTAGGTTCGCATGGAGTCTTGATTTTTTTAGGGAATAGATATAATATTTAATTTTTTATTAATAAAAATAATTATTATTATATACTTTTAAAATTTATTATTAGTATTATTAATTTTTTATTTTTATTTTTATTATAATTATTTATCTCTTTTTTATATAAAATATTAGAATAAATGATAAAAATATAATAAAAATAAATACATATTTTAAATTATTGTAATAAAATTTAACAATTAATTTTGATACTTTTCTTAATTTTAATATTATAAATAAATAAAAAATGAGTAATTATGATAAAAAATAAAAATAATAAATATATAATAAAAAATTAAATATTATATTTACTCTTTAAAAAAAACTGTGACAAATAACTTCTTTTTTTGAAAATAATTTGCTCCCGAAATTTTAATCTTAATTTAATCCTGTAAATAGCATGATTAATTTTTTCCCATTTTTAGTTTCGCGTACGTATCAATGAAAATCCAGACAAGTACACGGTGAACTAAGCTAAACGCCAACCGAAAACACGTCTGTTATTGTTTCATTTCTCGATTTATGGATTCTCATGGATGGTACTTCATTTACCTACACCATTGCATCGGCAATTAAGACTAAGATGAATCAAAGCAAATATGGCTTCCTAATGATGCCATCGCGTTTGTTTTTGTGATTATTCGTAGTCGTAAATTAGGTTTAAAGATACAATTCCAATGCGAGTATAGCAAATATTTTGACTTTTACAGAGGTTGTTTGCGGTCGTGTTTATCTCCTCAATGCAATTCCATGATTATCGCAATATCTCCAACTGGGCAACTTCACAATTTCTTTAGTCTATAAAATCAATGGTGGGTTTGGTGCAATTTTAGGGAAGGCCAAGTTATCCCCTTTGTCAAGGTTGGGATCTCCTTGCTGTTTGATTTTGCATTTAGAGGTGGGTTATCAGGATGGAATCCATGTCGGCACTCTGTTTCTATTTATTTTGAACCAATTTGGGAGTTTGATGTGCATCTGACGAATTTGTGCCAGTTGAAGTACTCTTTATATTTCATAATTGAGTTTCTCTACTTGTTTCATTAGCATATAAATGGATATATGCAAGTTGATCAAATACATTATATTTGACACTTAACAATTGAACTTTGAATAGTTAAGTTTTACTTTGGTGAGCACCCTGGGAGCTATCCTGAATTTGCATTTGTTCTGGGTGCCAGTGACTCACCGCTGCTTAATATAAGGAAAGAAGCTTTCACGAGTAATTCATCAGGACTTTTGAGAAGTTCGAGCGACCGTAGGAATTGTTGCAGTATATTTTTCTTATCGAGAGATTGTCTGCGGCCTATAAATCCTGGGAAATTCTGGAAGTATCGATAAATTTGGTATTTTGAGTCTTTTGTGAATAGCATGTTAACGAGTTAACTTCAAGGTTTCATCTTGACGCAACTTGTTACGTTACCAACATTTATGTTCATGTAGATGCAAGAATTGTAACTGAAACTGGAGAAAGAGTTTAATTCTCAATTGGATTTTATAGCCGGGTGGAAAGAGATGGCCGTTGCAAGCAAAACAAGAAATATGCTTGAAGGTCTGGTAAGAGATGCATCATTTAAATGGCTGCTTACCAGGAGGAGTTCTCTGAGCGAAGAACTTGAGGAGATAGAGAATTCACCTTCTGCTGGAAAAAATTGGATACCAGAGCTCTCTCCAGTCGCTAACATTATTGTTCGTAGATGCTCAAAGTAAGTGCACTTTTGTGGGTTTTAACTCTTGTACTTAACATTTCTTGCAGTGATATACCTTTTTGATAATTCCAGGGTTGACTTTTAATTTTGGTTAGCTTTATATATTTCACATATTGCTTTGATATAATGACCATCAACCAATGATTGGATAGAAATGTGGATTTAATGAGAAACAAATGATGCAGAATCCTTGGATTTTCTTCAAGTGAGCTTCAGGAAAGGTTCAATCAAGAAGCTCCTGATTCTATAAAGCATCCATCTCAATATGCAAGGAATTTTCTGGAATATTGCTGTTTTAGGGCTCTTGCTTTGCCAACACAAATATCAGATAATCTCTCTGATAGGAAGTTCCGGCGCTTGACGTATGATATGATGATAGCGTGGGAGGCCCCAGCTGCTTCCAGCCAACCTTTACTTAATGTATGTTGTGGAAAAAACTAAGAAATCGATTGAAGTCTTGTGTTGAATACTTGCAAATATAATCAAAGAAACCAAAGGAAATGTTTTAAAATTATAGGTAGAATCTTGTCTTATCTAATGACTACATGTTGCTGGGAATCAATGGCGCTAAATGTAATATTAACACTCTAAATTGAGGCTTAGAGTGTACCAAAAAATGATGTAAATAGCTTGAAATTTGTAATAGAAGAATCTGTTGTTGCCACTGCTAGTTCTACTGTAACTCCCGTTTATGTCTATGGCTGCAATTCATACTTTAAAATTACGTTTGTCTATTCTCACTGTGTGATATTTGCTTAACCTCCTTTCTTTGGGTGAAAAAATCAAATATACATAGCTTAAGATAATTATTTTCTCTTTGCAGTTATCTATACCTATTTGTATTACATATATTCTAGGTTTCCACACTGCGTCTTTAGTCCTATGGTCATTCTTACTGATGATAGGCTGCAACTTTTGCAGAAGACAGATGAGGATGTATCTGTTTGTTTAGAAGCTTTCCATCGAATAGCTCCTGCAGTTCCAATTATCACTGATGTCATCATAAGTGAAGATCTTTTTGAGGTGCTGAGTTCGTCCACTGGTGGTCGCCTTCAGTTTTCTGTCTATGACAAGTACCTAAGTGGTCTGGAAAGGTAAGTGGCAGGGATGAGAGATGCCCTTCGATGTGCCAACATCATCAGGTCCAGAGGCTGGGGCAAACAAATTGGTGATAATGAACTGATGTTCTGCTTCTACTTAGTAAATGAGCGTATTTCTAACCATGGCTTCAAAAACCGGTTCAATTATTCAATTGGGAAATAGGAATGAAGTTATCAATTGAGTAGAATCAATCATATGTCATTAACTATACAGCGCATCTATTGGTAAAATGTAGTGGGATTGTAAAAATTCTGTCTTGATGAAAGAATGCAAGGGAGTTAATTTATGTATCTGATTTAATTGGCGCCTGGAATGTCATGCTGAAGAGGCAAAAGCCAAGGTTGTCATTGATAATCACAGTGCCACACCCCCAAATGATGACTGAGTACTTTTATGTTGTAAATGAGACCGATTCTTTAGTTTCAACTGAAATTTGCAATTTCCTTAGTTGATAATAATTTCAGTGGTCCACCTTTTACTAATAGTTTTCAATTAAGATAGGAACCTATATCATATGCTCCCATCAGTTTCAGTTTCAATAGTTTGCAGTTTTTCATGTAGTTTTGTGATTAATTAGGGGTTGTATGTTTAAAATATCTACAGAGCAATTAGAAAAATGAAGAGCAATTCAGAGTCATCTCTCCTTTCTTCCATACGATCATCTAGATTTGAGAAAATTTTGGAAGTTGATGGAACAGTCACCACACAACCAGTTCTTGAGCATGTGGGAATATCAACATGGCCTGGTATGTTTTACTATATATTTAGACACCATCATTGTGAAGCATGTGTACGTGCGTGCTTAAGCTTGATTATAGTATTTTTCTTAAGTGTTTCTTATATGCAGGTAGGTTAATCCTGACTGACCATGCATTATACTTTGAAGCATTCCGTGTTGTATCTTATGACAAGCCAAAAAGATACGATTTATCAGATGATCAGAAGCAGGTTGTCAAACCTGACTTGACCGGGCCATGGGGTACTCGAATTTTTGACAAGGCAGTCTTCTACAACTCTATGTCCTTGTAAGTAATTGTACACTTACTACTGTAGCTATGGCTCTTATGGTTTTGTTTACAGAGCATGAGGACGTGGCTCTATTCTCTAGGTCAACTGCTAAAATTTAATTTGATATTAACTTTCAATTTTGGTTCTCTTGTAGATCAGAACCGGTTGTACTGGAATTTCCAGAGCTTAAAGGCCATGCTCGTCGTGATTATTGGCTAGCTATCATCCGAGAGATTTTGTGTGTTCATAGATTCATAAACAAACACAAGATTAAAGGAGTAGCACGGGATGAAGCACTTTGGAAGGCTGTGTTAGGAATTTTGCGTCTACAAGCCATTCAAGATATTAGTTCTGCAACTTTGATACAGCATGAGGGTCTTCTCATGTTTAATTTATGTGATCAACTTCCAGGTGGGGACTTGATATTAGAAACTCTCACAAATATGTTGAACTCTAGAGAGTTAGGTCACACAAATGATTCTGAGGTTGGAAGTGGAATGTATGCTATATCAGCCTTAGACATGGTTTCTAACTTGGGATCTGTATTTGGGACAAATTCAAGCACCTCAATTGATAGCAGGCTTGTTGTGGGTGAGATACCTGTGGGGGAATTAACTTCATTGGAAATAACAGTTAAAGAATGTAAAACTGACTATAAAAAGGTGGTATCTGCACGGGCAACAGTTGATGGAGTCAAGGTTGATGGTATTGACACTAATTTGGCTGTGATGAAGGTACAGACAGCATTTCCTAAAAAAATTGCTCTACACAGTTTTCTAATCTCTTGCTTGTAGACAAATGTAGCATCCTCCCTTGTCTCTTTATATGCCCATTTACTTCTTTCAGTATAGCAAGGGATAAATTCTAGTCAAATTCAAAGTTTTGAACTCTTATTTATTTATTTATTTAAGAAGATACATCTGGATTAATTAGTTAACATGAAAGCTGTAAATACACGCAATCATTAGTAGTGTGTTGTGTAAGATATTTGTGCATCCTTCCTTTTCTTGATGATGCTGAATAAATGGAAGTCATGCTGAAGGGTAATTAGTTCTACTTGAGAGAGCCTTTACCTACTGCTTTTCTATCTGCTATTTACCACAAATGTAGATCTAGCTTTCCTGAAATTATCCTATGTTGCCACTGATATGTACGATTAACTGTTACTTTTCTCACAGGAGTTACTTCTTCCAATAAATGAACTTTGGAAGTCTCTCAAATCTTTGGCATATTGGGATGAACCATGGAAGTCTTTGATGTTTTGTTTAGCCTCTAGTTTTATCATCTACAGGTGAAACTTTCACTTCATGATTAAAGGTTCAAATGCTTTTTTTCTACCTATCTCTCACTTCTTGATTGAGTTTTCAATTTAAGTTAACTACTTATGTTTTAGGATCAGGTATTACATGAGACATGTATTTTTGCCAAGGCTCTGTTCAATGTGTTCTGTGCTTTCTTTCTCTTTTCCCCTTTTTTTAAGTTATCAATTTTGAGAATAAGAATCAACTGCATTTATATTATTCCTCTTTTGGGAGAGCACATTTGGCTTAGGAACTTAATAGTGTAATGTGAGAGAAAATATATAAAATGAATAGATATTTCTAGCATGCATCTACTTAATAGTGAAAAAGTTATCACCGGAATGGTTTGAGTTGGGTTATGAATGATTTGGTTAGAGGTCAATCTGCCAAATATGACTGAGATGAACAGATATTTCAAGCATGTTTATCCACATTACACCTTGGATCTCGGAGTTTGTTCTTTGATATAGTTACAGGGTCTATTAACACCTTTAACAGTAACAAAATTATTGTAGCGAGCTTTTCTGTTCAGGATATTTATAATATGGAGCAAGTGGAAGAGAAGTGAGTTGTGATGGAAGAAATGGATTATCAGGGGAGATCAATGGACAGTCTTTAATGGCTTTGCAACGTATATGATAAATTAAATGATAAATTTGCCTTCTTATCAGAGTCTTGTAT
Organism: Sindora glabra; assembly: GCA_020226215.1. Classification (NCBI taxonomy): domain Eukaryota; kingdom Viridiplantae; phylum Streptophyta; class Magnoliopsida; order Fabales; family Fabaceae; genus Sindora; species Sindora glabra. The sequence continues at coordinate 85,022,182 of CM035229.1, forward strand.
TGTCTGAATTGCAGGGGATGGCTTGGCTATTCAGTTGCCTTGATGCTTTTGTCATTTTCAGTTTTTATGATGCTTACACGATGGATTAGTCAAGGTGGGGCTGTTGATGAAGTTAGGGTAGTAGCTCCTCCACCAATGAATACAATGGAGCAGCTTTTGGCTGTTCAGAATGCTATCTGTCAAGTAGAAGAGCTCATACAGGATGGTAATGTCATTCTCCTCAAGTTACGTGGCTTGCTGCTGTCTATTCTCCCTCAGGTTTTTCTCTCCTACCCTGTTATTGCTTGCTTGTACATTTTGTGGAAACGAATTATATCTTCAGCATTGGCAAATGATATTTCATTTCAATTGTCGACTTGTGTCCCATATTGTAATGCCTTTGTCCATTTATTTGAGAATCAGGCCACTGAGAGGGTTGCGTTTGCTCTTCTTGCAACTGCCTTGATTCTGGCCATCTTACCCAGTAAATACGTGGTTTTGCTAATCTTCTTGGAGATATTCACAAGGTATTCACCTCTAAGGAAAGCTAGCACTGAGAGATGGACGAGGAGATTGAGGGAATGGTGGTTCAGCATACCTGCAGCCCCTGTTGTGCTTGAAAGTGATAAAGAAGAAAAGAAGAGAAAGTGATGATGTTACTTGTAATGTTGTGAGATTGTGTACATGTTTATTTAGAATACAAGTGTAAAATTCAACTGTGCAAGTAAAGGGAAGATAAAATTGAATAAATCTCCTCTTAAAAGTGCCCCAATTTTTGTGCAGCATACTGTTTAATATCTTTTTTCTTTCGGCCTTTATTTTTCCCCCCCCTTTAAATAGCAAATTGGACTTGTTTGGTGAAGACTTGTAACCATTTATAAAAATGTATGTATAGCTCAAATATGAAAATATTAGATCATATTTTAGTAACATGGGACCTATTTAAAAGATGATGTCTCACAAAATTGTTCGTATAAAAATAGTCAAGTATAACTTGGTAGTATTAAAATTTGATAAAGAAAATTAGAGCTTGTTTGTCCTCAACTTCAGACCTTTGAATATAAAGTAAAGATACAATGATATTTGATATTATTTTTAGATTTATTTTATTCATTTTCTAAATTTGAAATTAAGATCTTATTTATATATGTTAAATGATGAATCACTCTTTCTATTACAATAAAAAAGCAAAAATTTATTAAGAAAATATTTATGATAATAGTCCGTCTTTTTAGAGTACCCAACTCCCTCCTCCCTAGCAAAAATTTGTTAATATAGTGTACAACTCACTCTTTCCTAACAAAAATTTGTTATAAAGGAGAAGAAGAGGAGAGGGAAAAGAAAAGCCTGAGTAACAGAAATTAACAGATGGCATCAGTGATGAAGACTGGTTTCCTTGGAATTCTGAGTTGTAAACCGATTTCAAGGTAACCAAAAAGATTAAAAAAAAAAAATTGGCTTCGCTCATGTTCATCTCATCGTAAATTCCACAAGTCATTACTTCAGCTTCAATAAATTTATGACGTTCATTTTGAAACTTTAGTGTCAGAAGTAGGCATCAAATAAAATCTCGGAAACTATGGATAAAATATAAAGACACATCATGTGTGTAGAAAGCTATATCTTTCTTTATTATTCTGAATAAAAAAGAGGAACTCATACAAACTTTTCTACAGGAGTAGTTCTATCCTTGAAAATTAGAATTCTTATTGGTATCAAAACTCTAAACTAGAAAGAAACCTTAATACTGGTAAAACTCGTTCATTCCTTCCAAGGCAGGTAAAGATGGAACATTATTCCTCATGCCATGAGATAAGAATAATGACTCAGTGAAATTCAGACTCCGTTTACTGGAACACAAAATCTCAGGTGAAAACATGGGCGAATTTGTCACGTAAGGATTCAAAGAAGGTTCCACAATAGGTGCGCCTGCCATGAAACATGAGGGAATCTGGTGGTCACCAATGCTGCTGCTGCTGCTGCAATTGTTCTCATCCGTGATGACGGAGGATGTCTCATTGCAATCGTTGCCAACCTTTTTATTTTCATCGTCTCCGTCCGCCTGCTTCGGCTTGGATTGTGGCGGTTTGTTGTTGTGTTCATCGGAGTGCGATCGGCCAGTGAGCTTCTGGACCAAGGCCATGAAATCCCCGGGGTGAGTATGAATGATTCTGGGAGAATGTGTATAGATAATTACCGGCGGACGGTGCTGCGACTTGACGAGAGAGGAAGGTGTTGAGGATGAAGAAGATGTACATGATTTCTTGATCAAATGAGAATCCTTGTGGATTTTCAACTGAGGTGGACCCAAAGCATTATTACTGTTGCTGATCTCCCGGGAATACTGTGCATGCCTCATTGTCTGGCGTTTAGGATTTCGGGGAATGGCTGAATATGGAAGCAGCGGTGGAAGAGGAAGATATATATATATAGTTTGTGTAGAGATGTGTAAAAGGTAAAAGTGCACCTAATGTTTCTTAATTAAATGTTAAACATCCATTTATTTTGAGCAAGTTTGATTGCATGATTTAGCCAAGGATGTTTCGGTCATTGGGTCGTGTGTATACATGTGAAGTGAAGACTACATAAGCTAAAAATCGAGTGAATTAAATAAAGAGATAATGACACAAATTTACATGTATGTTCTAATTGCGTTAGACCCATGAAAATGAGTGATTTTTTAAAAATTTGATGCAAGACAAATAGGAAACCAGGGACACAATGTGGGCACAGAGAGTGAAGGTAGGAAATTTTGTTGGAAGAGAAGGGTGTGGGCGTTACATGTGTTGGTCTTGACACTTGTGTCGCCTTTGGGATGGCGGCGCATTTGGCTCTAACTCCAAATTAAGTTTGAGATTCTACTTCTATCACACCAAACAAAATTAGACCCCAATTTTCTGCTTTTTCATCGTGCTTTCCACTGCCAAAATTTTTATCACTCTTCGTATATTTATGTCATTACTTAAGTATATATTTTAAAAAAAATTATTTGTATATTTCAGATAAAATTCGTGGTATGCTGGGCGCATAGATATTTCTCATATTTTACTTTCAAGAGGGGAATATGGGATAATAAGGAAAGAATATATCTTAAAAAATTTTTTTGATTAGAAGCATCCATTGTGATGATAACATCTTTTAACTAAGGATGACTGACATTTGACAACAAATTTGAACAAGCGGACTACCCTCTCGTCTCAGTCTTGTATTCTTCCAGTCATTTCCGGAATGTTATGTTGCTTTCAATTTTCTGTTGCATCTACGCCAGAAGTGGATGGACGTGACCACTGATAAGAGAAACAGTTGCACCAAATTTTTGCAATGATAACAAGATCCAAATTTTTGAGCTCAGAGACCAATAGCGAAGTTGATAGAATGTTGATATTCAAGCTTGGCCCAAAGAAGAAGATATCCAAGACCAATATGGTATTCTTGACCCAAAAGAAAAGAAGGCCAATATGGAATATTATCATTTCTTGCCCGCCAGCTTCACCCTACCTTTCGCAACGAAGAAGAATAAATTTACAAAAGCGAGAAGACAAAAGGAGATTCCACATAGAAATGAACTACTGGTAGAACGGGATCAAATTCCTCCCCCGTGAAAACGGTCCATCCCTTTCATAAAAAAAAAAAAAAAAATCTGAAAGCGGAAATTTCAGAGAGCCAAATTCAAATCTTCAATACATTCCATTCCATAATAAAAAAAAAATTCAACGTTGGCTCCGTTTCACACGAATAGCTGATAAATTAACTGATAGCTGATAACTTATGATTTTGTTTCACGCAACAAATTTTTAAAGGTATTTTTCACACTAACTTATAAGCTATTTTAGGTAACTTATAAGTTCTAATTTAATAAATTACTAGTAGAAGGAGATCAAATTCCTCCCCCATGAAAACAGTTCATCCCTTTCATAAAAAAAAAATATATGAAAGAAAAAATTTCAGAGAATCAAATTCAAATCTTCAATACATTCCATTCCATAATAAAAAAAAAATTCAACGTTGACTCCGTTTCACGCAAATAACTGATAGTTAATAAGTTAACTGATAACTTATGACTCCATTTGATGCAACAAATCCTTTAGAGGTATTTCTCATACTAACTTATAAGTTATTTCAGGTAACTTATAAGTTCTAATTTAATAGGTTACCTACAACAACTTATAACTTATAAACTATTACTTTTTTAAATTTTTTTCAAATCTATCCTTATTTTTTTTATTAATTTACAACCCATACCTTTTATAAATTTAAATAATTTTTATAAAATATAATTAATTATATTTTAAGTAATTATAATTTTATAATAAATAATAAAATAAAAATTATATAAGTAAATAAATATATAAATTTATAAAATATAATTAATTAAATATTAAAAATTATACTTTTATTTTAAACTTTTTAATTACATTAATATAATTTAATTTTTATATAAATATAAATTATTTTGATTATATATGTATTTCTATTAATATATTTTTTTTTATAATTTTAGCTAGTTCAACAATTAATTTTACGAAACACTTTAGTTAACTTATTAGCTATTAATTATTAGTTAAGAAGTAACTTATTAGGTATTTACACGAAACGAAGCCTATAACTGATAGCTGATAAACTAATTAAAGCGTTTCGTAAAATTAACTGTTGAATTAGTTGAAATTATAAAATAGTATAAAAGGACATATTAGTAGAAATATATATAATTAAAATTATTTATATTTATCTAAAAATTAAATTATATTAACATAATTAAAAATTTTTAAATAAAAGTATAATTTCTAATATTTAATTAACCATATTTTATAAACTTATATATTTATTTACTTATATAAATTTTATTTTATTATTTATTATAAAATTATAATTACTTTTATAAAAATTATTTAAATTTATATTACAAAAGATATGTGTTGTAAATTAATAAAAAGAATAAAGATAGATTTAGAAACACTTTAGTTGGCTTATGTATTTCTATTAATATATCTTTTTAATATAATTTAATTTTTAGATAAATATAAATTATTTTAATTATATATGTATTTCTATTAATATATCTTTTTATAACTTTAATTAGTTCAACAGTTAATTTTGCGAAACACTTTAGTTAGCTTATCAACTATTAATTATTAGGTACCAAGTAACTCATCAGTTATTTGTACGAAACGAAACCTATAATTGATAACTGATAAACTAATTGAAGTATTTCGTAAAATTAGTTGTTGAATTAACTGAAATTATAAAATAATATAAAAAATATATTAGTAAAAATATATATAATTAAAATTATTTATATTTATCTAAAAATTAAATTATATTAACTTAATTAAAAATTTTAAAATAAAAGTATAATTTTTAATATTTAATTAATTATATTTTATAAATTTATATATTTATTTACTTATATAATTTTTATTTTATTATATTTTATAAAAATTATTTAAAAATATATTATAAAAGGTATGCGTTATAAATTAATAAAAAGAATAAAGATAAATTTGAAAAGAATTTAAAAAAATAATAGCGTATAAACTATAAGTTATTATAAGTTACTCTAAATAACTTATTGATTAGGTTAATAAGTTATAATTTAATTTATTTATTATGCGAAATGGAGTTTGATGTGATTTTTTTTTACATCTAAAATATCTTCACACCTATTTTAATTGTTATGAAATTAAAATTTCGTTTATTTTGGTTAAATATATTTCTCATAAAAATATAATAGTAAATTAATAAGATAATATAAAATATTTTATATATTCAATATTAAATATTGAAATTTGATATTTCTTTCTTTAATTTATATAAAAGTAAATGATCCCTCCAAAAAAACAAATGAAGCCTAATTCTATTCTGGACCAAAGTAGTAAATTAAACCTCTTTCAACAAAAATACCCCTTAAAATTGAATTTAACGTCTACTTGAACACCTTAAAACTAAACCAATTTTTATTGAAATAATCCACGGTTAGTTTTTTCAATGTGACGTAAAAACATTAGGTATCTATTCATATTTGAAGTAAGATCTAGAATCCTGTTCTTATGTGCAGTGGACTATGACTGTTTTCCAAATGAAATCATAACAGAAAAAATGTATAATCCAAATCCAAATGCAAATCAATATAAAAATACGATGTAGCAGAAACAGTGACAAAAAAATCGCCCTTTGAAGTTAACTGCCAAGTGCCAATTAATATGGGTCGGTGACTGGCTTAGCATAATCCCATCTTCGTGGAATTTGAATAACAGAGTATATATGCTTCCTGTGTCAAATCATTCAAATATTCTCTCAAAGAAAAGGATAACAAAGCATATAGATTTTTCAAGACTCAAGAACACGAGTTAAAGGAAAGTTTGTATATGATTTTACTCTAGTTTAACCTACCAGAGTGACGGAGAAGGAGCAAAGGAAGAATTCGAAGCTAGGCTGCACCTGCAAGAATTACTTGGTAGAATAGAATGGTGCTGCCACGAGCAGTGGATGCTGCGCCTTCAAATGGATACACAAAACAGTGACACTAATCCCCTAACCTCTAAAACTATCTCAACTCCATATTTTGATGCTTTATCACCCTTACCTTACAGCTCGCAGAGAACCAACATCGCAAGTCAAGTCCTTTTTTCCGTCCTTCTGGGTTTGCTCCGATGAGTAGAAGGGAAAGGATCAGTCAGAATATTGAGGCTGCAGCAATGGACTTTTCGGAGCATCTCCTAAAAGAGAAACCTCAAATTCCAGTTTTCGTTCCTCTGATTTTGATTGCTTGGGCTATTGAGAGATGGCTTTTCTCTCTCTCCAGTTGGGTTCTTCTTGCTGTCGTTGTTTGGGCAACTCTCCAGGTAACTAACTTCTCTATCTTTACTTATTACTTCCATTCTTCTATTATATATCAGTACCACTATAACTGATATTTTTTGTTGCCATTTCTTTATTGGGCTTTGCTAAGGAGTTATGGAAGACTATTCATACTTATGGGGAAAACAAAGCATTTCTTTTGTCATGTTGTTCATCTTAAGTTTTACTCACAAGTGATCTTTCTTTTTCCAAGTTATAAAATTTGAAAGTCTCAAATTCCTGTGCCAGGGAAATTTCCCTTAGCTCTCACTTTTGGAAAAATGAGTTCTGATCCGACAGAATATTAGGAGTTAAAGTAAGATTCTGCTCTTTCATGTGCAGTATGGGAGCTATCAACGCAAATTACTTGTGGAGGACTTGAATAACAAATGGAAACGAGTCATATTGAACACCTCAGTACATTTTCTCTTCCTCTTCTCCTTTCCTCACTCCCTTAGAAATATGTTTGCTAAACTCACTTCAACTTATACTGGAATAAATGTATGTAGCCCGTCACGCCATTGGAGCACTGTGAGTGGCTGAATCAACTTTTGAAGGAATTATGGTCCAACCATTTTAGCCCAAAGCTCTCAAAAAGGTTATCTGCTATAGTTGAGGTGAAATTTTCCTGCTTTTTGTCATTCACCTTTTATTCAACATTGAGATTACTTGCTAGCTTTGGCATCTTTTGGTTGGACCGCATTATGTGCTTGTATTGTAAGATATGAACTGATAACTTCCTCATTTTTTCCCACTTGTGTGCGTAGAAACGTTTAAAGCTCCGGAAACCAAGACTCATAGTAAGTGGTGAACATATCTTTTTACTTCATATATGTTCCTTAAAATAGTTTGAATCTTTGATTGACACTGAAAATTTGGCAAACGCTATACTGAATTGAAGCAATTATCTATATAGGAAAGAGTTGAGCTGCTGGAGTTTTCACTAGGATCATGTCCTCCTAGCTTTGGTCTCCAAGGCATGCAATGGTCAAATTTGGATAGTCAGGTTCCTTTTTGCTGCAAATTGCAGACAGCAATTAAATTTTCTGGATCAACTTACAAGAAAACTTTACCTTATAATTATTGTACTATTCTGCCCTTTAAGCATTTTTTTATATCACCAAATGTCTTAAATGAACATTCATAAAGCGGACTGTTGGTATTTGACAGAGAGTACTGCGAATGGGTTGTGTTTGGGACACAAATGAAATGAGTGTTTTGCTGCTGGCTAAGCTTGCCAAGCCATTATGTCGAACTGCCCGGATAGTGATTAACAGCCTTCATATTAAGGGTGATGTGAGTAAAGCAACATTTTCTGCATTTCCACTTGCGAATTAAAAGTTTTAGTTAACAATGGCACAAAAAAAAAACAGAAAGAAAAGTAGAAGATATAGAAACGAGGCTGATTGGAAGTTTATTTCTGAAAGATGTTAACCTGACATACTTGTTGACCTTGAAGCTTTACGAGTTATATTATTACAGTTTATTTATTTTATATGCCTATAGTTTCAAACCATTAGTTTTCGAGCATTATTGAGAAACTGATTTCTAGTGCAGCTTTTCCTCTCGCCGATTCTAGATGGTAAAGCATTTCTATATTCGTTTGTTTCGGCTCCAGAAGTTAGAATAGGATTTGCCTTTGGAAGTGGGGGAAGCCAGTCACTACCTGCCACCGAGTTGCCATCTATCGTTTCATCCTGGCTGGTAAGTTTGTTTGCTTCTAAATTTCTAATGTTTTGTTTGTTGTATGCTAATATAATTGCATCGATGCCCATTTCTTTCTCTTACTGCGCATTCGCATAAAGAATTTGGTTTAGCCCCAAATTTATCAATAAAGATGCCACTAATGTAAGTTTAGACGTGATTTGGTCGGTGTGCGCCAAGCATATGCAGCAGTTCTACGACAGGACAACGCTTGAGGAAGCCAATAGCAAGCTGCTGTGATGTTCGTCCCCTCAAATTTAATATAACATCATAGGAGCCATTAACGTATATATCAGATATTAAACTGATAAAAACAAATATTGTCCATAACCTTAGCTAGAAGGCCGAGAACATCATGAGGAACTTTCAGCCTTGTCTTAGCCTTTATAGCTTGCGCATGATCTGCTGCTCTGTCAACTGTCCGGGGTGGGACTTATAAGCAGCACCTGAGTAGCAGGTGCTTCCTGTGAAACAAAATCACAAAGCCGTTTCATCGCTGCCACGATAACAGAAATAAGTAGTACCGGAAAGTTGATTTTTTTTCTTTTTATCTATTATCTATTTGAAAGTATCTGTTATCTGCGTTATGAATCATCCTACAACGTTCTGGAAGAGTTTTTCTTGGCTAGTTCTCTTGCTTTTTTGTCTTTTACTACCAGCCGATACTAATGTTCTATGCTGATCGTATGTGTTGCTTTTTATGCAGGATAAACTTTTGACTGACACCTTGGCTAAGACAATGGTGGAACCTCGCCGCCTTTGTTTTCCTTTGCCTGCTGTAGATTTAAGAAAAAGTGCTGCTGGGGCCATTATGTATGTCAGAGTGGTTTCCGCAAACAAAATTTCTAGGAGTTCTTTCAGAGCAAGCCCACCTAGGAGGCAACAAGTTGATAGCTCTCCAGAAGACAAGCTAGACGACAACGAGGAGCTACGGACATTTGTGGAGGTAGAACTTGAGGAATTAACGAGGAGAACGGATGTGAAACTGGGTTCAACTCCTAGATGGGATGCAACATTTAATATGGTTTTACATGATCATACAGGAACTATTCGTTTCAATCTTTACGAGTGTCCTCTCATCAATGCCAACCACGACCATCTAGCAAGTTGTGAAATCAAGGTACTTACTGTAGTTGATGTTCTTTCTGAGCCAGCGACACTGCGACAGGGTTTTTGGCTGTGGCCAAAAATATGGTCCTGGATGGAGCATGTCAAATTTTCTAATGGCATAGTTGTTGCTGTAAACAAGCGGCACCTCTTTTTTCTACATTCAGACTTCTGTCACTCTGAAGCAACTAGTGGTCACTATTGTAGTATGATAACTTGATGACTGTTCTTGTGCAGATGAGGTATGTTGGTGATGATTCCACAATATTTTGGGCAATAGGACCTAATTGTAGTGTCATAGCTAAGCATGCAAGATTTTGTGGGGACGAAGTTGAGGTGGTTGTTCCATTCGAGGGGGCTGAATCCGGAGAGGTAGAGATATAATTAATTCTTTTTCTTTCCAACACATAATTGGATGAGCAGCTAACAAAATTTTTGTAGATGTGATATTTTATTCATTTGGTTTTGCAGTTGACGGTGAGAATTGTAGTAAGAGAGTGGCAATTCTCTGATGGTTCGCATAGCTTGTATCCTTTCCATGTTAACTCTCTGCAATCACTCAGTGGTTCATCAAATCTTGTGTCAAAAACAGGAAGGAGGCTTAAGATAGTTGTTAAGGAAGGCAAGGATCTTACAAGAGACAAATCTGGAAAATTTGACCCATATGTGAAATTGCAGTATGGAAAGGTTGGTGTCTCTCACTACCATCCTGTCACTAAATTGAGTTCTCTATAGAAGTAGGTTTGAAATGCTTCATGTCTTTTCAGGTTGTGCATAGAACAAGGGCTGCTCATACTGGAAGTTCAAACCCTGTCTGGAATCAAACATTTGAAATTGATGAGATTGGAGATGGTGAATACCTAAAAGTAAGATGTTCTAGTGAAGGAACTTTGAGAGATGAATTCATTGGCAGTGCAACTGTAAATTTGGAAGGACTGGTGGAGGGGTTGGTTAGGGACGTATGGATCCCTCTTGAAAAAGTATGCTCGGGAGAAGTAAGACTTCAAATAGAAGCAGTTAGGATAGAGGATCAAGAAGGATCAAGGGTATGATTTTTCCGAAAAGAATCTGATTCTTTCAGTGATGCATCATGCATTTGGCTATGACATTTTTACGTCTGTATATCGTCAGTTCAGTTATTCCCTTCTGGCATATCCTCCTAACATGCTTTACCTTAATTCTATGTAATGAGCAGGGCTCAGCTTCAGGCAACGGTTGGATAGAACTTGTTCTGATTGAGGCAAGAGATCTTGTTGCTGCTGATATCAGAGGAACAAGTGATCCATACGTGAGGGTGCACTATGGAAACTTGAAGAGAAGTACCAAGGTAAGAATAATACTTCTGTGGTTGATTTTGTATGAAAATTTGTTACTGTCAGGTTTTTGTATAATTATATGGAAAAAATAACACTTGCATACATAATCCTCACCCTATATATACCTTGCCCTTGCACGGTGAGATAGACAAGTCCGGGGAGTGGGGCTCAATTCAAACTATGTCATTATGTAAGTGTGGAAGATAGTATGTGCAAGTAGCACTATTCTAGTCATGTCTCTCATATCATATGTAATGCCTTTGGTTTCTCTTATAAATATATACTACTACTGCATTTTCATCTTGTAAGATTAATTGCTTGCTTACTGATGCAATGTGATGTAGGTTTTGTACAAGACTCTAAATCCCCAGTGGAAACAGACCTTAGAATTCCCTGAGGATGGCAGTTCCTTGGTACTGTATGTTAAGGACTATAATGCTGTGCTACCTACCTCAAGTATTGGAGAATGTGTAGTAGAATATCAAAACTTGCCCCCAAACCAAACAGTTGACAAGTGGATACCTCTGCAAGAGGTTAAAAGAGGAGAGATCCACATTCAAATTACAAGGAAAGTTCCAGAGATCAAGCAAAAGAGACCTGGTCTTGATTCTGAACCGTCTCTAAGTCAATTACACCAGATTCCGGCCCAGGTGAAAATATGTGAACGTTCATTCTTGTTTTCTTTCTTTCTTTGTTTTTTTTTCCTCCATTTTTTGGTCCAATTTCTTTATCATCATTCATCAGCTCTTTGACTTAAAACTTTATCAGATGAAACAAACGATGGTCAAGTTTAGATCTTTCATAGAGAATGGAAATCTTGAAGAACTTTCTACAGCTTTGAGTGAGCTTGAAAGTCTTGAGGATAAGGAAGAAGACTATATAACGCTGCTAGAGACTGAACAAATGCTGCTTCTTAGCAAAGTGAAGGAATTAGGACAAGAGATCATGAATTCTTCTCCTTCTCCGAGCACAAGACCTTCAGGAGACTGATCCTAATTTGGTTGCCTTAGCAATCAAACCTTTCCAATCCATGGACAATTATGCTCTTGCAGCAATCATCAAGGACTTGTTTTTCATAGAAAAATTGTACATATGGTGAAGGATGCTATTTGCTTTGTTCCTTTTCTTTTTAAGTCGCAGAGGCTATTGGGTAAAAATGTACCGATTGAAATTCAATAAGCGCACGAGACATTGATATATTATATGTGGTTGAATGAATTATATTTGCATTTTGGTTAGTATAAATTCTGCATATAATGAATATGAAACCTTGTTTAACACCAGTTTCTTTTTCTTTCTTCAAGATTGCATTTGAACTTATGCTTCTTAACAAATAATTTGGCTGTCAACATAAAGATACAATATTATTATATTAATCATTATTTTGAATTAACGTATCATACTTTTTTTTTATCATTTAAGTCTTTGCAATTCGATATTCAACATGAGGGTTTTAAGTTTTATTTATTTCTTATTCACACTAACAATTTGTGATCATTTGGATGAATTAGTGTGCATTTTGGCCAACTCTGTAACAAGAGAGTTAAAATATGCAATTTATAATGAGTTTAAAATATTTAAGACCAATATCTTAGTAAAATTTAATTTATGTCTGTGTTAACTTATTTCTGCCTTCATATTTAAAATCGGTGCCTTGTTATTTATTCAATAAATTCATTTTTTTAAAATGTTAACATTAAAAATAAAATAAAATTTGCAATCTGTGTAATAAATTAAACTTGCATAATGGGATAAAGTTTGGCTCTGGTTGCATGAGAATTAAACCTGTACTATCAACCCTTGCTGAGCTAAGTCGCAATTTGGGAGATCTTTCAATGCGCTACCAAGTTTGTAATGAATATTTTTGGGCAGTTGCACTTCCAATTAGAAATTAGGACTACCATTTTTAATTTTTTAATTTTTTCTGCGTGAGCAGAAAAAAAAAAGAAAAAAGAACAAAAATATCCCAATTTTCCAACATAAGATATTGAAAAAGAAAATCTTATCGTCTTCCAAGACTTCCCAACGAGACTGCAGCCAAACCGCGATTTTCACTTCAACATCTACAAAGCGCAACAGGCGTCTCAAACTCCCTCGGCAGCCAAAATATAAAGCAACTAAGTTCTTAAACTAACAGTTCACAGCATCCAAATGCCGCAAGCTTGACTCTTTTCAGCAATAATGGCATCGACAACAGCTAAGCTATCAGAATTGCCTCTGAAGACTACAGTTCCCCTCGCTTCTCACTCTTACACTTTCAACTTCATCTTCCTCTCTCGTTCGAGGTTGTCATTTCGCATTCTGAGACCCTTATCCGCTCTCCGAACTGCCGAACACAGTGGCAGCAAGAACCCCCGGGGGAACAACTATTCCTACCCATGGGACGCAGACCGCAAACTGCCACCGAAATCGAACTCTTCTTCTGCTCCTTGGCTTAACAAATGGCCAAATGCGAAATCTTCAACCGAATCAACAGACCGGAAATCCATCAAAAGGGTGGCTGAACTGAATATCGAGGAACCAGTTGATCACACCGAGAGTCGTTATTTTGACAAGGATAAGGGGAAGAGTGCCATTGAGCGAATTGTACTTCGGTTGCGGAATTTAGGGATAGAATCAGATGACGAGGAAGAAGGAGAGGAAATTGATGCCGAAGAAAGAGATGCATTGCCGGTGACTGGAGAAGAGAGACTGGGTGATTTGCTAAGGAGAGAATGGGTTCGCCCAGATACTATATTGGCTGAGGAAAAAGACGACGAGATGGTTTTGCCATGGGAGAGAGATGATGAGAAGGGTCAAGTGGAAGCGGGCGAAAGTGGGTTGAAGAGAAGGAGGGTAAAGGCCCCAAGTTTGGCAGAGCTGACACTTGAGGATGAGGAGTTGAGGAGATTGAGAAGAGAGGGAATGACGATTCGAGAGAGGATTAGTGTGCCAAAAGCTGGGATTACAGAGGATGTGCTTGCGAAGATTCATGAGAAGTGGAGGATGGAGGAGCTGGTGAGGCTCAAATTTCATGAGATACTTGCAAGGGATATGAAGACAGCTCATGAGATTGTTGAGGTTTGTTGTTTTATTGGAATTTTTTGGTTTCTCCCTTTTAATTTCCTTAAAATTGATATGAGGGATTATTTGACAGTGCTTTGCGTTTTCATCAATTTAGGTAGATGCATCTTAATCATATATTTAAACAACTTTGATGTGTTCATAGAGTTGTCATGAATCCAACAAGAAGCCAAGTATGTTATTCATCTGTTTTGATGATTATTATGTTTACCTTTGTGACTTTCTACAGAAAGTATGTGAGGTAATCAAGTTTTGCATTAGAAGTAAGATGTGACTGAGTTTTGGTCTGTTCTTTTCTTGTCATATTTCTGTTGCAATGTGAGACCATGGTGCATAATGCAAATTTTCTTGCCATGTCTGTTGGCGTATACATCATGTGTGTTAAAGAACATATGAGCTGACTTACTGCAGTATTTGGGCAGCGTCGAACAGGAGGATTAGTTATATGGAGGTCTGGAAGTGTTATGATGGTGTACCGTGGTAGTAATTACGAGGGGCCAGCATCTAGGTGCCAGCCCAATGAAAGGGAGGGAGATAGCCTTTTTATCCCAGATGTTTCTGCAGGCAGTTTGCCAAAAACAAAAGATAATAATGCAACCTCATCTGTGGAAAAAATTGAGCCAGTCCTGACAAATCAAAAACAGCCAGAGAACATGACAGAGGAGGAAGTGCAGTACAATAGTTTACTTGATGGTTTGGGTCCTCGTTTCGTTGAATGGTGGGGCACAGGAGTGCTTCCTGTTGATGCTGATCTACTTCCTCCTCATGTTCCTGGTTATAAAACACCTTTTAGGCTTCTACCAACTGGAATGCGTTCCCGACTAACCAATGCAGAGATGACCAATTTAAGGAAACTGGCCAAGTCACTTCCTTGTCATTTTGCCTTAGGTATTGTTCATCTCACTTCATCTACTACAATATTTCATTATATTCGTGCTCCTGTTCCTGTTAAGATTTATGTTGACCTTCATGAAGGGAGAAATAGAAACCACCAAGGTCTGGCCTGCGCTATTCTTAAGCTTTGGGAGAAAAGTCTAGTTGCAAAAATTGCTGTTAAACGAGGTATCCAGAATACAAACAATAAGCTGATGGCTGAGGAGCTCAAGGTACGTATATATGCAAAATTTTTGTTATGTCATTAGTGATTAGTGCAGTTGTGGTTGTATCATGCTCAAGTTTTGTATTTGAAAGAAGTACTGACTGCGTAATTAATGTGAGTTAAGAGAGAGAGTTAGTAATTGGGATTATAAAATAAATAGTTTTATTACTCATATGTACAAAACTCCTTAATTACTGCTAGAATCTACATAATGTGACTGAAGCAACATTTAGGTTGCATAAGCTTGGGGTAGTAAAATCTTAATGTTACAAACACATAACATGCCAAGAATGCAGAACTATGGATCTGCTCTGTTATCTGAATATGAGAAATGTAGTTTTATTTCTTTTATTGTGCAGACTTTAACTGGTGGTACCCTGCTTCTAAGGAATAAATATTACATTGTAATATATCGTGGGAAGGATTTTGTTCCAACAAGTGTGGCTGCAGTTTTGGCTGAAAGGCAGGAATTGGCAAGCCAGGTCCAGGAAGTTGAAGAGAAGGTACGATGTGGAGCAGCTGATGCAACTCTATCAGGGGAAGATGAAGCAACAGTGCCAGCTGGATCATTAGCTGAGTTCTATGAGGCCCAGGGACGCTGGGGAAGGGATATATCAACTGAAGAACGTGAGAAGATGATGGAAGAAGCTTCCAAAGCCAAAAGTGTTAGGCTTGTCAAACAAATTGAGCATAAACTAGCTGTTGTAAGTGTCAACTTATTTTATGAAGATTATATACTCAGGAAGTACTTGCTTTGGATTGAGAATTGCAGAGTTGTTTTTTAGATACTCTATTCCAACTTATCCCCTTCCCCAGGATCTTACCTTTCTGGAATTATGACCAGATAGGAACCTTCTGGATGTTCACATTTTTATCAGCACAAACTGAACCTTAATTTAATATTCATGCATGGCGAGAATATAAGTGTGTATTGTAATAATATATGCTTATATGGATGCATAGGTACCTGGATGGACTTAGATGTCTATATTAATTGAATTATAAAAAAATTTTATCTGATTTATTTATGCCCCTAAATGTTTAATAGGCCCAGGATAAAAAACTTAGAGCAGAGAGGATGTTATCTAAGATAGAAGCATCAATGGTTCCATCTGGTCCTGATTATGACCAAGAAACAATCACAGATGAGGAACGTGTAATGTTCCGCAGGGTTGGTTTAAGAATGAAGCCATACTTGCCACTTGGTGGGTAATTCTCAGTTGTACAAAAGTTTCTATATTGCATCATCTGCTATACTAATTTTCCATTTATCATAATGCTGCAGGAATACGTGGTGTCTTTGATGGTGTCATAGAGAATATGCATTTACATTGGAAGTACAGAGAACTTGTAAAATTGATTACAAAACAAAAGACACTATCATTTGTAGAAGACACTGCAAGGTTACTGGAATATGAGAGTGGTGGAATACTTGTGGCAATAGAAAAAGTTCCCAAAGGATTTGCTCTTATTTACTATCGTGGAAAGAATTATAGGCGGCCCATTACTATTAGGCCTAGAAACCTTCTAACAAAGGCAAAGGCATTGAAGCTTTCAATAGCCATGCAACGCCACGAGGTTCCAGCTTTTGCATTCTTGCTCTGCTAGTATTATATGACCAACACAATTATTTATCTGTGATATCTTAGTAGTCACACCTGACCTTTATATGAAATGTGCAGGCTCTGAGCCAGCATATAACTGAATTGCAGAAGACTATAGAACAAATGAAAAGAGAACTTGTAAGTTATATACTTATCACAATTTATATAGTTGTCTTTGTGTTTCTTGGTTATTCTTTGAGTATATTACTCCATGCACATCATCTAAAATCATGTAAATTAACTAGGATGCCCCCTCCCTTCCCATTTATTTGAATTTTGGATACCCTTTTTTAACAAATATCAGTACCAATTTCAGTGATTCTACTTTCCTGTTCCTGGGGTGCAGAAGGTTGGCATGAGGGTTTCTCAAAGATCTCTATATGAACTAGTCTTAATTTTACACTGTTTAATTTTGCAGGGTATGTCCCATGATTCAGAGCTTGAAGATAGTTGGAGCATGAAGAATTGTAAAAAGATAGACGACATCTCAGAATTCACTCAAGTAATGTTCTCTACCCCAATTTTGTTTATCTACTGACCGGACTAAAGAGCCAGCCTTCCTATTCTAATTTTTTCCCCGAAGGTTGTATTTTGCTTCTAGCTATTAAAGATCCTTGTAAATGACAGCACTGGCATATATAATTCTCAAATAGTAGATTTCAGTTTCTCGCGAGTGTTCCCCTGAAAGATGTGAGGAAAAGATGCATGAAAAATTAGAATGCAAATATAGTTCAGTTCTTGCAATGACAATCGATTTGTCAAACTGTTATTTGCAGAGTGAGAATGAAGATTCTGATGCTTATGATAGTGATGGTGATTTTGATGAAGAGGAAAACATTGATTGGGAAGATGATGAAGATTCCAGGTTATCAAGCTTAAATAATCATCATCATCCTGTAAAGACTGATTGACATACTTGCATCTAAATTTCTGGAGTTCCTTGATGCCACCTGTCTCTGTCAGTAACCAAAGTAGGTATCGACCTTGCTATTGAACACCTCATGTTTGAGCCCATGACTAAAATTTCACAGACTGCATGTCAGAAACATCGGTTCAGTCTATTTTGTAATTCCTAGGACCACTATTTCAGTGTGTCTTTGTTTTGACCAAATCCATCACGCAAGAAGTCCATTTCAAGATTACATGCATTATGTTTATCTTCATTTTTCCTTGTGTAGGGTCGGTGGCAAGAGAATGATTTGCAGCAGTTCTAATGGTTCTTCCTTGGTAGGTTTCTGGAGCTGAACAATCCCAGAGTTTAATTTATTCAACAGTTTAGAAAGATGTGCTTGCATATCATTCACAATTCAGCAGCAGAATTCCATCAATGACATGTTGATCCTCAGTTTCTAGTGTTCAATGCCAACTTTTTACTGCTCTCTTCAAAATTCTACCATTTCAGATGCGGGCTGACATTTAGAAGTTTGGACAAAATTTCAATCGGGTATAGTGGGAGTCTTCCCTTGTCTGTAGTTGACCTGATAACTGCAAAATCTTCCATCCAGTCTAAAAATGATAGAAACGTGTATGATGGATAGCCGGTATATATTATTAATATGATATGATTTCTTTCTTGCTCTCATTATCATGAAACTATCCCTTCCTGTTCGCATTCATGCTTCTGTTTTCTGAAAAGTAGATGCATTGCAGCCAAGCAATACGATACCATAGCTTGCTATGCAAGCATCCAACATACAAATTTCATAAATGACAAATTCTATTGGTGTCCTATGTAAAGAGTTATGTAGAAACACATATAATGGAATTGTTTAAACAAATCTGTTTGCCTGCAAGTCTAACAAGATGATTAATGTGTGTATTTCAAGCCAAGATATGACGTCATCAAGCGATTGCAATATGGTTTGGTCAGGTTCGTCTTCAAGTAGAGCATGATAAACATCCTTGTAAAGGCAGAGCTTCTTGTCCTTTACGTTAGCTTTCTCGTACAGAGAGCCTTGATAGCAGCTGAATCAGTTATTATATCAGCCTTTCCATGCATGATCAATAATGGCAGAGTCACCTAACAATTACAGGATTACCGAGTTTCATGTACAAAGAACGTGTACTGCAAGAAACATGAGCGGTAGATGAAGGATAGGTGTGAATGGAACATTTTAGAATATAAATGACAAGGAAGACAGACAGATAGATGGGAAAGAAATACTTGTCCCAATCGCTGTTCTAGCTCCTGCGTGGCACTGAGCAACCCCAATGCAGTCCCCAGCCGTGGTTTATCCTTGTATAGTAGTACATTATAGGGCGCCTGGACAAAATCACCCAAATTCATACAAAATATCAAAAGAATAACGTTACTAGTAAAATCCCCTTCTCAATTCTTTTACATTGCGGGCACATAGTATAACCTACTCACAAGTAAGTTCATTGAGCTTTGAATGGGTTATTTTATGTGTAAAACAGGTGAAGTTAATTTTAAATAAGTTATGTCATGTTTATAAAGTATAAGAAAGAAGTGACGAAACACGTCGCATAACCAACAGAGTACATGCATGTGACAATATTCCCTCAAGTTACGTCTATGGCATTTACACCCACCAATTTTCTCTTTTCCACATCTCCATTCTCCTTCATTTCTTCCTTTTGTGGAACGAACCTGGTTTTGGGTAGAACTTTGGCAACACCAATTAGTATCTGCTTCAACAACCAATGCGGAATCATATCTTCTGCAAACTATGCGAAAAATGAAAAAGAAAATGGTCAAATGACAAAAAAAAAAAATCAATTAGTGAAATGATTTTTCTTCTTGGTTTTAAATTACCTTGCATGGAGGTGCAATCAGAGCAGCACCAGCCCATGCAGCAGGTTGTTTGATGTGCACCTTGAGAGCAACAGCTTGTCCCATTGATTCTCCCAGCAAGAAGCTTGGCAAATGTCGATACTTTTTGTGTTCTATCATCCAATACCACACAAGTAAGTCAACAAAAATCCTCAATTTTGAGAAAGGCTACCAATTTGCATTAAATTCAATGCTTACTGTGTGATAAAAAATAATGGGAAAAACAGCTCTTACATTTAATTTTTTGGAAAATACTCAATGACATCATCCACTAGACCGTCAAAGCTAGAAATACAACCATGAAGACCTTCTGAAAGGCCAGATCCAGGGTAATCCATTGAAAATACTCCATACCCAGATGATGCTAATTTCCTTGCAACTCCTGAAAGAAAATACCACATATCAAAATAAACAAATTCTTCAATATGTAGACACAGCAACCTATCTTCTAAATAAAAGGTGCAAGTGTCTCCGTAGCCATGGCAAACGATTGCCTTCAGAGGAGAACTTTCTGGAAGCCAACTCTTGGAGAATATTTCTAGTCCTTTGGAGCTCACTTCATAAACCTGTCGGCAAATATTTGAAATCATCACCAGATGTTAGCTTTTTTTACCATAAATGTGTTTCCATGCGAAAATAAAATTAATTAGCTCAGGAATCAAGCAAATTACATTTTTCAAAGAAAAACTATTAACTGACTTGTGAGGAAGAGATGACTAGTGACGATAATATTAGCACGAAGGCAAATATAAAGGACCCGAATTCTCTTCATTTACTTTTATCAATTTCGAAAAGATAAAGATATAATTTTTATTCTGATATTTTTCTTTTACTGGTTCAAATAAAAAAATTGTATTTATTTATTTATTTATTTTGAAATTCACTTCAACCATTTTTTAGGAAATAGAGAAAATCCAAATTCAAAAATAATACAGCTCTTTACTTCCTCCATCTTCACCCCACCTGCTGGCAACTGCACAACAGTGATCAACAGAAAGCTGAACATCCTTAAAAGCCTCTCTAGCACGCGCCTAGCCGATGCCTCATTATATCGGAATGACAAATTCTGAGCAACTCATCACTCAAATCTTGTATTCCTCCTCCTTTTGCTGCTGCTTCCATTTCTTCAAGTGAGAGAAGACAGAGCAATATGGAATTGGAGAGAAGTGACAAGTGGGAATTCCAAAAGAAGCGGGAAGGTGATTTACTCATGGACATATGTCAGAATGTTGGTTGACGAATTAAATAACAAGTGGTAGTGGAAGTGGGACTCTCTTAATCTTTTGAGTCCTCGAATTCTCATCACACAACACTAGAGGAAACAAATTCACAAATGGGTGGCTGCTTTCAGCAAATTTAATTGCCGGGAAAAGCACAATTCCTGGATAATGGGGGCAGTAAATGCATTTGGTCATTCTTAAATTCATTGCCCATTTGAATCCACAGAATGAGAAGAGAATCCATACCAACCTCTCTGCATTGTCCCTTACCTATTATTTTGGTTCATCTTCACATAAGCCAAATGCCATAATAATACTAATGGATTCTCCGACGCAGTAAGGCTGAGGCATCTTGTGAATCCCTTTATGACTAGTGTAGCTAGTTTCACCTTCGCATTAGTCCAGACTCCATGTAAAGTAAAACAGTGATGATTTGATTGCAATTTCCCAAATAGTAAGAAAATAATGTGAATTTCCATGGTAGAAACATGGAGCCTGAACCGCTCACGGTCCTCCTTCTCAGGCATAGAGAGAAGATACTATAGTTCAAGGTAGAATCCTTTTGACAAAATTTGCATGGTTATTGGTTCGAGCCCGGATGCAGCATCGGATGCCACCCTATCATTGAGATAATGGTCATTTAATTAATCATTTTATTAAATTTTGTAACTTTTATGAACAAAATATTGGTTTATTGAAAAATATGTTGTTCTCAAATGAATTTTATTTGTTAATGAATTCATTAATATTCAAATTTGCAAAATGGTTGTTTCACTTAACCACCATCTTTCTCACTAGGAAAAAAAATAAGTAAATTTTTCATGAATTTCTTAAATAATAATCCAAATATTATTATGTGTTAGCTTATTACATCATTTTTCCACACATAATTTTCTTGTAATATAATTGATAAAAATTAAATTAAAATACCTGAAATTCTAATTCAAATCTTGAAATTGAATTATAAAATTATGTGAAAAAATGATATGATAAACCGATATATAAATGATATTGCAATAGTTGTTTAAAGTTTTCATTAGAAAATTATATAACTTAATAAAATAATAAAAAAATTAAACTTTATATACCTATAATTTTATTAATTTTTACTTAACTCACATATATTTTCAAGTATTACAATTTGTCTACCCATACTTTGTAATATTAACATTTTGCTTACCTAGACTTTTTTCTATCCCATTCTCAACATGATATTTCCTGGCAAATGAGATAAGTGAATTAAAATAAAATCACAAGGGAATAAATTATACTTTATTCATATTTTTATGAATTAATCCTAAAATTCTCAATTGAGATTAATAAGATACATTTGTCATGTCTCCTAAATTTAAATTTATAAATTATATATTATTGTTATTTGCTTTACAAAATTATCAATAATAGAAAATAAAAAATTTATTATTTGCAAACATCAAGAGTTTTAGTAATTTTTTATGCATGCCATGTATTATAATAGTTCTTTTTTCCTCATTTAAGGTAGGAGATAAAACTACTATATTCTAATTTCTATTGAGAATTCTTGACATTAGTATACATGTAGAAAGTACAGGTTAACCAATTGTAACACTTGAAAACATAAGTAGATTAAGTGAAAATTAGTGAAACTATATATAGGTAAAGTGATAAAACAATTAATTAAGTAGATGAGAAGTATTAATTCTATATTTTATATAGTTTACTATTTTGATTTTCAAATTTTTAAAATTGATGGAAACAAAAATCTAACCATCTTAAATTTGAGGGAAAAATTTTACATTTTTCCTATTTATTGTTTATGATTCTAGAAATGCTAATGGAAACATGAATCAGAGAAACCCCCTGATTTCCTACATTAAATACAACCAAAATAAAATTTTTGAATTTTATGATTTTTGGCTCGTCAAATCTTGCTTGCATTCTAGAAAATATTTTAAGGGAATTTAAGAGTCTATTTGTATATATTTTTATTCCTTTAAAAAATTGTTTTTAAAGATTATTTTTTATTTTCAAAAATTATTTTTAAATTTAAACAAAATAAAGAATATAGGATATTTGATGGAGTAAATAACAAAATATTTCATTTAATTACAAAACTAACATTAAAAATAAAAGAATAAAAAATAGGTTAAAAATGTAAAAGTTATTTCTTTACAATTTTCAAAAATAAAATTTGAAAATAATATGTCAAATAAGAACTTCTATTTCTAGAAATAACAAGATAATTTTTTTTAAAAAAAATAGTAAATAAATGGACCTTAAAATTCTCATACTTAGTTCAAATTTAAAAAAATATTCTTAAGAACATAAAAATTTCAAAAAATATTTTTTATTTCAATCTTCTCCAAAACATAAATATAAAGGAGACAAATATCCTATATTCATAAAATATAAAAATATTTTAATAATACAAATAGACCATTTTGTTCAACTTTTTATTAAGCCTTAAATATTATTAATATATCAATTTATCACCATCCATTAACGGTGATTGTTGTAACTATTCATTACCAATTATTATCATTAATCACCACTCACTAATAATGATATTCAATAAAATAAATAAAATATTTTATTTAATTACAAAACTCACATTAAAAATAAAAGAATAAAAAATAGGTTAAAAAATCTAAAAGTTATTTCTTTACAATTTTTAAAAACAAATTTTGAAAACAATATGTCAAATAGGAACTTCTATTTTTAAAAATAAAAAGATAAAAAAAATATTTTAAAAAATAGTAAATAAATGGACCTTAAAATTTTCATACTTAGTTCAAATTTAAAAAAATATTTCTAAGAATGTAAAATTTTTAAAAAATATTTTTTATTTCAATATTTTCCAAAATATAAATATGAAGGAGATGAATATCATATATTCATAAAATATAAAAATATTTTAATAATATAAATAGATTATTTTATTCAACTTTTTATTAAGCCTTAAATATTATTAATACTTCAATTTATTACCATCCATTAACAATGATTGTTATTACAACCATTTATCACTAGTGTTTATCATTAACCACTACCTACTAATAATGATAATCATCACTATCACTATTATCAATGACTTTTTTTTCTATCATCAATTGTTAATAATTATTATTAGCCATCGGTTACCATGAGTAACCATTATCATCACCACCCATTACTGATAACTCATGTCATGATCACCCATATCACAAATTATTACCGATCACTTTATACTGCTAATAATCATTATTAACTACCATCTACCATTGATAATCATTGATCATCCCCTCTTGCCACTTTCTATTATTCATTTGTACTTACTATCTTTGATCACTTAATTTTTAAAAAGAATATTTTTGATAATTTAATAATATTTTTAAAATATGCATATAAATTAAAATATAATATTATAACATTCATATGAATATTTTTAAATGAACTAAATATAATAATATCACATTTTTCGATAATTAATTTCTTGAAAATAAGATTTTCAAAAATATATGATTCCATGAATTAGATACCACCTAATATTAATTAGAGAACGAAATCATTAAAAAAAAAGGGACAATCATAGGACAAGACATTCATAAGATGGCAACAGGATGGAATTTCTGAACTACACATGAATGGCGCAAGGTAAGCACCTCGTTGCAAGGAAATGCCTAACTGATATTGATAAATAGGGACTAATATAATTCCTTATACAGTAAAATAAGACATAAGAGTACAATGCAAGCCATGCTGTGAAAGACAGAATCTCACAAAATGAATTCGGTGTCGGCTTCTATGAAATCCTTCACTGCAGCCAATGACTTTGATACGGATACCAGATCTTTGTTACCAAGAAAAATGATTAGATTGGAAGATCAAGAATGCCTAGCTCTGTTGGTAAAATCCCAGTTTCATTGGCTCAGCATCTGTTGCAACTGCAGAACTTGATTCCTTTGTTCTGGAGGCAGGAGATTTATCTGCTCCGGTGTGAGGCTCATGACCTGCTGAAGCAGTGCCTTCTCCATCTCAGGTGTCAACTACAAGATATATCCAAGAGAATTTCAGTACATTGTGGAAATACTCGTACAAACTAAGTTCTAGAACAAAAAAATTACCCCTGCAGGCCTGGCAGGTTGGTTACCAGCACCCATCTGACCAGGAGCTAAGGATGGCTGTCCTGAAGGACCAGAAAGCTGTGACATGTTTTCTGGCGGACCAGGAATCCAAGAAGATCCTCTATCAACTTGCATTGCATTTCCAGCTTGATTGCCAAGGTCCGGTCCTAAATGCAAACCCCCAACCTAACAAAGAAGCATCCTTTATAATACGGCACCAACTATAAAACATGGAGCATTTGGCACCCATGAAATAACATTTAAATAGAAGAAACCACTTATTCTTATTCCTTAATTCTTTCAACTTCCATTAATCATGTGTAAGTAATACAATGTCTCTGCAAAGCCAATACTTTCATTGCCACATAAGTTAACACGCAAACCAACCTTGCAGCAGTGCCATTACTAATAACAGAACCTATATCACACAGCATGGACTTTTACTGCAGATAATACAGGTTTTAACAAGTAATGCAGAATACATCTTAATCAGACATGCCAATGAACCAATGTACATAAGGTAAAGCCTAGAATTCAGGCCAGACCACTACCAAACTTGATTATCCTTGTAAGGCTTCAAGGTACCAACTAATAGTGCGAAGACTCCTAACAAATTATCAGAGGCAGCTCAGATATACCTGATAAGGTGACTGCATTGGTAGTTGACCTGGAAGCAGTGTCTGGCCCTGTGGAAACGTGGATCCAGCACTAGCAGGAGGTTTTGCACCTGGCTAAACAATTCATTAATGACAAGATATTATAAATTTTAACAGACTATCATATTCATTAATTTTAAACAAATAATCAGCTTACGTGAAACAAGGACGGTGGAAGGCTTTGAGGTGCACCAGCGTGTTTAAAAGCTAAATTGGCACCCATTTGTTGGGGATACTGGGGATGGAAGGTTGGTGCTGAAGATGGCCTAGGTTGTGGTGGCATTGGTGGTTGTAATGGCATATGTGGAATTCCAGGTGCCTGCGATGGTTGATGCAACTGATTTGAAGCATTTGGCAATTGAGTTTGATGATGTGGTTGTAAAGATGAATGAAGTGAAGATGTAGGTACATTAGGAATTCGTGAAGATTGTGGGAGAGACACTTGAGCCATTTCTGGAGTGATTTGTCCTTTAGGCCTTTGTGGCATCTGCAAAGAATGTGCAGGCATGGGCTGAGGTTGATGACTCACTGCAGGAATGGCAGTGGATGATATTGGAACTAGAGGTTGGTTTTGGTGTTTCCTAGGAGGAATTTGGGCCAGAGATACTCCCGCTTGATCTTGTGCTCCAGCTTCACCAGACAATAAAGGAGCAGGCTGAATGTTTGACTGTTGCATAGGCTGCCCTGACTGCTGCGAGTTCTGTGAGATTGGTGGCTGAATTTTTGGAATCTGGAAACAAAAACTTTTTGTGAAATATGCATATCCACCGAATCAGAATGTTATGAATACTAAATTTAAACAAAGTCAAAGCATACCACTTGAGGGGGCTGCACCATTCCAAGCATAATTTGGGCCTGAGTAAACAAAAGACAATATTTTTGAAAAAGAGTACAGCAAGCCTATTCTTATTTTAAGGGAAAAAAGCTCATTTCACCATAAAGTAGAAAGGATCGATCTATGCATAAATAAGAGAGGGCAATCAATTTTTCTTAGAAATTATAATTATAGTATAAAGAAAAATTAGTCCTCTCTTGTTTATCATTGACAAAACCCTCAAAAAATCCGAAAACATTGAAAACCTAATGCTACCAAAGCCCAATGGGCAAACAGCAAACAAAATTAATAAAGTTACTGCTTAAAAAATGAAGGTAAAATAACCGAAATCAGTCACACATTATCAACATTCAACAAGAATCTAGATAACGGAGACCACTATAGATGAAAGAGAATGGAACCTGAAAAAGTGTTCTAGTCAACATGGGGTTCTGAATAAGGATGAGCCTCGCTTGCTGCTGGTTCTGTTCAATCAGACTCTGAACGAATCGTTCACGGAAGGAAGAGGGGCAGATGGAGAAACAAGATCGTTGTGAGTGTCAATGCTGAGAAAACTCAAGAAAACTGATAGTCGAATTACAAAAAAGAATAAAATTATTGGAAGAACAAAGTGGATGGATATTGATGCACCTTCATCTGCGACATGATGTCATAGAGTTGATTCTTGGACATACCGGCAAGGCTCCCTGATAGTCCGTCGCCGGGCACTTGTTTTCCCGCCATTGTCACCAGCCGAGGGAAGAAGAACCTAATGGACTATGCCCGCATAAACGACTTTTATTTTTTTATTTTTTAAGCAGCAATTTTTAGACCAGAAGCAAATTCAAAGAATTATGCTGAGAGAAGGGTCGGGTTGGGGGGGGGGGGGGAGAAATCCATCTCTTATTGGGCCTCAATGACATTGGGCCTTATTACGGTCGTTGTAAATGACGTAGGCCTACTTTTTGCTTCTGGGATTGGTCCTTAAGCATCATTAGTAAATAGTTAGTTAAGAGCAGAAATAACCACGTTAATTTTATGGAGGAGTTACTTTTCAAAAATACTTTCACCAAAACTCATTCTAAATATATTTTATATATTACAAAATTATTAAAATTTTAATTTTTTTATAATAATATAAATGATTAAATTATTGAACGCACACAAGCGAAGATTAGAAATTAAATCCTGAATGCAACAAAAGACACAAAACATTTAAGGGATATCACTTGAAAATATAATAAAATTTATGAATACTTTTACATATAAAATTTAATTTAATTTATAATAAATTAATTTTTTTAATTTTAGCTTTTAGGCATTCTTTTAATCATATCTTACAAAAAACTTGTAATTTTATTTTCAAACTTATTTTACATGAAAACAAACTCAAATACCTTTCCATGGACATATCATTTGCTTAAAATAATTAATATATGAAGAATTTATGACTTTTTCAAGATGAGTCCAAAAATCAATTTTTTACATTCTAATCCTTTCTAATTGTTACTCATTATTTTGATTATATTTCAAAAACTACAAATGATATGAACATAAAATTATTTTTATATAAAATAGGCTCAAAAAGCTTTCTATGAATAGATCATTTGTTTAAAATGATTAAGATATGAAAAAGTTGTGAATTTTATAATTTGAGTCTCAAAATCAAATTTACAATCCACTCTTTCTAACTTTTAATAATTATTTTAAACATATTTCAAAAATTATATTAGATATAAGTATGAAACTAATTTCATTGAAAGTAGACTCAAATAACTTTCCAACAATAGTCATTTACTTAAAACGGACTTAAAATAAAGAAGTTATAACCTTTGAAAATTAAGTATATAATTTTATCCTTGTGAATTGATTGACCAATCGATTTTGGACAAATAGAGGTAAAAAATTTCATTAGAATTGATTCACTGATCAATTCCAACTATTTTGGTGCACATATAACAACTATAAATGG
The DNA here is from genome assembly GCA_020226215.1 of Sindora glabra. Lineage (NCBI taxonomy): Eukaryota > Viridiplantae > Streptophyta > Magnoliopsida > Fabales > Fabaceae > Sindora > Sindora glabra. The sequence continues at coordinate 85,050,429 of CM035229.1, forward strand.
CTAGTTTTCATTCCCAATTATTCCAAATGGTTATAATACTTTATAAGCTTCCTATATAAGTTAAGAAATATCAAATACAATTAAAAAAAAGCTTAAAACTTATCTTTTAACATCATTTTACTCCTTTTTTCATCAAAATCATGAATTAAGCTCTATATTTGAAATTTCTCTATTCCAAGAGCTTCATTTGTTTCATCCACTCTATGAAAGAATTTGTTTGAGTTGTTATTCATCATTTATCATTTTTTAATTGTAAAAGGTAAGGTATCCCTTAGAAATTCTTTGAAAGGATGAGGTATCCCTTGTAAAGAAAGTTTTTGCTCAAGAAAGAGTAAAGAATTCTAAAGAGGCTTCTTCAAGTGCTTAGTTTAAAATTGAAAAGATAGTGAATTTAAACACAAGCTTGGAGAGTGAATATATACCTTGGAGAGGATATTCAAGGGACAGACTACTATAAATCCTTATTTTGATCTTTTTATCTCTATCTTTTTATTTTCTACACTATACTCTATTTTTTCCTTGCTAAATCATTATCCTTGATTATCTTGATCATTGCATTGGATAATCATTTGTTTATTATTTCCAAGTAAAAATTGACTACAAAAGTTTTATAAAACTAATTTTAAATTGGTAAAACTACATGCTTTATTTTTCTTACTATACATACTCCATTTTTATTATTGTTGTTTGCTGAATGTATTTTGTTCCAATGCTTATATTACTAATTGGATGATTGAATGCTGAAAAAGGGTGTATATTTATGTCTGTGCTTCTTAATGATATATTTATGCATAGTTAAATGAGTTACTTCACACAAATGTATTAAATTGTTATATATTATATCTAAATATTTTCATTGAATTATTTTGAATTAATTTCTTAATGTTTTGTTTAAGGATAGTTGAATGAGTTATTTTGCCCTAATTCTTTGAATTATTATATCTTGAGTGCAATAAATATCTTCATAAAACTTTATTGAAATAGTTTAAATTACAATTATCCTAATGATTTCTCAAAATTAAAGGTTTTTTAAAAGAGATTTCAAAACTAGTAAAAGTTTTAAAAATATCCAATTCACTATCTCTTAGATATAGATTACCAAGGCCTATAATTGGTATTAGAGTTATAGGCTCTTGTTTGAAAGACTTGATCATCTCGAAAGGATCCGTGGCAACCTTTGAAAGCCATTCTTTAAAAGAAATTTTTAATGCTCCAATGTTTGAATATGTTGATATTTCTAAACCTTTGTTCTTTAATGGTTCATATTTCAAAGTTTGGAAAGAAAAAATTGAGTGTTATATACAAGCTTTTGATTTTGATTCATAAGATATCATTAAGGGTGATTTTACTTTAAAACCAAGAAGTGAATTGGATGAAGATTATAAAAGGAAATTCACTTTCAACATTAAAGTAATGAAAATTTTGCATACTAGTTTGAATAATAATGCCTATGCTAAAGTGTCAAAATATTCTAGTGCTAAGGAAACTTAGGACACTTACTATGTTATTATCTTAATAACAATATTTCTATTAATAAAAGTGTTTGTGTTAAGCAAGAAAAAGAAAAGGAACAAGAGAAAGTTAACCCCAAGGAGATTCTTCAAGAGAATATGCAAAAAAGTGAAATATGTTCAACACCTTATAGTGAAAATTTTAAAGATGAAAGGAAGGATGGTTCTAATGTTGAGCAAATTGAGCTTCAAATGGAAAATTCATACTCTATAGTTTAAAAATACTTAAAGGTATAGGATTCTAATATTAATTCTAGTCCTCATCATAATGACTTACATACTCTTAATGAATTGCATGATGATATAATTTCTATGGAACTTAATTATTCAACTTCTTGTGACATTGAAATTAAGAATATTTTATCCAAAAAGGAAATTCTACACTCGACTTGTGCACTTTCCAAGTCTTTAAGTGAAGATATAGATTTTACTCTTAGAAAGTTAAGAAAACCTTTTAGCAAGTTTGAATTAAAGTAGAATTTCTCTGAGAAGCTAAAGTTTTCTAATTATATTTTTAAAGAAAAATATTTTTCTTGTAAGAAGCTTATCATTTGTAACTATTATGGTCATTAAGATCATATTTCTCACTTGTGTCTAATTAGGAGAAAATCTTATTAAAGTATCTAAATGCTTGCATACTAACATTAAATGACCTAAAATGAAATGGGTACCCAAATGTCCTCCTAGTGATTTAATTTTGCAAAAAATTTCTTATAAAGAAAGACAATTTGGTCAAAGGAAAAAGTAGACCTTAATAAAAGCTTCTCTAAAATAAATGAATAGAAAAATAAAGTTTAGCATAACTAAAGCTTCTCAAATACACAATGGTATTATTTCAAAGTTTAAAATTTTTTAAGAAAAACAATGGGTAAGAAAGAGTAATGCTTTCATTACAAAGGATAAGGTATCAACTTTTCAAACCTCTTATGCTATTCTATTTAATATTAATTGAAAAAGATGTTATTGATTTCAAAATATAAAACCATGAGCATTGCTTGAAAATTATGATCACATATGCATATAAGTTATGTTTTAATGATTATAAATGGTTAAAAGCTCAAAAGCCTTTATTATGGATCAATTGAAGTTGAAAAATGTTGAATTGAGAGTTTTTAGGAAGAAAAAAATTGAGTGATCAATTAATTCGTAAATGATAGAATCGAGTGAGCAATCGATTCTGTGAAGTATATCCAAATGGTCAAAATTAAGTTACCAATCGATTTAGTAAAGCATGATTAAATGGTCAGAATCAAGTGACTAATTGATTTTGAGAAATGTGATCACTTTTGGAAGTCTAGAATTGATTATTCAATTGATTCCAAAAATATGGAGGAAAATTTGAAAATTTAAAATAATGGGATGTGAATCAATTGACTAATCAATTCACATATAAATATATTCATACCTAAATTGATTGACTAATCGATTCCAAGGGGCACCTATTCATTTACATGCCCTTATTTCATTAAAATCGAAATACATAATTTACTTTATCTTTATATGGCCATAATCATTTGATGATATAACTTAACATAACGGTATGTAATGCTTAGTATATTTTCCATTGAGTTTCTTTATCAATTGCTTAACAAGGAAAATATGCAAATACTTTGAAAATGATTTTCAAAAATATGATTATTATGCTCACTTGTTTGAATTAATTAATCTTTCATGGCCATATTACATTGATATTCAGTTAACTCCCATAAGCCCAAATCTTAATTAAATACTAAAGAAGTTATCTAAAATTTCATGTAAGAAGAAAGTGTAATACTACCTCAAGCATAGTATGAAAATGGAAGATAAGTTTAACTTGTAGCTAGATCAACTTAATTTTTATAACAAAGTTAACTTCTTCAAAAAGGAATGAGATTTAAAAAATTAGTATAATTTATCCTTTCTCTGTGCTTAATATGCTTTATATCTTTATTGAGTATGGATAGTCAAGGATTAGACATATTATTGTTATGATTAGCTTTACTTTTCAAAATGATATGAGCTCTTTATGCAAAAGGAAGGTTATTTTTTCTGTCAAGGCAAATATATCACTAATATAACTTAATGCTTATGTTTCAATATTTGGAAAGATAACTAGCACCATGTTTTCTAATCATTAGCTTGTTATTGATGATTATATATATTCTTAATGGTGGGTCATATCATTTGTTCTTATGTGCTTATGCCCTCAAAATGGTTTTATAAGTTTTAATGATTTCATATATTTTTTATTTGAATTTCTTAAAAATTCTTATTAGTTTGAAAATGATTTTATTTGGATTTCCTTTATCTCTTTAAAGGTTCAAAGTTAGATAGTTAATAATAAAGTACTTACTAAATATTTAATTTCTATTAATCATGTACATGTTCTGAGAAGTGTTAGAATGTTGCTTATAAGTAACCTTTCATTAGAAAATGTTTAAAATTTAATTCGTATAATTCTAATCTCCAATCTTGATTATAGTTTTGAAGATTCTTTATGAGATAACTCAAAAGATTAACTCCAAAATTATGGAGTGTGATAGAGTTGGAAGGTCGAGTGATAACCTGATTATGCCTCCAATTGATTAAGTAATGTTTTCTAATTCTTCTCTAAAAGCAAGCACACCAAGAAAAACTAAACTCTCATAAAGACCAATGATATTCACCTCATAAGTAATGAGAAGGAAGATGATTATAACCAAGAAGTACCACATATTGCTATAATTAATAAGTATCTTTATCCTTATTCTTTTTTTATGGATCATAAATGTTTAAACTACATTATAATTTTAATTAATTTACTTTTGGTTGATTAGGATATAATTATAAAAAAAATGCTTGGTTATGATAGAAAAAAACGCTTAATTATTGTTATTACATGATCATTATCATCACTATAGGGAAAGTTTGATAGTTTTTATCTTTTTTTTATCCCTATTGCATATTCTTTCATGATATGCTTAAGTTAAGTCTCTTGATTACTTGGAACTTATGCTAATTATACTCTTTTATAAAGGAAATTTATTAAAAAGATATGCATGCATTAGATTATTTCAAATGATTTCTTTTTTAAATTAGTTGAAAATAAAAATCATTGATTTCGAATTGCTTAAATCTTTTATCATCTTGATATGTTATTTTTCAAATGACCATGTTTGAAGGATTTAGTTTTCAATGAAGTGTTTTGAAAGGGGGAGCAATTCAAATGCTCTTTTATTAGATTAAAAGGGCTTATGTTTGCTATGTTTTTAAAATGGTTATATACTTTGGTAAATATATATATCTTGATCCTTTATGCTCTTTATGTTTTGAATCCATTTTGTACCTTTTGAAAAGAAAAGCATTTTTTTAAACCATGAGAAAATTAATGTTGTTTTATTGAGGGGGAGCATATGTAAAATGGATAGTATGATTTGAAGGGGAGCTTTGCTTATATTTAATATATACTTTGTTTCACATTTCTCTTAACATGAAGAATTTCAAATGTTTATACACATTACATATCAATTCATGCTTACTCAAAGAAAAAAGGTAAAATACTATATTTTTTAACTTATTTATTTGATGAATATTTTTTTCATATGATCATAATAAATAATCCTTAATAATTTTATTGAGATCATATGACATAAATATACCTTTGCTTACAAAAGATGAATAGTGTGACTTCCAATTATGTTTATCTTTTAAACTATTTTTATCTTTTTATAAAGAAAAAGATGATAATGGAAAAGAAAGGAAAATATAATGATATTAATTGTTTCAATATGTTTAGTTATCTTTTTTATTGATGTCAAATAGAAAGAGATGATAATAATATCACATATATGACATCATTTGCTCCAATATGATTGCTTATCTTTTTTATTGATGTCAAATGGGGAAAAGAAGATTGAATGAAAAATATGTTATGTACTTAATATTAATATCATAATATGCTTACTAAATTAAATCTTTATTTTAAATATATTTTTCTTTGGTAATTTATCATCATAAAAAAGAGTGAGATTGTTAGCTCTAAATTTTATATGATGAGTTTTGATGATGATAAAAAAATGTTATAATAGCATTGTATATCTTTATATCAAAATGTTACAACATCTTCAATAAACATGCTACATTATTATTGCAATAACATTGTATGTCTTATGCTAAAGTAACTTATATTATAAAATTCTTAATAGCATATTATGTTATGGTAGATGCATATACATGATATGATAATTATGCATGTTCTCGTACTAATTTATTATATATTATATATATGAATTATGAATATTAATATCATGATATATTAGATTAGACTAACTATATAGTTTATAAAGTTTATGAATTATTATATAGGAAAGTTCAAGATGAAGAAAAGTGAACATTGAAGTAAAGTAATCAAAGATCTTATCATATTTAACTTAAGAATGAATAAGGAAGAAATATAAGAAAAAAGATGTTATTCAAGTATTGAATGATGAGAAGAATAAAGTTTTTGAAAGTTTGAAAGTATCAAGAAAAGTCTAAAGACTTTATTGGTATAGTTTTTCATTTTAGGTCTAGAATTTCTTATAAAATAGAATTTTTCATGATATAAAGCTCAAATATGCTTTTATAATCTTAGTTTAATTAAAATGTTTTAAAAAGATAGCCCACAATTATGTTTTTACAAGATAATCGATAGGGAAACTATAAAAACTAATGAGATATATGATTTTGATCTTTTTAATTTTGACTTTTGGTCATTTTTTTATCATATCTCATAATATACTTATAATTTGCATTTTCAAGGTTTTTCCCTATAAAAATAGACTCAAATAACTTTTAACGAATATATCATTTGCTTAAAATAATTAATATATGAAAAGGTTATGACTTTTCCAAGTTAAATCTAAAAATCAATTTTTTGCATTCTAATCCTTTCTGATCTTTATTTATTATTTTGATCATACTAAAAAACTACAACTGATATGAGTATAAAATTATTTTTATATAAAAATAGACTTAAAGAACTTTCTATATATAGGTCATTTACTTAAAATGATCAAGATACAAAAAAGTTATGAATTTTATAATTAGAGTCTCAAAACTAGATTTTTACAACCCACTTTTTCTAATCTTTGTTTATTATTTTAAATATATCTCAAAAATTATAATATATATGAGTATAAAACTAGTTTTATATGAAAGTAAACTTAAATAAATTTTTAATAATAGGTTATTTGCTCAAAATAGACTTAAAATGAAGAAGTTATAACCTTTTAAAATTGAGTCTATTGTTCATATGAATTAATTGACCAATCGATTTAGGATAGATAAAGGTAAAAATTTTCATCAAAATCGATTCACCAATCAATTTTGACTGTTCTGGCATATGTATAACAACTATAAAATAGGCTTCCTATATAAATTAACAAATATCAAATACAATTAAAAGAGAGCATAAACCTCATCTTTTAATATCATTTTACTCCTTCTTTCATCAAAATTATAAATTAAGCTCTACACTTGAAATTTCTTTATTCTAATACCTTCATTTATCTCATCCACTCTATGAGATAGTTTGTTTAAGTTGTTATTCATTATATATCATTTTCTAAGTATAAAGGGTGAGGTATTCTTCAGAAATTTTTTTAAAGGGTAAGGCATCCCTTGTAAAGAGAGTTTTTGCTCAAGTAAGAGTAAGGAATTGTAAAAAGACTTCTTCAAGTGCTTAATTTAAAATTGAAATGATAGTGGATTGAAACACAAGTTTGAAAATCTTGAAGAATGGATGTACATCTCAGAGAGGATATTCAAGAGATGAACTACTATAAATCTTTATATTTAATCTCTCTATCTCTATCTTTGTATTTTCTACACCATACCCTATTTTTTCTTTGCTAAAATTGTTAAATCATTATTCTAGCTTATTTTAATCATTGCATTGGACAATTATTTGTTTATTGTTTCCAAGTGAAATTTGATTGCAAAAGTTTTATAAAACTAACTTTAAATCGGTAAAACTACATGCTCTATTTTTCCTACTATACATATTTTGTTTTTGTTATTACTATTTGTTGAATATATTTTATTTCAATACTTATATTGGTGATTAGATGATTGAATGTTTAAAAAGGGCATATGTATATATGGACGTGCTTCTTGATGACATTTTTATACATAGTTGGATGAGTTGATTTGCATAAGTGTATTAAATTGTTATATATTATATGCAAATCTCTTCATTGAATCATCTTGAATTTAGTTCTTAATGTTTTGTTTAAGGACAATTGAATGAGTTAATTTACACTAATTCTTTAAATAATTATATCTTAAGTGTAATAAACATCTTCATAAAAATTTCTTAGAATAGTTTGAATTACAATTATCCTTATAGTTTCTTAAAATTAAAGGTTTTTAAAAGGGGATTTAAAAAATAGTAAGAGTTTTAAAAATACTCAATTCACTACCCTCTTGGATGTAAGTTGTCAAGGCCTACATAAACTTTATTAGTGATTTCCCTAATTTATTAGAGTTGGACTAACATTAATAACATTTAATTTAATTATATATTTATGTTAGCTAGTTCCCTAAATTTAATTGAGCACATGGTGGACTCCAAAATTGAACAATCCTTTCTATTATTGTTACTATGGTTATTATGATGTACATTCCAAAACTTTGGAGGAGGAAGCATTGATATTTGAATTTAAATGGACACTCGCAGTGTAATAGACTCCTTGTGATGGTATATTATATATTACAAAACAATATTCTACTTTTCTTTGTTAATAATTCATCCTGAGCTGTAATGCCTTGAGAATTAAGGAATTCTCATAAAGACTTAAATTTAGCAACCCAAAAGGCCATGGGAATAATGGTAGAGATGGCCAATTCATGGTTAAATTCATATTTATGTTAACAACATTTTTGTTATTGTAAGTATGTGTTGAAATGTTAGCTAACCCATTTAATGAATTGGCAATGGTGTTCAAGTTTCGTAGTTCAACATCTCCAAACCTATTTATCACAAGTAGATCCTATTGATGGTTGAGGCGATGATGTCTGTTGTGGTTTTTTCAATGCTGAGCTCCTTTGGAAGATTTTGAAAACCACTAATTCTTTCTAACAAAGAAAAATAATAACTCCTTTAGAATTAAAAAGATAAACAAATTAAACATACTTGCACACACACAAATATATAGTTATGTTAAAAAAATTGGAATAATAATAACATAAGTAGCACTATAATGATTTATAATGAAACTTAAACACTTTCACTTAGCAAAATGTAACAAACATTATGAAAATACCTTGCATAATAAATGAGAAATTTTTAAATGCTTTAAGGTAATTATCAACTTCATTATCAATTTGCCAATTGAATGATATTTATATGTATTAAGAAACTATAAATCGGTAAATCACCCCATCCTATCTTAACAAATATTATTTCTAAAATTCAAACTCATATTCATTCACAAATAAAATTAGTTTAAAATTAGCATACTTTTCACTTGTGGGTATAACCCATGTTATAACGAAGCATGCAAAAATAATAATAATAATTATCTACCTTACAGATTCGTTTTGGTAAGGAACTATAGATAGATGAGCTATAATAAATGAAAGTATAATGAGATGACTCTAATGTTTACATGGAAGTAGTAATTACCTTTGAAGGTTTATAAGGTTGCTTGTTTTGTAGCCTATATTCATGCATAACCTAATTGCTTTTTCACCCTTAGGGAGCTCTAGCTTTGTAAGAAACTAAGGTTTTCTTCACACCTATTGAACTGCTAACTTAAAAAATCTCCTTTTCTTTTCTAGTGGTTTTTCAATAGTCTGATTCAATGGTATAGTTAGTTTAGTTTAGGATTTAGGGTTTAAGGTTTAGGGTTTAAAATCCGATTAAGTACTTATAGTCTTTTAGGCTAAAGAAATACCATTCCTTCTCCCTTATCAATGCCTTACCTATCAACAGTATTTATTAAGATATATTCAAGACTAGAACATAATTAGAGTGCATGTAGAAATGATCTAATAACTTTGAAACCACCTAATAGGTCCCATGGTTTACATCTATTAAGATCAACAACTATTATGCCTCTAGATCTAAAACTAGTATCAGTCACTTTCCTTATCAGATAATAAATGATAAGCTCTTCTTCTGCAAGATGGAATCAGAACCCTGGATGCATATTTTCCTCTATTGATTCTTGATATTTCTAAAGTATGGATGTGATTCTCAAAATTAAGCTTAATATCAGCACCAAGATCAAGTATTATGAACTTAACGACCTTCAACAAAAAGCTTTTGTAGAGAGTCTTTATCTATCTTGTTCCATACAGTTAACTCTCTGACTAAATGATCAATACAAATAGCTTAATTTTCTTTCACCGATTACAACATGCTTCTGTTGTAGGATAAATTTCCAAAATTGTCACTGTGGTTTTGGTTTATTTACTAATCAAAACCAAAGCTGCCTGTGACCTTAACTCTTTTTTAAGGTGTGTTATGTGTTATATTCAATACATAAGTATGCATAGAAAATTTTTTTTGTTAAAATATAATTATAAAATCTAAAAATAATGAAAATATTATATGTATTCAATTAAATATGAAGAACATGATAAAAAAAATATATTTTCTTCTCTTAGGGATGTTTTGTTTCATTATCATAACAAAATATACAAGTAATATATATCACTTTTTTATTTTATAAAAATAAATAACATTTTTCATCAAAAAATATTTTTTAAATTCATTACATGAAAATTATTATACAAGAGCGAGGGATTGAATCTTTGTTATAGTAAACCATATTTATTATATTGATTTCCATAATGATTCATATCCTACCACCTTCACTTTTTTCCACCCACCAATTAATGCATTTGCCAACTAAGCTGAACTAGTGTAAGATATACTAATATGTAAACATGGACTTAAATACAACCATATTTTCTTTGATTAACATTTGTTTACACTTCAAAAATATGTATTATGTGATCTTTTAACCATGCATCATGGTTTATGCTATCCTATAGAAATTGACATGGTCATTTGCTTTATGTATATATGTGTATATATGTGTGTATATATATATATATATATATATATATATATATATATATATATATATATATATATATATATATATATATTGCTCACTATTGTCATCTTATATTAGCAATGAATCTCATATGCTTAATTAACATAAGTTTGCAATGTTCGTCTATAGCTATCAAAAGTTTATAAACATGAAAATTACAACTATATTCATTATCATCAAATTTTCTTATGAAAGATGCACAAATAATACCAATAAGCAAGTCTGACCTTTGTTTAAGAAATATTAGAAAACAAGAAAATCAAAGCAAATAGTAGTTTACAATTAAAACCCAAACTAAGTCTATATTGTTAAAAAATAATATTAAATAATTAGATTTTCACTTAAAAATATTAAAAAATTAGGTCTAAATTATATTATGAGCTTTGATTATATTATGAACTTACTTATCTTATAACTAAAGTTAAAAGTGTTAGAATTTTTGTATTTCTTAGCAAATCTATATAAATAATGCATTTCAGTCATATCTTATATAATAATTCAACCTCTTTTTCATTCAACAATATATATATCAATATATTCCTCTTAATTCTTTTTAATCATCCATTATTCTTTCTTTCTAGATCCTAACCATATTTCCCAATATAGTATTAAATTGGCATCATTTGCCGTGAGGCACCACCATTGATAATCTTAAAGAGGTTAAATTGTTATTAATGTAAAATTTAGGTTTATTATTTTTTATTAAGTTTTTTTAGTTTTAGTGAAAAAAGAAAAATAAAAAATATTAAAAATATTCATTTAATGAATTTTTTTCTTTTTATAGATCTAGCAAAGTCCAATGGTGATGGTTAGTTTGAAATAAAAGTGGTATGTTTTCTAATAACCAAAGACAGTGGGTTTGGTGAAGTCCAATTGCATTTAATGTGTGATTTGGTGTTATTTAAGGTATTTTGGGCAACTTCAAAAGATGGCAAACCTCTTTAGTTAATGCATGCATCAAATGCACATATTTCCAATTGATGTGCGAGGCTCACATGTAGCTAAAACAAGTGATGCATGATAACTCGTCGTTTTTTGGATTTATGAATGGTATTGGTGAATTTGATGTTTTTCAAACAAGATTTCATGCAATTTTGCTAGCTTGTAATAGATTTATTCCAATTTGATTGATTTGATGTTGTTAGGATTAGTTATGGTGGATTTCAACATTATTGAAGATAGCTTTTGTATTTTTCTACACACTTTTGGCTTATTTAACACTTTTCAGTTCTAGATAATTCTATTTTTAGTACATTTTTTATTCAAGTATCATATTACATAGTGTTTTTAATGAGTTAAGGTAGGTACTGGTGTGAAAAAATTTGTTTGGCCTTTTTATTATGATTTCATCTTCTCTATTAAACCTCATACATTTTTCTATTATGGTTATATGAATTGTTTTCTAGTTGTAATTTTCAAAACTTCCTTAATAGTTAGTGCAATTGTCTTTTGATGTTTATTGCATCATTTAGTTTATGTAATTTAACTTTTATATTTTCTAGTTTTAAAGGATTATTATTTGTTAATTTTTGAGCTCTAGTGATTTGATTTAATGCATCTGGTCTTTATTTTTGCCATATGCTAAGCAATTTTTTTATTATTTTTATAATGATACAAGTGCTTTTGGATGTAGGTTGATGATGAAGTTTATTTGTTCTTGTTAATTGCTCAGCTAATTTTAAAGTGTTTGGAGCATAATTTAAATATATTATGCCATAAAACTATGGGTTTATGTTGTTTTGTTTGGTTGGTTAGCTTAAGATTTCATGCATTTTGCTTTCAAGTTCAATTATGTTGAACGGCATTTTGATTTAGCATCTAAATGGTGTGTTTTCATGGTTTCTACTTCCTTTTTTTTTTCCATTTTTTTAAGGGGAGAGGTTATACCATTACTATTTAGCATGAAAAGGTATTATGATTTTATGTTTTTATGTAGTCCACTAGAGTTCATAGTTAAGCTAGTAGATTTGCGATTTAGTGAAATACTAAGAATAGCTTTTCTAGCAATGATCTAGTAAAAACAATTACAATGATGGAAAGGTGTTGGGTATAATTCAATTCTTGCAATTTTGTTATGGGCAAAATTATGTTATTTGGTGCTTTGCAAATTTATTGTTAGTTATCATTTAGAAAAATAGTTTTGAAAACTAATTTAGTTATAAAATAAGTTTTATAAAAAAATGTATTCTTTTAAAACCTTTTGCTAATTTTTCTAAAATATAACATAATGGAAATAAATAGAATCTATGACCTATATATATATATATATATATATATATATATATATATATATATATATATATATATTATGTTAAGAACATTGTTGGTGTTGTTGAAAAATACATTAACATAAGATGTTCATACTATTGTCCATAAGATCTTCCAAACTATGTTTTAAGAATGAGCACACAGGATATGGGCCCTTACTATATAGGAAAAATAAAAAAATTGATAAAATTAATAAATTCAAACCTAAGTACCAAGAACAATTTAGAAAATAAATTATTCACTTATCTTTTTGAATTTTTTCTAAAATCTGACATTGTTTCAATAAATCTAAAACTCTCTCTAAAAAATTGGAACTCTAAAGTTTTGATAAGTATAAAACTTTCCATATTCTTATCAAAATTGGAACCCTAGAGTTTCAATAAGTTTGAATCTCTTTCTAAGTTCCTTCAAAAATTGAAATCTTAGAGTTTTGATATATTAAAAACTCATTCCATATTTTTAATGAAAATCGAAATTCTATGTTTTTTATTTAAAAAATGGAATCCTAAAGCCTTATTTATGGACAAGGATTAGGATAAGCGAATATATCCATTTACGTCTTAAAACATAAGCCAATAATATTTATTAAGACTTATAATGCATCATTAAAGTTTCTAATTTTAATATTTCAAATATTTCTAATTGGATATTTTCTACTCGAAAATCTATCTTCAATTAATATTTGAAATACATTTGATTCATTTAAAACTCATTTATTAGATATCCTTAATTTGAAATATATCTCTAATATTTAAAAATCAAATATTATCTTTATCAAATCCCTGATATGATTTTATTTAATAAAATAAATAATTCAAATCATATTTTTGACTTTTAGATAATTATCTAAGAGAATATCCTAGAAATTAACATTTCTAAAAACTGACTTTTACTATCTAATTATACTAAGCCACATGCATGGATCCAATGACTGGTGCATGCACATGTTTCCATATATTAGTCTAACAATTTTCTCTTAATCAAAATACTAGTATATGTAACATCTTGAGGTAGTCCAAGAATCTTATAGGTATATATATAATTGGCTCCCAAATAATTAAATACTTTAATTATTTGATTCCAATGATCATTCCATTATGAAACTAAAACTACACTCTAATTATATATGTCTTTGTTTAGATAAGAATCCAAACAAATTGATAGTTTTCTTAAACTATATTCCCTTGCCACATTAATTTATCTTAATACTTACTAATTTCTCTAATGATCACTAGTTAGCTTTATTCTAATTTAATTAAAGCTAATGTGTTGAGGCCTAGGACTTATGATCAAGTATTAAAATCCATTAAGAATGTTATATTGCCAAATTTTAGATTGTCATATTATAATTATATTATTAATAAATATATCAATACCAAGTTACAAAGTATATTGACCATTATTTGAGACTCACTCATTTGCAACTCAAATATGATTATATCTATGAAATCATAATTATATATAACTCAAGATTTAGAGTAAACCAAATTAATGCTTATAAAGTTTCATTTATCTTGATAATAGTCATATATAATTCATTTATAATGTTATTTGATATAATAAGCACATATATAAATTTTAAATGACCAAGACAAGCCATATATTTCAAAATTTACAACAATAATAATAAAATAACTTATACTCATATTTTTTATGAATCCATGTTATGATCGTATGAGTACATATTATACAATTAATTAGGCCTTTATTTAACTTGTATACAAAATAGGCATTTAAAAAATACCTATAATTATTTCTATTAAAAATAAAATAACTCAAAAAGTTAACTACTTTTATAAACTCATTCTCAATATGGCTTTAGTGTTTTCATGTGATTTATGACATTGTTTGGTAACTTATGTTTGCATGTGTCTATTTTGGTGAGGTTATTCTTTGTTTAAGGTGACTTATACCACTAGTTTTTGCTTATCGAATATTGATTAGTCATGCTTAGCGTATATACCTATTAGATGCAATTAATGAGTTAGTTGTGCAAAGTGTTGATATCTTTAACTAGGAAGTCAAAGTGATTTATGAAAATTGTGTACAACCTTAGTTAGTGTTTTTCACTAGGAAGTTGAAGGAATAGGTCAAGGGAAACTTGTAGAAAACTTCTAGATGTTGATATTTTTGCCAAGGTTTTCGGGTTTGTGCATATGACCTTTCAAGGGGAGTAATCACAAGCCATTTGTGAAATTTGAAGTTATTAAATTTTCTTTACAATTATGTTTTATTGCATTTTGATTTTTATAGTTGAAGTTTATATAATAAGCTCAAACTTTATGAGTTTTAACTTAATGAGAAGTTTTAAGGAGTAATATTAATAATTATGGATATAAGTCTCGAGTAAAATTAATTATTAAACCTTGCACTCAAAGTTAAGAGTATTAAATTCTTTATGTTTCTTAATAATACTATATAATTAAATAAAGCATTAGGATTATATGTTATGTAATAATTCAACATCTTTTTCATTAAGTAATATATGAATATTTTCCCTAATTCTCTTTGGTCTCTCTTTACTCTTTCCATTTAAAATGTAACCATGTTTCTTATATGTTAACACTAAATCTAAAACTCATAACACAATTTTCATTAATTATTTCTTCCATTCCTTTAATATCATTGTATATGAGTCGTTAAAATAGTCACCATCTCTCAAGACAAAG
Source organism: Sindora glabra (assembly GCA_020226215.1). Classification (NCBI taxonomy): domain Eukaryota; kingdom Viridiplantae; phylum Streptophyta; class Magnoliopsida; order Fabales; family Fabaceae; genus Sindora; species Sindora glabra. The sequence continues at coordinate 85,065,942 of CM035229.1, forward strand.
ACAAGCTTTTCTTTAGGACCATTTTTCTTGTTAGGAAAATATGGATTAGAGTAATATGTAATGAAAATTAGATAATTCACTTAAATCTACTTTTTTCACACATACAACAAAATAAATGACTAGAAATTAATATGAGAAAAATAAATTAGAAGACTAGTAATTTTTAATGTGAAAAATCCCTCAATCTGAAAGTAAAAACTATTAGACCTAGTCCAATAAAAATATCCACTAATAAAATAATGAGTACAACATCTTCTTATAAATTTTAGGAAATAATCAATATAATAAATCTTCACCAAAATAGATGAAATTTTCAACAAAATTAATATTAATTACTATATAAAACTAACTAACAAAAAGAAGAAAAATAGCAAAAAAATATCCATTACATTACCCGAATTACCAAAAATAATATACTCAAATCTGATGTGAATTTGAGTAAGGAATGTAAAAAATTTTCTAGCATAATTCAACAAAAATCCTTGCATCTCTCTATGCTATCCAATGTACTAAAGAAAGAAAAATAAACTTTTGCCTCTCCATTAATTTTTGAGTTCACAAAACTACTCCTTATATTTTTGCATGAAACCTTAGGCCTCCTTAATTCTTTAATGAAAGACCTATGAAGATTTAAAAAAGAACTTTTTAATCAAAGCCATCTATAGCTTATTTGCTAAGCTAAATTTGGCTTTTTCCTCATGCTAACCAAGATATCTAATGGGATTTTTTTTTAATTTTCTTCTTTTTCATCTTCTATAACAAATATCAAATATAAAAGATATTATAAGTCTACTTAAGAAGAATCCATCAATAAATACCTCCTTTTGATTAAGTGAAAAACATCGTTATTTCGGTTATTGAGTAACATGCTTCAAACTTTTCATTTGATAAAGGTTTAGTCAGATAATTAGTACTCTTCCCATATGTTTGAACTTTTTCAAATTTTAGTAGATTATTACTTAAAATATCTTATACCCAATGGTAATGAATATTAATATATTTCAACCTTACAAGGAAAGTGAAATTCTTACAAGGTGTATTGCATTGTGATTGTCATAAAATAAAATATAATGATCTTAACTAGATCCAAATTCTTAGAGAGACTTCTTCATTCACATTAACTCTTTACATGCTTCAATTGCTACAATAAATTTTGCTTGTGTTCTTGAAAGAGTAACATATTTTTGCAATATGAATTGCTATGCCAAAACTCCCCCTACAAACTTGAATAAATAACAAGAAGTAAACCTAAAAAAATTAATATCTCCAACTGAGTCTGCATTAGTAAAATCAATTAGTAAGTGTTTTTCATCTCCAAAACATAAGTTCAAATTAGTTATACCCCTACAATATCTTATAACCCATTTTACAGCATTTCAATGTGCTTTCTTTAAATTTGAGAGAAAATAAATTGTTGTACTAATGGCATGAGCAATATCAAGTCTAATAAATACTATGACATATATAAACTTCCAAGTGCTAAGGCATAAGGAATTCTTTTCATATTTTGTTGTTCCTTATTTGTAGTTAGATATTGCTTAGTACTAAATTTAAAGTGAGCAACAAGAGAACTAATAATAGCCTTGGCATTTTCCATGTTAAACCTTTAAGAGAAAAAGATTTATTATACCAATAGCACGAGCAATTTCAACTCCAGTAAATACTATGACGTGTATTAAACTTTCAATTGCTAAGGTGTAAGGAATTCTTTCCATATCTTGCTATTCCTTATTCATAGTTGGATATCACTTAGTACTCAATTTAAAGTGAATAACAAAAGAACTAGAAATAGCTTTGACTTTTTCGATATCAAACCTTTAAAATACATTTTTGGTGTACTTTTCTTATAACAAATAAAGTTTTCTTATATCTCTATCCTAAGTAATCATCATACCTAAAATCTATTTCATTTAACTCAGATTTTTCATGGCAAAAAACTTATTCAATTATTTCTTCAATTTAAAAATTCTTATAGCATTCTTACCAATAATTAGAATATCATCAATATAAAATAAAAAAAATGATAAAAGCATTATCAAAGAGTTTTTGGACAAACATATATTAATCAAAGGTTATCTTTTAATAATCTTGCTCCCCTATAACTAATTCAAACTTCTTGTACCATTGTTTAAGAACCGATTTTAGCCTATAAACACTCTTCTTTAGTATGCATACATAATTTTCTTTTCTTTTTACTTTACAACTTTCTAACTACTCTATGTAAATCTTTTTTTCTAAATCACAATGAAAAAAAAGTTATCTTCACATCTATTTGCTCAATTTTTAAATTAAAACTAACTACTAAGTTACACATTATATGAATAGAAAATTGTCACAACCCGTCCTGATCATAACCAATATGGATCCCATTACCAGTTTTCATAAGCCTTTAACTATTTTTTACTCTTTCTATCTAATGGAAGTTTCCAAATTTTAGGGAAACTTAAAATTTTAATGCTAAATTTTTTTCACAAAAAACAGACAAAATTTCTCCTATTTTTGGACACTTCCCGAGGGTCGCACATCATATAATTCAAAACTTGAACATTTTTCAAATACAATAGCAATCATACATACACATAGTACAATACAAGTTCAACTTTACACACATACAATAAATTAACACCACATAAATTTACAATTTCTATTCTCAACTATCAAATCTTCCAAATGAGGCGATCTTGATTCTCCATGGATGCATCAAGCTTAAATATGCTTACCATGACCTGAAAATATTGAAGATACAACAGAGTGAGTTATGAGAACTCAGTGAGTATATACCACTATCTTGCAAGTGATCAACTTCATAAATATCAATCATATATTAAATTAGGAAATATTAACAAACCCACTTCTTGAATTCTCTGAAATATACCAAATCATATTCTGAAATGGAAATTCACCTGCATATGACCTACTTTGTTTCTTATAGCACAAATTATAAGAGTCTCAACTTTTTGTTAGAATTCAAAATCATATACTACCTATTTTAGGTAGGTATCACACTCATAAATAGCCACCAAAGCTCAAATGCAAATAGATCATCATAATCATATCATTAATAAAAGTTAATCACAAATAATTATCTTATGTCACATATTCAAACACAGTAAACATACATATAGTAATTTTATGGCATATAGGTTAATTTTATACTCTTTAGCTATTAGCCAGGAATTTTCCATACGACTCTCAAATCCACCTTACATTTTTCGTAACTACCAATGAGGAATTTTCCTTCTAATTTCTAGTATTATTTCTCATAATAAACCATAATATATGATGTCATTGCTCTAGTATAGTTCTCAATTTTTTCTAATGCCTCATAAAACTTAATTCATAATATAGTCAATTTGAAAGAACTTTGCTTTATTCACATCACTAGATCTGATACAAGCCTATATAGACATTTGTTCAATAATTACGATCAATGAAAGAATACAGCACAGTCACAATATGTTCTATTGTAATCTTATCATAATCAATTAATTAATAGCTAATAATAACATAATCATGCTTTTGCTGCATACTCTAATCTATTAACCTCCATTCATATGGCTAAATACTATTACTATACGAAACAAAGTTTACCTATGAATTTAGGTGTATGTGTAATTTGGTAATAACAACAAGATGACTTAATCACTTCTGTCACGACCTTTTTTGATCGTGATCGACGTGAATCCTATTATCAATTTTCATAAGCCTTAACAAAATTTTCACACTTTCTACCTAATAAGAGTTTTAAAACTTTAGGGGAACTTCAATTTTCATAATAAACTTTTATAAAAAAAGATAGAATCTCTCTTATTTTTGGATACTTCCTAAAGGTTCCACGCCCTATAATTCAAAACCTATATTATATTATCCAAAATAAAAGAATCACATTTGTACACACCACAATATAATTTCGAATTTATACACACATAAATGATTCAGCACATCAAAGGTTGAATCTATGAGAATCAAAATTTTTAATAACTTATAAATATAGAGTAACTCTCATATTTCCTAATATAAGCTTGTGAAAACTAGTAATAGGATTTACGCTGGTCATGATTAGGACAGGTTGTGACATTTTCATAATAATAGAAAATTTTCACCAAAATCAATTCCTTTTCTTTGATTAATTCTCTTCACAATCGATCTTGCCTTATATCAAAGCTTAAAGTTATATTATTCATTTTTTTTATTTTATACATCTATTTGTTCTTTAAAACTTTCATACTTTTTGATAATTTTACTAACTTATAGATGTGATTTTTCTATAAAGATTTCATTTCATCTTGTATAACTTCAATCTATTGACTTTTATGTTTGTCTTCTATGGCCTCATCATAATATTTTGGCTTTCCTTCATCAATTAAAAGGATGAACTCATCTTCAATATAACTTGTAGAAGGTTGTCTGATTCTAGTAGATCTTCTTAGTGCAACAACTGAAGCTTCTAGCATTAGTTGTTCATTATTGTCATTTTATGTATGGTCATCTGTATTAACTATATCATTCTTAAAATTCTGAACTTTAACTCTGCCCTACTCCTTTCTTGGATGAAATATATCTAAGTTAGGTGATGTGTTACTATACAGAGGTACCACCATTTTTTGTATGGTCATCATAATATTTTGGCTTTCCTTCATCAATTAAAAGGATGAACTCATCTTCAATATAACTTGTAGAAGGTTGTCTGATTCTAGTAGATCTTCTTAGTGCAACAATTGAAGCTTCTAGCATTAGTTGTTCATTATTGTCATTTTATGTATGGTCATCTGTATTAACTATATCATTCTTAAAATTCTGAACTTCAACTCTGTCCTACTCCTTTCTTGGATGAATTATATTTAAGTTAGGTGATGTGTTACTATGCAGAGGTATCACCATTTTTTCCTTACTAACATTTTTCAATGCTTGGTCTTCCATAAACCCAGCATCTTTACTTCTAAGCGACTTCTTTTTAATAGAATCATAGGACCTATACTTAAATTCATCTTTATCATAACCTAGAAATATGCATTATTTTTTCTTCATATTAAGCATAGATCTCTCATCTTTAGAAATATGCACAAATGCTTTATATATAGAAATTTATAAATGGTCATAAGAAATATTTTTACTTGACTAAACCATTTCTAGTACTTCAAACTGCAAAGGAACACATAGTGAGCAATTTAAAACATATATAACTATATTTAAAGTTTTAGCCTAAAAAGTTTTTAGCAATCTAGCATGTAAAAGTAAACATCTAACTTTCCTAACCAATGTTCTATTTATTCTTTTAGCTAAGCCATTAATCTGATGAATCTTTAGTGGTATTTTCTAATGTTTAATACCTTATTCTTTGTAATAAACATTAAAAGGTCTTGAATATTCACTTCTATTATCAGTGTGTATGCATTTCAACTTCTTTTATGTTTCTATTTCAACTGAAGCCTAAAATTGTTCAAATACCCTAAGCACTTGATTTTTTTATCTTTAATGTGTATACCTATATCTTTCTTGAATGATTGTCACTAAAGGTAATAAAATAAAGAGAACTGTTAAGTGTCCTTATACTTATAGAACTACACATATCAAAATGCATTAACTAAAGCATCTTTGATTTTCTAAAAGGTAGATGACTCCTAAAAATTACTCAATGATCACACTTTTGTAAATGTAAACTTTGCACTACATATAGTGCATTTCTTTTAGCCAAAATAGTAATCTTATTTTCACTTATATGACATAATCTGTTATATTATAAATCAATCCCATCACTTGATTCTACAAATTAATAATATCTCTAATAATTTTTGCTTGAGTCAAGAAAAGTGTAGAATACTTCGAACCTTTAGCCATAACTATAAAATCCTTGATAAGCTTCCACTAGTCATAGCTTTCATCACAATATTTACCTATAAAGAAAAAGCTCAATTGAATGTTTGGAACATATTTTACACATTTGAAAGTTAATTTCGTTCTATTAGACGTTTTTAGAATGACATATCTAATATTAGCATACTTTATTATACCCTCATGAGCTAATCTTACATCTCCAAAATCATTAGGAGTATAAGATAAAAAAATATCCTTTTTACATATAATATAGGTGGAAGTATCACTATCAATTACCTAATTAGTTTCATTCTTAACAAAGTTGATGATATCATCTTCATGAATTAAAAGAAATTAATTAATTATTGTATTACCACGTGATCAGCTAGCCTATCCGACCTGTTCCCCTGCGCCCCTTCCCTGTTCACCCGTGCCCCCTCAGACGACATTGTTCACCGATGCACCTCCCCTGCCCGTGTTCAATATATAAACCCCTTCCCCAACCCTTCAAACAACCTTCGTATGAAATATATGGTCCCCTCCTCAACCCTTCAAAAACCTTTGAATATATCCTCACATCCCCAGCTATTCAATATACTATCACCTTCCCACTAGCAGTTATAAATTGCTTAATATTTATTTCCGACTCCTCTAGCAGTGATTATAATTTGTTCATCCTTATTGTGAAGATTTTTCATAAGGTTTTCATACAAGTAAGATGTTTATTGAGTAAAAAAAATTTTCAGATGATATAGAAATATTATTTGTGTTCAGAATAATATTTGTTACAAACATTCCCTTATTTTATTTTGTATTGGCAGTAAGCATTATGACTAGAGTATTGTTATTCTATTTTATTAAATACTTTATTATTACATTTGTATTTGTTATTGTCATGTGTTTATTATAGTATCAATACTTTTGTTGTTTTCCTACATTATTATGCCCGTGGATATTATTTTAATTTGACTATATTATTTTACTTTATTTTTATTGTTATGGTGTTTGAGTATATTATAATAGTTATGGTCTGACTAGATTATACATATTGTGTATATTGTTATGATTGGAACTATTATGCTTATGTGTTAGGCATTATGAAAAAAGAAAACAAAAAATCTAAAGACTTGAAAAAATTGATTTAATTAAGAATAGAAAATTATACAATTAAGAAAAATATAATAAAATAAGCTACGTATTTTATAAACAATAGAAAGAAATTCTTATGTCTACTTATAAGAAATGCTGTTGGTACTCATCTAAAAGTAAAAAAAAAATTAAAAATATATATTATTATCCTAGACTCATTAACATTTAGAATAATCTTATAATACACATAATGTTAATTTACTAATATTCTACACCTCGTATTGAGCATTATAGAAGAAGAAAATTAAAATTTTGAAAACTTGCAAAACTTCATAAAATATTAAAATTCTTAATAATAATAAATTATTAATAAGAAACATTAGTTGAAGGTAAAATGATATAATCTGAGAATTTTAAAATATTTTCTCCAACCATAAATCTTGATGTAATTAAGGATAGATATTAAAATATATGTGATTTTGATTAGATTAAGAATAAATAAATATATAACTAAAAAAAATAATAAATAAATAAGTTAAGGTAATTTAATAATTACCTTAATAATATAGGTGCTCATCTAAAAATAAGAAAGAAAATATTAAATGTATTAAATATTATCGTTAACTTATTAAATTTTAAAATAATATTATAACACATAAAATACTAATTAATTAATATTCTGCACATCCGGGTTGTTTTAGTTCAAATTGGATAAAGGGAATAAAATCAGCAGAAGGAATCAAGCAGAGAGAAAAGGAACGACTCCTGATGACCCAATCCATTTGGCCTAAGTGTATTCAATTTACTATATAAGTAACCATTACTATGAAAAATAATTTACTTATAATTCTTATTAAAGTAGTTATTATAGTAGTAACATAGTTTTTACAATTATTTAATGTTAATCACTATTATGTTATTAATATTTGAAATAAAATTATTTACTTAATTTTCAATAATGTTTACTTGATATCAATATTTTAATGGTATTTGTCAAATTAAATATGTATTAATTAATAATTTCATCAAAATTTTATGCCTCTTGTAGTATTTTAATTTTTTTATTTCTCTTTTTTAATTATATTATTCTTAACCCAAATACTATTAAGTCATATAAATTTAGCATAACAAAAAATATTTTTTATTCTAAAAATATTTCAAATGGCTTAAAATTTTTTAATTAGATTAATTCACTTGACTATATAATTTATTTCCAATTCTTAAATTTTTATAACTCATTTGTTATTGTTATCTTTTTACATGCTTGGTTCAATGTTTTTCTATTTTTTATGTCCATGTCTTTTAGTTATAATGACAAATGTTAATATCAATAGGTAGTGTGTATATATCTATAAATATATCAATTTTTTTGTAACCATTAAGTAATATGTATATCATCACATAATTAAATTTTTTAGGATGTTTTAAATAAATATAAATTTTTGTAAATATCAAAATTATTGTCGATACTAATCCTAATGTTGAAAAAAAATTAAAAGTGTATATTATTATCGTGAAACTAGTGGCCTTAAAAAACACTACAATACATAAAATGTTGATTGAATAATATTTTACACTATACATTTTACAAAAAACTTATTTATAATGCACATTTACAAACTTGTTCTAGTATATGTACTTACATAAAATTTAAATGTCAGAACTGAACCTAAACTGAACTTGTAAGTACGTATTAATAAATAATTTTGGTAAATATGTAAAATTATAATAATTATAATTAATTAATTAATCAATGAGATTGAAATAAATATGAGCATATGTGTAGTAATAGATAATTGCAGTTGTTTTTGTAACTATAGTACTTTTTCTTTGTTGTATACTTTGTTAATTCTTGAAATGCCATGTAAATCCAACTATGGTAGGAATTAAAATGAGTACTAAGAAAGAAAATATTTGTATTTATGCAAATAGAGAAATTTATGAGATGGACCAAGGCAACACATTTAAGTGTTATAGAGTCAAAATAATAAGAATAAAATTAGATATCACCCTGGATGATCTTAAAAATCTAGTGGGCCGAAAGTTATGACTTAATGAAAATAAAGTCATAATTGAGTTGGTATATAGGCATCTGTTTTCTTTGAATCCAATGCGGTACAAGGCATATGTATTGGAAGATGATAATGATATTCAACAGATATGAGAAGTGAATGCATAATTTTCCACTTAATTATCTTATCTAAAATTGTATGCATACATCTCAACCAAGGAACTTGATTTGAATGTCGAAAGTTAACTAGTTGATGATAGTAGCCCATGCACAGAACCATGTACATAATCGTGTTTCAACCTACCTTATAACTTCAATGAAAGGCCGTCATATTACAATCCGTACGTTACTGGAATAAACAGTAAATTGAGTGTGGCTAGCCATTTCACACCCTTATTATCGACTATGCTCCCGAGCCATATTTTTCTCAACCCTAATATAGTTTACTTCAATCCCCTTCTTCCTTGGAAGAAACAAAGGATATAATGGATGAATTTGAAGAGAAAGTTACATTTGATAATCTTCTTAAGGGGTTTGGTGGTGATGATGATAATTATGAAGATGATGATGGTAGAGACGATGTTACAATTATACTTCCAACAACATCGGTAAGCTGGAATCAACTGCTACCTTTTTTTCATAAATAAATATAGAAGTTGCAGTAAGTTATAATTACCTTGACGTGGGAGACGACATGAATATAAATAACAATTAAAAGCCATATGTAGGTTTGTGATATGTGGACCAAAAGTCATTTCACCATGCAATGAAGATATATTCAATTCGAACTCATCATACATTTTGTATGCACTACTCTTCGATTAAGTATGAAGAATATCGGTGCCCTCACTATGGTGTATAAAGCAATTGGAGAGTTAGAGCATGCCATAAGCCGAAAGAGAATTACTAGTAGATATGCAAGTATAATGGGCCTCATACGTGTGTATCTGCCTCTCTTTCCTAAGATCATCTAAAACTAGACATAAATGTTATATTATTATACATTGTTGGCATGGTGATTGAAAATTTGAGAAGTTATTAAGCGAATTTATGGTATTTTTGAGTACTTAGTGTCCTAGAAAAAAGCATGAAAAGGCAAACACTGGGCCATCACTTTGGCATATGGAAATTGGTAGAAGTTGTATTCTATACTGCTAAGATGGCTGGCTGTAGTGCAACACTTTAATCCTTAGTCTTATTTTGAGATTATTAGTAGAGAATGCTTGCCAAGCAATTTTGAAGATGAGCCGATTGCACTGTTCCATTAAGAGTTTTGGACTTTCAAGCCATGTATCGAGACGTTTCACCATTTGAAATCGATAGTCCAAGTAGATGAAACCTTTTTGTATGAAAAGTATAAAGGGGTGTTAATTATCATGACATCACAAGATAGGGATAGAAAAGTTGTGCCTCTTGCATTTACCGTGGTGGAGGGGAAAATGTATGAGACATGGGCTTAGTTCTTATCAAACCTTCAACAGCGTGTTATCTAGGGCAGACAAGGAATTTGTTTAACATCAGATAGACATCCTGGAATAGTAGCTGTTATTACAAATCCACGTGTAGGGTGGCAACCCCTTATGCTTATCATATGTTTTGCTTTTGATATATCACCAGTAACCTTAACTCAACTTTTAGGATAACGTGGCTGAAAAAACTATTTACTAGCATCGATACATTTTACTTACACTGTTGTCATTAAATGTCATTGCCTATTATGATTATTGTTTATTCAATAATAACAGTGTGTTGTATAGATTACTAATATAAGCGATATGCTATGGATTGCAAGTTAGATGAACTGCGCTAATTGCACCTGAGAACTGTTGATTAGATCAATAATATCCTAAAAAGTCAATCAAACCATGCTTATGACGAAGAAGGCCGACGATGGAGGTATATGACCACTAACCTAGCAGAATGTATCAATAGTATTTTCAAAGGGGTTAGATTTTTACCAATTATTGGTTTGGTCAAGGGTACACTGCATCAAACAAATGCATACTTTGTTAATTGAGCAGAGACTATTATAACATAATTACATGTAGGAGAGGTATTCAGCAAAGATATCAGAAAAAATATTCAAAGGTACATCAGAAAAGCATCTGCCTGTCACGTCCGTAACTTTGACCACTTAGAGCTGGCTTTTGAGGTGGATGAGTCGTATGACCCGACTTGGAAATAATTTAGTCGAACTTGTAAAGTTAGCCTGTCCGATTAAATATGCGATTGTGATGAATTCCAAGTAGAGTATTGGCCTTGTCAACATTTTTTGCAGCATGTACGAAGATCTTGCTAGATCCATTACAATATGTCAATCTTGTATTCCAATTAGATACAATGGTAAAGGCTTACAGTTATGAGTTTCGTCTAATTAGTAGCATAGAGCATTGGCCACCATTGAACGGGCCAATACTAGTACCAGATCCAATACAGATGCATCCCAGCGATCGACCACGTTCCACATGAATAATAAACGAAATGGATTGGAGAAAGACTCCATCAAAACCTTAAAGGTATGGATTATGCCAGCAAATTGGACACAATCGCACAACATGTCCATCCATCCAACGGAATGCGCCATGACACTCCAAGCCCCAAAAAGGTCAATGGACCACATATTTTTCAAGATTTGTACTGCAAAAGTGTCTGGACTATGTATAATTTGTTGATTTATTAGTAGAAGCTCAAAAAAATTTTGTATCTAAATAGTTTATTATGCATGACACTTAATGTATTGAATTATTTTATTTCTTACTTTGTTTTGAAATACTTGCATAAATTGATAGTTATGTCGGCAAATTGGACACAACCACGCAACATGTCCATCCACCCAACGGAATGCACCATGACACTCCGAGCCCTAAAAAGGTCAACGGACCACATATTCTTCAAGATTTATACAGCGAAAGTGTTCGGACTATGTATAATTTGCTGATTTATTGGTAGAAGCTAAAAAACTTGTTGTATCTAAACAATTTATTATGCATGACACTCAATGTATTGAATTATTTTATTTCTTACTTCATTTTGAAATACTTGCATAAATTGACGATTATGAAATTGATTGAATTCATCTAGTTCATCGTAGTCCATAGCTCTTGAATATAATTGCTGATCAGCATCATGTTGTGACCCTTAGGCCCGATGATGAGTCTCTATTATACTTGCAGTTCAAACATATTTTGTAAGTCGTATGGTTAGGCTAGGTAAGTTTATTCATTTAGTAATAACTACTTAATTGTATATGTGCTAACTATTTTTTTAATTTATGTTAAAAGGAGGATCGAATCCTGACGCTATGACGTGTCACCCATGTGAATCAGCTCTTCGATCCACCACTTGCAATTATGCCTTATCTTTAATAGGCAGGCTTCTACGGTGCCAGCCAACTTGGACACTTTGATTTCAATGCAACTTTGGTCTTCACCGTGGTCAAACGATGACGTTTAGAGACACACACTTTCCACACCACCTTAGGGGAGTGCACTATTACCCTACAGGATGTCTTTATCTAGTTAGGTTTGCCATGTGAGGGCATCCCTGTATCTGGATGCACTGAACATAATTGGTCAGGGGAGTGTGAAGATTTACTTGGGATCAGACCTCCTAATGAATGTTTACAAGACCAACGCTTGAGCATCTCGTGGCTAGCAGCTAACTTTGAACACTTACTAAATGATACAAATAAAGAATAAACATGACGCTTTACACATGCCTACATATTGAGACTCATAGGCGATTACCTTATACCCGACACTTTGGGTTACAAAGTGTTGTTGATGTATCTGTCATTGCTGAAAAACTTTGAAAATGCTGGTCAGTATAGTTGGGGATCTGCGGTTCTGGCATGCTTGTACAGAAAGTTATGTACCACTACATAATGTGATAAGATTAATATTAATGAATGTTTACACCTATTACATTTATGGATGTGGGATTGATTTCTCACTTTAGCACCAGCAAGACCACCGTATCTTGATCCTTAGCTAGACATCTTCCCTTTGCTTCCACCATTGGGCTTTAGGTTTAGAACATACATGATATTCATATTATGATTGTCATAATAGCTCAAAAAATTCAAAAAAATAATACACAATCTATATTCCTCACAAGTGGAACAACATTGGGCTGCCTTCTTGAGCACCAAGAACGACTTTACACCAGTACAGAGTATTGCTTGATCAAATAAGGGCCGATGAGGTTCGAAACCTTACTTTATTATCTCTAATGGAATCAAACCTTAATTCTAGTGAGATTCTTAGTTATATTACACTTGTATAATACAGATTATTTAGTGGCCTTATGATATTCCCGATGTATAGAAGCTTATAACAAGGTATTGCTTAACCTCACCTAACATACGATTGGCATTAGTCCCTATTATTTGCTTCCATATCGTCGAATGACACCACACAAATCATATGCTGCAACAGTTTGGTAGGTGACAGCTAATCCCACAAGAGTCATTCAACCTCAGTTCTTGTCATACCTTGTAATTTTGGGTGAAAACATTAAAAGACTAGCACGAAGAATATGTCATTTTCATTGCTGATTGGAATGTATGGTGCAGTACACTTTCATTGACTAAAGTGTTGACAGATGCTCTTAGTCATGACTTAAGTTATATGAGGTGGTACATAAGACACACTAGATGGTGGATTCATCTAGTTAGTGATGGTTCAAGATTTGTGGTAACCTTTCATCATTCACAAATTTTTGTACTTCCATCTTCATATTGTGGTAACATTAAGTTATAACTATGGAACTTTACAAGCTGATGTAGCTGAGAGATTATGTAGGCTCAGTGTTGAAGATTCACCCTCTCATCTGTAAAGCTAATTTAGAGAGACAATGGATCAAGAATGTGGCCTCATGCTATGTGTACTGGGAAAGCATGGAGACATAACAACTTCCTAACATGCTTATCCAGCTATTGAATTACCGAGACCACCTATTCCTAAGCTTAGGTGTGGTAGGAGAAGCCACGAATTTATGTCTTTTAGGAATCCTATCTTGCTTGAGGAGAGGGATGATGATGAAAGTATCTCGCATGGTCATCCATCAATAACACAAGCAAGTGTCCCTATCTCCTATACCCTTCCATTGATGCAGGCTGATATAGGAAGTGCAGGTCCATCAAGCTATACCCCCTCAGTGCAATTCTTCACAAGTGCAGATGCTGGGTCATCGTACAGTTTGACACCACCACCACAGCACCATTATGATACTTTACAGTCATCGTTCTTCACCCCTTCACCATCGCATTCAACTCAATAAGTCCCTAATTCACTGATGGTGTTGTTTGCTGACCCATTTACATTCGCTACTGAGTACGCCAATAGATCCTTGGGTCAGCAACAACAAAGGTTTTCACCCTAAAAAATCCTATAGTACCATTTCAGTCCTCCCAATGGGACTTGAACTCTCCATCCTCTAGGAGTCAAACCCGCCCGGTTCACGCAGATGATGATAAGGATGATGACGAAGATGAACAATATCATTCCCTTACTCAACGACCGCAACGAGTAAAGTGACGCCCTCGATATGGGACTAGAAGCCATTATTTTGGTAACTGAATATTTCATTAATGTATTATAACATTTTATCAAATTTATTTATTTAATTGATTCATATCTTTTTTACTTCAAATTCAGTACTCTCTCACATTTCATTTATCGTATTATCCAATTTTGTAAATAAATTGTATAAGTTGAAAATTATATATTTCACTCTTATTCATTAATTCAGATCACATTATTTAATTAACTCTATTCCTGAATATTATTATTTAAAATTCCTTGGAGCATACTAAGATACCATTTGTTATAGTGTTATTTTAACATTATGCTTACACGCAAACGTAACTATGGGAAATCACATAAGCCCTAAATTTGACACTGTTGAATTTTAGAAATTTAAACTTTAAAGATTGAATTTTACTAGTCTTATACTTAATATCCCACTCCCCTAATTAATTAAGTATGCTATCAAATGTTGTGACTTTTTTTATTTTTACATAAGAATTACAACATTTTAATTTATAAATGTGACTTCCTGATCGTAGCATTGACATTGGCAAAAGAAACTCCTCTTATTTTGCACGGTAAAAATATTTTCCTAAGAAGCCTAAAGATTTCTTTTTCTAAAAAATACTAATCACACGGGCCACCCCCCATAACCCATGTAATTTATATTATTTATTCTATTTAATTTATACTTTATGATTTTTACTTCAATTTTACACTATTTTTTTGTAAAGTTATACCTATTTATAATTTGTTCTCCTATTTTTTTATTAATGTTTACATAACTAATATGTCATCTATTTTTTTACATTTTGAATATTGCTTTGATACTAATTACTCAAGGTTTCATACAATAATCAATAATTGCATTAACTCTTATAATATTGTCATATATACAATACAATTAAATTGGTTATTATCAAAATATCATAAGATTAATTAAAATTTATATTAATACTAGATTTTTACTTATTCTCTTATAAACTTATTAGATGGAAGATTTAAATTAAAAAATTTAATTTTTAATCAATGTTTTACCATAATGTCATATATATATTCATAAAAATATTTAACTAAATATAAAATTAAATTATAACCTGTATCACGAAAATAAATATTTTATTAGTAAACACTGTTAGTCCATAATGTGATATAATTTAATTTAAAAAAAATTAATTGCATGCAGATTATCAATTCTTAACAAATTGCTAAATAAGAATTCTACTACTATGATACATTATTTGTTTTTGATTTGTCATATATAATATATATGTTATATAAATAATAAAAATATATAAAGCAAAAAAATTATTTAAATACTTCTAAATAATGTGTTGAATTACATGTCAAAAAGTTATTAAAAATTTAAACACATATAGTATTGTATTTCCTTTGTAAAAATAAAAAAAACACACCATTTGCGAACTTACTTAATTAATCAGGGTAACGAAATATTAAGTATTAGTTTAGTAATATTCAATCTTCAAAGTTTGAATTCCTTAAATTCACCAATAAAATATTTAGTTATTTTATGATAATTTAAATATGATATTTGATTTTAATATCTAAAAGTTAATATTTAAATTAATTTTAGGCTATTAATTTAGGCCCTACTAGTTTTATTAGATAGCATTTTTCATATAAAAAAATAACAAATGTATATTAATAAAGGAGTGATGTGGTTCTTTTATCTGTGATTATTAAAAATTATCCATAAAGTTATAGTGATAAAAGAAAGTAGGTATATTTGATCTTCAAATAATAGTAATGAAAAATGTAATTCAATATTAATAAAATCAACTAATTCTGAAGTGTTTTTAACATATATAAAATATATAATTAATTCACTTAATACAAAAAATAGAATAAAATTGTGAAGCAATAAGTAAAATAGAATTAAATAAATATTTCATCAAATGATGTCATTTTTTTTTAATTTTATACATAATGATTACAACATTATAATATTGTAATTTAAAAAAATTTGTGTACAATTCAACAAATTATTTTCAAGTATTTATTTAAAAATTTTTCTACATTCTTTATTTTTATTATTTATATAATGTTAATATTATATATGAAATAATAAAAAATAAATACCGTATTTCAAATTTATGATTCTCCTTTAACATTTTCTGTATAATCTCTATGTAATTAATTTTTTATAAATTAAATTTTTTCAATTAATGGATTACTGTAATTTACTAATTAAACATTTATTTTCATGGTGTAAATTATATTTTAATTTCATGTTTAGCTAAATATTTGTATAGATATATATATGACATTAGGACAAAACATTTTTTAAAAAATTAATTTTACAACTTAAATCTTCTAACAAATAATTTTACAAAAGAATAAGTCGAAATTTGTATTCATTGAGATTTTAATTATTCCAATAATTTTTTTATTGCTACCAATTTTTATTATATTGTGTATATTATACAATATTATGAGAGTTATTTAAATTATTGGTTATTATTTAAGACCTTGAATAATTAGTATAAAAGAAATATTTAAATTATCATCAATTAAATTAAGGCTTAATTAAGTCAATATTAAATATAAAATAAAAATAGGGCAACAAATTAAAAATCAGTAAATATTTTTAAAAAATTGGATCTAATTAAATAAAAATATATGTAAAATTAAATAAAATAAAAAAATTAATTAAGGCAAAAAAATTCCTATTCCATTTAAAAAATATATAAATTAAATTAAAAAATACATTCCAGTCACGGTGGGGGGCCTACATGACAAGTACATAACGGGAACCCCGTTCTTGTGATTCAAGATTTAAAAAAAAAATTTAAACATATCTAGCAATTGTTTGTGTGACGCAGCATTTGAAGAATTTATTTTTCAAATTGTAGTTTCCTAGTCAAAAAGCCCAAAATAAATAGATCTGACAAGTTTTCATGTAATTTAATATTTAATTTTAACAAATTAAATAAATAAAATATAATTTTAATTATTAACTTATTCAGTTAAGCAATTAATATTTTTAAATATATTCTTATCCTATTATAACTCACATTTAATTTTTTTAGAGGAGTTAAACTAATAAATTTTTTTCAAAAAAAAAAAAAACTAAATACAATAAGGCGCCGCCCTGATTGCAGCTATATCTCTTAACATCAAATTTTCTTATAAAGTATGTATATGCGAATAAGCCTGACCCCTGAGAACTACTAGAAAATGAGAAAATCAAGGCATATAGTGGTTTACATTTGAAACCCAAGCCTGGAGTGCCTAAAATTGTTGACACTCAATCATAACACGAAAATTTTTAGCAGACGAGGGAATGTACGTCGCTACCTTTAAAAAGTTTTCACTTCATTAATTTAAAAAATGAATATAATGATTAATTTTTTAATTATTTTTCTTCGTATTTATCTTAATTTTTATTAATAATAGATATATAAATTATGTGTCCACGTGAAGTTCTCATCATAACACAATTTTTCTTTAATTATTTCCTCCATTCCTTTAATATTACAGCATATGAGCGGTTAAAATGGTCACCAAGCCTCGAGACAAGGACAAACTTTTCTTGGAATCCTTTTTCTTCGATCATCTGTCGATCTTCAAATTAAGCGTACAAAAATTCAATCCTCACAGAGAACTTCCTAGTTTGTACTGATCCCACGTATCTGCTGCATGGTTGGCTTTCTAGAAGCAATCCTCCATCCTGAATTCTATCTCTTTCTTTCCCCGCTTACCCTGAACAGTAACATCCATTTCATTTAACCCCTTTAAATTGGCATTCCGAAAGGATCCGGTTTACCTCATATACGCTCTCGTTTTAACGACCAGATTTATATTTGCCACAATTTCTTTTCCATCGGTAATAAAATATATAGATTTTATTAATGCTAAGAGTTTTAATTATTTCTTTACCCGTGTCATATAATGATACAAGATTAGTATGTTTTAACCCCTTATTGAGAATTCTTAACATCACTTCATATAAATATAAAAA
This sequence comes from Sindora glabra, assembly GCA_020226215.1. NCBI lineage: Eukaryota > Viridiplantae > Streptophyta > Magnoliopsida > Fabales > Fabaceae > Sindora > Sindora glabra. The sequence goes on from CM035229.1 coordinate 85,084,366, forward strand.
AATTATATTTTATCCATATGCCATTTCCTCCAATTTCACTTAATTCACCTATCATGGTGTTTTTCATAAAATGTCATCAATCAAAAACATAAATGGACAAATTGTAATGATTGAAAATATAAATAAGTTGAATAAAAATTGAAGAAATTATATGTAAGAAAAATGTGTAATTTTCCCTTGTTTATATATGAAGTGTCCATTGGTTTTAACATGAAGGACTCTTTTCTGAAATTTTAGAATGAATTCCAATGAAACTAATGAGGTAAATACAATCCATTGAACTACACCAAGATTGTTGTTGTCTAGTTTACTGAAAGCAAGTTACATAATTATGGCAAAATACAAGTTCATGTATATGTCTATATGATTCCTTCCCCCTTGATTTAAACTCTTTTATCTGTCTTAAGCAGTAGCCCAAGATAGCCAGTGGAGACAAAGATAAATTTCCTCAAACCCTGGGCGATTCCAATTTCACATGTAAGCCCAAGTTTGGAGCTCAAAATATAAAGCACCCCTTCCCCTGTTAATACAAATTACAACCTCAAAAGTTGTCCCCCAACTCATCTAAAATTCCTGCCCAATTCAACCCTTTACAAATGTTTGCAGTCCCTGTTTCTGGCTATGTGGGTAGGATGGTGTTTTAAAAATTGAAATATATTTTTATCTGAAACTTTACTTCAACAAATAAATAAATAAAGGAAAGGGGAGTCAAATAGTGAAAAAGGAAGGATTTGACGTGATGTCTATGAGATTTGGTCATGTAGGCAAATAGTCCCCTTATTTTTCTTGCTGTGACCTCATTAGAATGACAAATAATTAGTTGGCTACAAATTTGACATACAATAACAATACTATAGTATTTAACTAATTCTGTCATTCTGTGTGTAGTATGCAATCTTAGTAGCCAAGTTGAAGACAGGTATCAATTGAGGAATAAGATTCCTAGCCTAAAGAATCTCGAGTTTGACACAGCCACCCATCACCTTTATTAAAAGCCGGTTCATTCTAATTTCATCAGTGGGTAAATAATACACAATCTACTATTACCTGGGAAAACTTCAAACTCGAGTATGTATATTATTTACCCAACAAAATAGTTGTTTTATTTAACTCCGTCTTTGCTTGAAATTATTTAATAATTCTTCTACAAAGTGATGTTTTTATGTCTACCTATGCGTGCAGCTCGGTTTTGGTCTATTCCTTTGCTCTTTTTTTTTTTTCTGTGCTCATTACACATACTTTAACAGGAGAAAAAGAAGACTCTGCATTACAGAAAAGAATTTTTGCCTACACTAATACAAACCATCATTTATGTACTTTTCATGCAAAATCATACAAATGATTCTCTTGTTTGTCTTTCTTTCTTCTCTTCTTTTCCTTTTATCAGTTGCATAACAAGGAAGAGAGAACTAGGACCAAAATATGAACTGATAATATTAAATCTCACTAATTCAAACAAAATGAGGCAAAGTTAATGAACAGATGATGAAACGTCTTTATTATGATTAGACCCAAAAAAAAATAAAAATAAATCTGTAATTATGACAAATTACATAAAGGGGGAAGAATATACATGAGAGTGCCCTTTAAGTAATAATTTTATAATTAAAAATGCAAACCCAGGAATAATCTGGAAGGCCAATGGATTTAATTTAAGCTTGATTGTAAGGAAAATCACACAATTATCCAATCTTCTAAAACAAGGATTCCATGACAGGTTTACCCTTGCTGCTATAAGCTTATCATTGGGAAATGATGAAGATAAAGTGAACCATATAGGGACACAACTGAGATTCCATGTAATATACGATATTTGGGCAATAGTGACCGGCAACAATAAATATCATGAAAGCAACCGTCGCACTTTTTTTTAAGAGCTGCTTTGCATAGTGGTAGGAGTCTTTTGGAGTTCATTTAGGAGCAATTAGTCCCCGCTGCACAAAGAAAATGCAATGTTCCAAAGAAGAAGCTCTTGTTAGACTCTTCTACAATGCCTCTAGCTCTTTCCAGCTCCTCTTCTTCTTCCTCTTTTCCTTTTTCATTTTGCTTCTCAAGTTTTTAAACTACATTGGCAGCTACCCCTTAATCCACAGGTCATCTAGCTACTCTCTCTCTCATACACACACAAACATTCCCTTCATATCTGACTTAGAACTTTTTTTTATTTATTTGGCATTTTTGTTGCAGCGATCAAGAATATGACTACGTGTATTCAGAAGACGAGGAGGAGGAAGAAGAAGAAGAAATTGAAGAAAGGTATTGTTATGAGGGGTCTCGCAAGAGAGATCATTTGGTGGCAGATATCATTTGCGGGGGGCAGACCCTTTTGTTTTGGCACAAGAAGGAGCCTCGAAGTGTTCATTCTCTTTCTGAAGAATTCATAACTCCGCAGGAGAGCTTAGGTGAAGAGTCAGAAGAAAACAATGCCTGTGATACTGAAACATCGTTGTCTGTTCATAGATCACCTCAAGTTTCAGACTTCGAATTTGAAGAGACAGATGCAGCTGAAGATGGCAATGCAGCAAGAGATGCTGATTCTCTTCCATATTCTGTTCCAATTGAAAGCAGGCCCAACTCCCCAATGACCCTGAACCTATACGAAACTCACTTACTGGAAAATGACAAAAATTGTGGTGGTATATTTATATATATTTGACATTATATTGTACAGTTTGTCACATTATTTATTCACATGCTGCACTTTCCTATACAGAATACTCTTGACGATTTGACTTCCTGCAGACGAAGATCCTGTTGTTCATGGACTTAGTAAAAACAAGAAGTTGATTGTTGGAGAAAAGGATGATGAGAGATACTTTGTCTTCGCTCCAACCCTCTCAGAGACTAAGAAGTTCATGGTTGAAGAAAAGGATGAGGAAAAAATGTATGGTGACTCCTGCACTGTGACATCTAAGAGCTCCTCTGAATGGAAGAGCTCCTACATTTCCAGAGATTCCGGGACTGATGACCATTTTTCTTCTTCATCAAGAAGAAGTTGCCCAAAATGGGAGTCATATGCAGTCTTCCAAAAATATGATGAGGAAATGACGTTCCTAAACAGAATTAGTGCACAGAAACTTGAAGAAACTGGTGAGTAACAAATACTCATTTCTTTTTTTTTTGGAATTATTGAAATATGTTTCATTATGTCAAATTTTTGAAAGACCAATTACGTTACATACTAACAACCCAATTTCAGAGTCTTTAAGATCTATTCAAGCATCTCCAAGATCAATTTCGGAACGCATTGTGTACAAATTCTCAAATATAAACAAAACACCAGCTGCTATCCACCAAAACCCATATGGAGAATTAGAGGCCGCGTATGTGGCACAGATTTGCTTGACATGGGAAGCTCTTAATTGGAACTGCAAGAATTTTCAATCCAAAAGAGCTTCGTCATGCCATGATCTCGACTTGGGTTGTCCTGCCGCCATTGCACAGCAATTCCAGCAATTTCAAGTTTTGTTACAAAGGTACATAGAAAATGAGCCTTATGAGCATGGCAGGAGACCTGAGATCTATGCTAGAATGAGGCTTTTGGCACCAAAATTGCTTTTAGTGCCGGAATATCGAGGTAAGGTAATCATATTCACAGTTTCAGTCCTCTAACCTACAATTGGAGTTCATGTCAAAAGGCATAATGATGTATATGCCATAGTATTACAGTTTTAGGGTTCACTGGTACAATACAATCTAGAAATTAATGATTGCATGACACATTTATGATTAACTATGACTTCATTTTGGTTTTAAAGACTCTGAAGATGATCAGAGGGATGATGTATTTAACTCTAGAATATCATCGGCTTCATTTCTAATGATAATGGAAGATGGAATCAGAACATTCATGAATTTTCTCAAAGCTGATAAAGAAAAATGCTGTCAGTTCCTAGCAGCCTACTTCAGAAGAAACCGGAGAGGTTTGGTGGATCCAACACTACTTCGTCTCATGAAGAAAGTTAATCAGAAGGCGAGTTTCAAGTTTCACATACAGTTAATCTTCGGCACCGTTTCATATTTGAATTCTTGACACAGCTTTCTATCCCAACTAATGTGCAGAAGAAGATGAAGATTAAAGATCTTCGGCGTTCAGGGAAATGCCTGAGGAAGAGAAAGTTAAGGGTGGGAGAAGAGATGGAGATTTTGATGGCTCTGATTGACCTGAAGGTGGTGTCCCGGGTTTTAAGGATGAGTGATATAAGTGAGGAACAGTTGCACTGGTGTGAAGAGAAGATGAGCAAAGTGAGGGTCATGGATGGCATACTTCAAAGAGATTCCTCTCCACTTTTCTTCCCAGCACACTGATTATATTGCTTTACTACTGTAACGTGAATGTGAAGTGTATGGATGCACAAAAGGAATATCCTTAGACCTTAACTCACTTTGGTTAAAGAAAATGGTGGAAGACCCCACAAATCAAAGTAACAAACATGTGGGGGGATTTGGTGAAATGCAAGGGAAGGAGGGTAAAGATGAAGGGATAGTTGAATGGTGAAAGCGAAAAACAGGAGGCAATGCAAGGAAACGTGAAGATAGAGACAATAAGCAGAGACAATAAGCAGCTTTAGTTTGCTTTTAGCTTTCTTTAAGTAGAGTTTATATACAAAGATCAACTGAATCAGGAGCAGGAGCATCCAAGACTACCACACGGCAGTTGAATAAAAAAGTAGCAGTCTTGGCAAAATAAAGTAGCTAGATATCACATGACCCACTTAGTATTGTGAAAGAAAAATGGAATAAACCAACCTTCTAAGCTGCATAATTCTTAGCTTCGATCAGCGCTTTTTTTTTCTCTTTATATAAAGTTAAGTTTGGATCAGACTACCATGATATGTATTATTTCGAGCTTATAGAAGATAAATCGACACGAATTTGTTTTTGTGGTATTGTTCTAGATTTCCAGGATATTGAAATAGTCTTGGTCCCCTTGCTTGGCAATAACTGTATGAAGATGAAAAGAAAACGGTCAATCCTAAATCCTTACATGGTACATTGTCAAAGCATTTATCATCGTACCCTTTCCTTTTCTTAATAATAATAATCCACTTTGATATACTTCCATGATTTTTTATCATAAAATTCATATTATTATAATAAAAAAATAATACCACACTAGCATGGAAGATGCAAAAAATATACATCATGCATGTGCATCTGAAGGCCAAGATCTCGGTACCCTAAACTCAACTAAAGAATATAAACTCTCGATACGTTACATTAGTGATCTTTGTTTCTGGTTTGATATCATACGCTCAATAAACTAATCTCCCTTGTCAAATCAATTAAATGTTTTGACATTTGCTTTGCTTTCGTAGCCGATGAAGTCAGTTTATATTTATTTTTTTATTTAAATAATAGTTAAGGAATTAATAATTTTTTATTCAATTTGAATATAATTATTTTTATGTTTTTATTTAAATAAAGATAGTTAAAAATTAATAGTTTATGTCTATTAATTTTTAAACTATTAACAGAAATTTTATTTTAAACATTAAATTTAATTATTAGTTTAAATTTTTTATCATAAAATATTATAATTTTGTATAGATTTAAAACTATCTTTGATTATAACTTAAAACTTTATACACTACACTTTTAAATAATGTAATATATATTAATTATGAAAAAATCAATGATATATTACTAATATATCAATATATATTATAAGTTATAGTCAAAGATAGTTTTTCATTATTTCTTATTTTTTATTTTTAGCTTTCGTCTTATTTTAGAGAAATTTTTATTTTTATTTATTTATTATTTAAAAAAATAAAATAATATTTATTATTTTCCTTCTAATATTATTAATACTTTTAGATAAATATTCAATAACTTTATTTATCAATTAAATTTTATTTTTTATTTGAATCTATAACAAAAAGTGGAAAGAAAAGAATAAAAAAAATGTTGAAAATAAATTTTCAAGCATTTGAATATTATAAAATACTTGATATGGTAAGACGAGTGAAAAAATATTTCAAGAATTAATAAAATATTTTCCCACTAAATAAGTACAGAAAATGGATAAATTTTTTTAACTTATTAAATAATTTTGTGAACCAAAAATAGGAACAGTTTTGTTATTTAATAAATTATTTTTTATAATTCAATTAAATTAAATAAAAAATTAATATTTTTATTATTTTTAACCAATTTTATATAATCAAACAATAAATAAAAAGTACTTTTCTATAATTTTTAACTTCTTTTCTTTTATCTTTTTTATTTTCATACTTTCCGTTACATTTAAACATAGGATCAGTAAATGATATATTAGTAATTTATAATTTATCTCTCTTAAATTTAAAATTATTTTTTATTTTCATACATTAATTTTAAATAATATTTAAAAAATAAAAAAAATAATGAATAAGAATTCAAATTTTAAAAATAGTTCTTGTTGGAAAAGGACGAATCTATTAATATTCTAAAAGCAATCATCTCACCTAATGGTTAAAAAAAACATTTGAAAAAGGAAACTTTAACTAATTCATTTGCTATACTTTAGAGGCTTCGCTAATTAATTACAACATGTGACAATATGTGTAATTGATCATACACCATTATGGATATATATTAGTAATTAATCATAGATTTTTTCATAATTAATTACTAATACATCGATATGTATTAGTAATATATCATAGATTTTTTCATAATTAATATATATTACATTATTTTAAAGTGTGTACAAAAGTTTTTAAGTTATAGTTTTAAATTTATACAAATTTATAATATTTTATGATAAAAATTTTAAACTATTAATTAAATTTAATGTTTAAAATAAAATTTTTGTTAATAGTTTAAAAATTAATTTGAAATAAACTATTAATTTTTAATTATCTTTACTTAAACAAAAACATAAAAATAATTATATTGAAATTTATTAAAAAATTATTAATTTCTTAACTATTATTTAAATAAAAAATACAAACTGAGTTCATCGGCCAAGAAAGCAAAGCAAATATCAAAATATTTAATTGAGTTTAGGGTATCATAGTTCTGGCCGCATCTGAAAGCCTCTCCATCGATCTGCATCAGCGAATAAAGTCCACCGCTATCCTTCATCGGTTCATCTCACGGGTAAAAGATTTGTGTCTCTTTTTTTCATTCACCAAAATGATAGCAGATCAAATCTGAATATAAAAATTATATATATACATAAATTAAATTAAAAAAAAAAGGGGATCCCACTTAAATTAAGATGTCTCTATCTTTGACATAAATTGAAAAAACACAATTTCTTCAAAATCCATGGCCACTTCTCAATGTAAATGATCCAACCGTGGCACGGAACCCCTAAATCACCCATCATCGACCCAAAATCATGATCTTACATCATTTGCAGTGCTTTTGTTTTACCGTAATGCAACTTTCATTTTCGATGGCACACTCTCTCCCCTCTTTTCTCTCCCATAAATGCCAAGCCCACCCTCTAATCCTCCTTTCCGTGTCCTCTCTCTGTCAACCCTTATGTAATAAAGTATAAACGGTGGAATCGAGTTCAATATTTATATATTTAAATTTAAATTTAAATTTAATAATATTAAATAAATTTGAATTCAAATTTATTAAATTTAAAAAATTTAAATTTAAATTTGAATTTAAATCGAATATAAATTTAGTCGAATTTATTTGAATTTAAATAAATTTTAAATTTTTGATTCTAAATTTTTGATCGAATAATAAAAATATTTCGTTTAAATTCGAATTTAAGTTATATTTGAATTTAAATGATCCTAGATAAATTTATACAAGTATGAAAAAGACCTAAAAAAATTTAAAAAAATACAAAAGAATTTAATAAATATTTTATATTTATATTATATATAATATATAAAGTTAAATGAACATGAAAGAATTTAATTAATTTTTTATATTTATATTATATATAACATAAAAAATAAAAATATATTTTATATTAAATACATTTACATTCGTAAATAATTTAAATCGAATAATAAAAAAGTAAAGTTTAAACTCAGTTTAATAAACGAGTCATTTTAACTTAATTCGTTAAAATTTACACTCAAACTGAATTTTTTACGAGTAAATCTCACGACTAACGTTTGCATCCTTACTTCGGTCTCAACCAAATTTATGGTCTAAACATTTTCTTTCCCATCTTCTCACACAAGAACCTGTGAGTCAACTCAGGTTCTTTCTCTTGTTTTCGCAAAGATCTCAAGTTCAAGTGTTTGATTTTACTTCTGCGTGCATCTATGTGCTTCCATGTTCTTCAGTTCCTTTCCCTTAAACTGTAAGCGAAAAAGCGAACTGTGCACAGAGCTAAGAAGTTTTCATTTTTCTGCTGCGTTGGGGGTTGTGGGCGTTCCTTCTTAAGGTCCTATTTTTAAGAATAGGAAAAGTAAGGAAGATGAATCGCTGTGGATACCTCCAGAACGCCTTTACTAGCCGGGAGGAGATGAGGATGGACCCGGTGGTTTGCCCTAAAATCTGTCGATTGAGCCCGCCAAACGATCGTATCGGAAACTTGAGACGCTCCGTCATGTAAATTCTCAATGTATTTTCTATCGAAATTATTTATTCTACAGAGTCCTGACTTTTTACTTGTTCGCACAAAATTCAGCTACCGATCCGAGATCGACTATTCGGGGGTTGTGGGAGAGCTTATGGATATCATTCTCCCTAATTTGTTCTTTCCTGTCTCAATTTCCTTGTATTTTCCTGGGTAACAAAAAGAACCCTTGTACACAAAGTTGTTCTTTTGGCGCCATGGATAAAATGAAAGTTAATTATGATTATTTACGTTGAGAGCATCAACTCTCTTTAATTGTTTCCTCATTTTCTTATATTTAATCAAAGATTTTGCCGATTTATTTTTTTCAGGAAAGATATGCGGACAGATCCGACAGCCAAGTGGCCTCATCGCGTCCATTTTTCTGTGGATCTCCACCTAATAGGGCTTCAAATCCCGTAATCCAAGGTGACCAATTTGGAAATAGGAATTTTTTAGTCCATTTTCTATGGCATCTTCTTCACCATCCTCCTTTTCAGCCAGAGGTTGTGATCCAATGAAATTTGGTCACAAACCAGTTGCAATGAGCGTAGAAGGTTTCGCTTGCCTGAGCAGAGACAGGCGGAATTACAGTGTTTCTGCTGTTGCGTAAACCATTATTTTAAAAAAAAAAAAATACAAACACCAGAAAGCGGACGAAAAGGATAAGAAATTTAAAATCCCCAAAGTTCAAAGAACGGAGGAGAGTTTTTTGGAGAGAGGAGCTAATCTTAATTTGAAGTTAGTGTATTATATTTAACCAAAAAAAAAAGAAGTTAGTGTATTATATGTATATGTAGAATATAATATACTGGTTCATGAATGTTCTTTGTCATGTATGATTGACGTGGTGAGGACCATATTTTTCTTGATTTCTTTTTGAGGAATAAAAGGGGAACAAGGTAGAGAGTGGCGGCAATCTGAAGTCTTTCTTCTTTTTTCTTGTTAGGTTTAGGGCAGTCTGAAGTCTTCTTCTCTATTGTTAGGTTCATGAATCTTGGAGATTTAAATTTTATGGGAACTGTAACGTGAAGAATTGGTCCCATGTTATATGTTTGTAGTCATATGCTCCCTCCTTTTGTAATTGTGACTTGGAGGAACTTGAGGATTAATCTCTTGAAATTTTGTAGTTATTTTCTGTGGGTGCCCCTGATTGAAAGGTATTGCCTATTGATAACATCAAAGTCATATTGAGTAAATTGTTGTATTCTAAGCTTTCCTTCGTATAAATATGATAATTGTGCTTGTTCAAGAAATTTTAATAAAATAAATAATAAAATAAATAAGAACTAGATTATGGTGCACCACTAAAATAGTGATGCACTAGTACCTAAAAAATCAATGAGGTGTAATTTAACGGTGAATAGCAAGAGGGTACTTTAGTAATTTTAAATAAAAATAGTTAATTATATTATGATACCTCAACTAATAATAATTACATGTTTGGAAGAAATTTGAGTTGTAGTCCAAAACCTTATAGGAACAATTAACTCAAAGGGATGTGAAATGCGCTCGTGAACTCAAGAGGGAATGGGAGGAAACAATCGTCCTTATTGCAAAAAAAATTAGAGGAAATAAAGTGGAAAATAACCATAAAAATAGTCAACAAAATTATTAAAGATTAAACTTCTATAAAAAGACTACATTGATGAAAAATTATTGAAGATTTGATAGATTATTTAATCTAATCAGTTTTATTTTGAAATTTTCAATCAATATTAATAAATTATATATATATACACACCAATCTAATTATAGAACATTAAAAAAATAAGAAAAATTACAAGTAACACTTTCAATATATATCCAACAAAATCATATCAAAATTATAGTATTTAAAATCATAATAATTGCGATATCCCTTTATTAATTACACAAAAACTTGATAAAAATAGAATATCATAATTTTACAATCATGTAATCATTTAGAAAATAATAACATAAATTAAAAATCTATAAAAATGATAAAGTTAATAATATCAAAAATAGATGATGATTTTAAGTAATCTTATAAAAATAATCAAATTATAATAAATAATAATAAACAAATTTAAGAAATAACATTCACAAGAAAAAAATAAAGAAAATGAACAACATTTAATGCTAGAACTTGTGACTATCAAAGAAGGAGTTATGTAGGCTATCAAACAAAGACACGAGATTCTAGTCATAACAAAATTATAATATCTTTAATAACTAATTACTTTATTTGAATAGAATGCCCTTCTTCTTTTTTGTCATGGTCAATCCACCCAAATTTAACATTACACACTTTATTAGAAATTTTCAATAGTAGTGTCACCCATTCCATTGGTAGCTTAGTTATATTTGGCAAAAATTGTCCTTTCAAAAGCAATTTTATATACCTAAATTGGATAAGTATGAGCAATAGAAGATAATAATAATAATAATAATAATAATAATAATAATAATATAAAAATTAGATCTAAATCATATATAAATCATATCAAGACAAATAAAAATATTTATATCAAAATAGATGAGAATATAAAAATATAAAATAAAGATTATACATATCGCATCAACTAGATTTAATTTTTTTTATATATGATTCAATTTCACATAAATCAGAAAATTTGCTTTTTTTATATGGAACAACAAAAAAATAACATACAAAATATTTTAATATTTTAGAGTCCATGTTTTTTAGTTCTAAATTTATGCAAAGTAACTCTAATACCATGTGTAAGAACTTAAATTTTAATCTGGCATAGAATTTAAAGCACTAGATAACAAAATAAGTGTAGAAGCATGCCTCTATTGTGGATTTAATACTCTCGAACAAAGTAGTATTCAGATAAGTACCACAAACATATATTTTCCTTTTCTTTTTCTAAAATATGCAATTCTAAATGAGACAAGGCAATAATTAAATTACATTAGGAATGGAGAAGATATATAGTTAATATAAATAAAATAGTAAATTATATCATGGTGTTGCTTCTTGAACTTCTTTTTAAAGAGGTGTTAGCGCTGATCTTTATTTTAAAGAAGTGTTGATTTTATCAATTATTAATATTATATTTTCAAAATATCCTTTTTTTCACTATAAGAATGTAATCGTGAATTAAAAATTTTAGAAAGATATAAATCCTTAATTAATTAATTAATTTTTACATATAATCACTTATTTTGATTTATCTTCCCATGATCTTTTCATAAAAAATAAGAAGATTTACGTTCGATGGAGTCCACCTGACCAGAAACGTATAAATTAAACTTAAAATTTTGAACAATCATAATTTTGTTCTCAGTTATCCATTTTGGATGAATTTCTTTTGATTTCATATAACTTTTCGATATCTATATGCTTATTCTGGTTGGTAAAATAAGGCCTTTTTCAAAGATTTTTCTTAATTTTTTTTATTTTTCTAACTTTAATATTATTTTTGTTAATTCAAATTTATTCGAATTCCATATTAAACTATTACTCCCTAACTCTTTTGGTGTTTAGTTGTACTATAATAATTTTCTTAATCAATAAAATTACTAAAAAAATATATATTAGTATTTGTAGATTAAATAGTAACATGTTATCGTTTCATTTTAAAATAGTAATATTAATTAAAAATATTAAATAAATAAATAAATTAAGTCTAATTAATAATCAAATTACTAAATAACAATATATTAATATTTATTTTTCAGACAGTAACATGTTACTATTTTATTCTAAAATAAATAGATAAATCAAGTCTAATTAACAATCAAACTGTCAAAGAAGAGAATGTTACTATTTCATTCTAAAATAGTAACACTAACTAAAAATCTTAAACAAATAGATAAATTAAGTCTAATTAATAATCAAATTATCAAATAATAGTATATTACTGTTTATTCTCCAAATAATAATATGTTACTATTGCATTCTAAAACAGTAACACTAATAAAAAATTTTAAATAAATGAATAAATCAAGTCTAATTAACAATCAAACTGTCAAAGAAAAGGACGTTACTGTTTCATTTCAAAATAGTAACATATTACTATTTCATTTCAAAATAGTAATCAAACTAACAAAAAATTCTAAATAAATAAATAAATTAAGTCTAATTAATAACTAAACTATTAAATAAGAGAATGTTACTATTTTATTTTAAAATAGTAATACCAATAAAAAATCTCAAATAAATGGATAAATTAGGTTTAATTAATAACTAAATTATTAAATAATAACATGTTATTCTTTATTCTCTAGATAGTAACATATTACTATTTTATTTCAAAATAATAATATTAATAAAAAATTCTAAATAAATAGATAAATGAAATCTAATTAACAATCAAATTGTCAAAGAAAAAGATTTTACTATTTCGTTTCAAAATAGTAACACAAATAAAAATTTTAAATAAATAGATAAATTAAGTCTAACTAACAACTAAACTGTTAAAGAAGAAGATATTATTGTTTCATTTTAAAATAGTAACACAAACTAAAAACCTCAAATAAATGGATAAATTAAATATAGTTAATAATCAAATTGTCCAATGATAATATGTTACTATCTTATTCCAAAATAATAGCACTAATAAAAATTTCAAATAAATGGATAAATCAAGTCTAATTAATAACTAAATTGCTAAAGAAGAAGATGTTACTATTTCATTCTAAAATAGTAACACTAACTAAAAATTTTAAATAAATGGATAAATTAAATCTACTTAATAATGAAATTGTTAAATAACAATATGTTACTATTTATTTTCTAGACAATAACATGTTATTATTTTATTCTAAAATAGTAACACTAACTAAAAATCTCAAATAAATGGATAAATCAAATATAATTAATAATTAAATTATTAAATAATAATTTATTACTATTTTATTCCAAATTAATAACACCAACAAAAAATTTTAAATAAATGAATAAATCAAATTTAATTAATAATCAAATTACTAAAGAAGAGGATGTTACTATTTCATTCTAAAATAGTAACATCAACTAAAAATTTTAAATAAATAGATAAATTAAATTTACTTAACAATCAAATTGCTAAATAATAATATATTACTATTTATTTTCTAGATAATAACATAGTTATTATTTCATTCTAAAATAGTAACACCAACCAAAAATACTAAATAAATGAATAAATCAAGTCTAATTAATAACTAAATTATTAAATTACAACATGTTACTATTTATTCTCTTGATAATAACATATTACTATTTTATTTTAAAACAGTAATATCAACTAAAAATTCTAAATAAATGAATAAATTAAGTCTAATTAACAATTATATTGTCAAAACATGTTATTATTTGATCTTCAAATAATATCATATTACTATTTCGTCTCTAAATAATAACATGAATAAAAATTTTAAATAAATAGATAAATTAAGTCTAATTAATAATTAAATTATCAAAGAAAAAGATGTTACTGTTTAATCTCTAAATAGTAACATATTACTATTTCATTTTCAAACAATAATATGAACTAAAAATTTTAAATAAATGGATAAATCAAGTTTAATTTACAACCAAATTGCTAAATAATAATATATTTCTATTTATTCTCTAAACAGTAATTCATTTAAGATTTTTTTTTAAAAAAAAAGTAAAAAAAAAGACTATTCTATAATTTTATGTAAGGTTCTGTGCCTCTAAATTCTTATTCATTTTTATTTTTATCTTAACTAAAAATTTATTTTAATTGTTAAAAATTAAATTTTTATTAATTTTATTTATAATTAAAATTTTATATTAATTTAATTTTTATAAAGTTAAAAATCCTCCAATTTTAATTTTTGTAAATTTTTAATCTTTTATTTTTTTATTTTTATAAAATTAATTTTTTTTCAATTTTAATATGGGATAAAAGAAATTTTTATTTTGGTGCCTTTAGTCTTCTCAAAATGCATTATAAGTATTTCGTTTTATCTTTTGGACATTGTGAAAAATTTTCGTATGCGAATACACTTAAATGAAAGAAAGTGGGCATGTGATACCTTATTATAATAAATTGTAATAAACGGTTCCAACTTAATTTTTTCTTAAATAAAATTTTATCAGGCTATTACGGATAAAAAAAAGGTACAGGCTCATACTATAGCTGTCAAACACATTAATCTAAAGTTAGATATCTATAATTTGAAGTAATAGATTATTTTAATAAATTAGGCTTCAAAAAATAAAAATTTCTTAGATTATTGTTCAGCTAATTTTATCAAAAATAAAATACTTATAATTAATAGTAACCTATATAAAAATTCTAACTAATACTTCTTATACATTCATCTTTCCCTGAATTGATTATCATTATAGACTGATAATTATATTTGATATGGGAAGACACTTAGGCTTTGTTTAGATGGGAAAGAAATAAAGTGAGAGGGAAAACGAAGAGAAAGAAATAAAAAGAAAAAACAGGATAATATAATTTTTTTTATTATGTTTGGTTGAAGAGAAAATGGAAAAGAAAAAATTAAAAGAGAAATTATTTTGTATTGTTTGGTTGAGTAGAAAATTGAGGAAAAAGAAAAGTTAATTAGGTGAAATAACAATAACACCCTTAATTCATTGCTAAATTATAATAAGGTAAATTTTTTCTCTTAAATATTTTTAATAATATTTTATATATAAATCATATAATAATAATAATTTTAAAATATAAATTCAATAATAAAATTATATTTCATATTTTGAAAAAATGCAATAACATTTTACATTGAAATTTTTTTTATATATTTCACCACAATAATAGTTATATATTATTAAAAATAATTATTATTTATTATCAAAATCAATAAAATAAGTTACACTAAATCAATAGAATTATAAGTTATAGTTATTATTAGGTTTTAATGTAATTTAGTTCTTTTAAAATATAAATTGTGTAATTTTAGTCTGTCTAATTTAAAACAATCTATTTTGGTCTTCAAATATTCAATTGGTATAATTTTGGTTCTTCTATTTAATTTTTGTCAACTTTCATCAATTTTTGTTGAATTTTTTCAATCTTAAAGTACTTATTACATTGTTTTTCAAATAAGTCGTATTTTTTAAAATTTGGAAGACAATGAGCAGTTAAAAATTCCAAGATTCATATTTAACCCATTGATTTCGTTCAAAATTTTCAACATGGTGATAAAAATTTTTCTTTTATATTTTCGTAGAATCTATTTTAGATTAATATGAAGCATTAATAACTAGTTTGAGGTCAAAACATGTAGGCTGATGACACGTAGGTGATGATATCTAATAACTAGGGTGTAGGAGGGAATTAAAAATAAAAACATGAGTATAACATTATACACAAAAATATTATAAAAATTGCTTTTTAAATGTGAGTTTCAGACACCCTTCATTGTAACAAATGCACCCTGCATTCTAATAAACGGGTGAAAGAGAAATAGAAATAAGAAAATGGGAATAATATTTATGTATACATTACAAATGCGTAAATCACATGTAAAGTGAGATTTAGAAAGGAGTTTGTTTTTTGTTTTTCAGAAGGTGTAAATGAAGGACAGGGAATTAAAAAATGTTATTACCATTAGTGCGTTACAAAATAGTTTAACTCATTTAATTGTGGGTATAAATAAAGTTTACACTTTAACTCACACTGAATTTTTTTTCCCCCATGCAAGAGGGTGTGAATAAAATGGTAAAAGTTATATCATTCTATTTGTTATGAATAAACGTGAATTTTGTATAGTTAAAAAGTAAGCATAAAATTTTCTTAAATAAATAAATAAATAAAAAAGCAGGGAGACGTGATTCCCACAAAAATGAAGTTGGGCATGATTGAAAGGAATTTTCAGGATGCCATGGCACGGTAGGGTGGGTAGAGAGGGAGGGGACGCGGACAATAAAGAAAGGATGGGGTCCACGTTAGAATTCCCGGTCTCCACGTT
The DNA here is from genome assembly GCA_020226215.1 of Sindora glabra. Classification (NCBI taxonomy): domain Eukaryota; kingdom Viridiplantae; phylum Streptophyta; class Magnoliopsida; order Fabales; family Fabaceae; genus Sindora; species Sindora glabra. Next base: position 85,100,771 of record CM035229.1, read on the forward strand.
TGTAGGATAAGCACGAGTATTCAACGCATATCATTCATCCCAAAACCATAGGCTGCTTCCCAAGGTGCGCCCACAGTCCTCCACTGTCCTTCAAAACCACCCTACCTATTCCACAAAACCAGGAAAGCTCATTTATGAATCTTCCTTTCACTGGCCCCACCATCCCACGCGCTTTGTCCTTCACACTGCAATAACTTGGCCTCCTTCTTACTGCGTCGAGCAATGCCTTCGGATTTGAGCGTGGGTTTCATCTCTCTTTCTCATTTGAATCTGCCATGTCAGCATTTGTCCGTGACAGTGTGGCGAATCGTCAGCACCTCGGGAACAAGATCTCTCTACACGTGTTCCCTATAATCTTGGGCATGGCTCTTTCTTGTCTTTTCAATCCTTCTTCCCCAAAATCAATTTCTTGCCATTTTTATCGCACCTTTTTCATTATAACTTAATCATCTAACGATTCTAACTCAATTCGACCAAAACCTACATCAATATCCATTTTTTTTTATAATCAAAACTGTATTAATATTATTACATTATAATTAAGTCAGGTAAGTATGTTTGGATATATATATATATATATATATATATTATTAAATTTCATAAAATAAAAATGGATAATAATTATGGAACAATTAAGAAAAATTTGGGTTTGATTACAAAATTAATATTAATAAATTATAAAATATTTGAAAAGTTTTATATTTTCTATTTTTAAATTTTAAATTATATTTAAAATTGTAATTTTAAAATATAAATTATAAAAATAATCAATAGACAATAGCTTTTACTTTTACAAATATATAAAAAAAAATTTAAAAATAATGAACACTTGCTTAGTAACATAAAATTTTTAATTAATTTTATTAGAATAACAAGAATGATAATGTCGAGACTCGATCATAAAATATAAAATTATTTATTTAAGTATTTTAAAATTATATTGCACCAGCTAAATCATCTTTAAATTATATCAAATAATTAATTTTAAATAATTTTATTATTCAAATATATTCTAATATAATTTAAAAATTATTTTACTGATTTTATATAACGTTAAAAATGAGATTAGTAATTTTATTAATATAAAATTGGGTATATATATATAATGGTTATAATAGATATATATATATATATATATATATATATATAATGGGCATAACGGAGATACGGAAAACCTTGTCCAGCAAGTCTCCAATTATTAAAGGCAAGACATGAAACCACCGTTGGGAAAACTGCCAATTTGTTGGAAACAAAACAACTGCGGCCTCCAACCTTTTCCACTTTCTATTACGAACCCACGGCCTCAAACCCCGCACCATAAACCACTTTATAACCCCCTCTCCCCTCGCTCATCTCTCCTTCACCATCTTCTTCTACAGACTACAATCAACACTAGATTTTTCATTTTCTCGAATAATCATGCGTTTAAGCTGTAACGGTTGCCGAGTCCTCCGTAAAGGTTGCAGCGCCGATTGCTCCATTCGGCCCTGCCTCCAGTGGATTAAATCCCCTCAATCCCAATCCAACGCCACTTTCTTCCTCGCCAAGTTCTATGGCCGTGCCGGACTCATCAACCTAATCAATGCCGGGGCCCCTCATCTTCGTCCAGGTAGCACTTCGATTCCTGCACCTTCTGCCTGTTTTCCGAGAAAATGCTAGAAAATCAATAACTGATGTTTAATTTTGTTGATTGCAGCAATTTTTAAATCCTTGCTCTATGAGGCTTGTGGGCGGATCGTCAATCCGATCTTCGGGTCAGCCGGGTTACTTTCGTCCGGAAGTTGGCATCTCTGCCAAGCCGCCGTTGAAGCCGTTCTTCGAGGTGCGCCGATTACGCCAGTTTCTTCCGAGTCGGCTTTCGATGGCGTGAGCCCGCTGCTTAAAACGTGTGATATTCGCCACGTTGCAAAAAAAGGGAACTCTAGCGTCTCTGATCAGCTCCACAAGGTGAAGCCTCGGAGTCAGTTCAAGCGCTCAGCCGCAAAGCCGAAGCAGCCACAAGTAGAGCCCACGGCCGAATTGACGAAGGAGATTGAAGGGTCATTGAGCCATGAGTCGGGGGTGAGCGAGCACAGAAGCCGAGGCGGTAGTGTGAGCAGAGAAGCAGAGAGCAGTTCCGTTGGAACTGTGGAGGCTCCGCTTGTGAAGAATGACGAGCCGGAGCCGGAGCCAGCAGATGATGACACCGTAGAGCTAGAATTGACCCTGGGATTTGGTCCAGTTAAGAGAAGTGGAAATTAGTTCCGCGGAGGCTCTCATATATGAGTTACAACTCTGGGATTTTTGCCCAATTTCTGTACAAACTGGTTTTGGCCGCGGCTAGTATCACAGCTCATAGCTTATGACCAATCAAAGTATTTTTTTCTTTCACAATTTTATTAATAATTTTAGTTATGAATGTGTAAATTAAAAAAGAGAGGTTGTAGTGAAATTTATTTTACTAGTGAGTTCATTTTACGGAAAAAGAAAGGAGGTAATATGAAATTGTACTCCAATCTTGGTGATTAAAATATCATTATTGATTTTACTTCTTTTGAATGTCTCTGCTACAACGACAAATTCAACAATGAAATGTGCTCCACTGAAATGAGCTTCAATTTCTATAGTCCTATGGTTAGCGCAAAAAAAAGGGAAAGAAAATTAGTGGGGAACTTTAAAATTTGAATTTTTTCCGCGATTGGATTGGGAGAAAGAGGAAAGAAAGGAAATTATGGTATATTATCTTTATACATTAATATTGTAAATTTTTTATTTTTTTACCTCATTTTTAATTTTTTTTGGTCTTTTCTTTTCATTTTCAACTTTTTCATACATATAATGCTATGAAAGAAAATTATTTTTCAATCTAACGTTATTTTGAAACTCTCTTCCTGAATAATATTTTTTTAAAAAAATTGAGATGAAATTACTTAAAGGTACATCATTCACTTAGAATAGAGTTCCTTAAAAATTATAAGATGATATTTAGGGATCATTTGTTTTAGGAAAATAAAATTTTTAGAAAATGATTTTCTAAGAAAATATATTTCTAGAAAATGAATTAATTTTTTATTGTTTGGTATATAAAGAAAAAATATTTTTTGTGTTTGGTGCACAAAGAAAAATTAATTTTGTTTAAAATAAATCAAAATTATTTACTTTAAAATTATTATAATTTTATTTATCTTTTAAAAAAAGAAAAAGAATTTTTTAACAAAATTTTTATTATTCTTGGTGTTCAATAGTCAAATAATGATTAATTTTTAATAATAAAATATATATTAAAGACATTACAAAATCTTATACATAGATTCACATAATTAGTTTAATTAATTGTTACGAAATATTATATAATAGAGTATCTATCATGAGAAAAAAAAGAATATTTTAGTAAATTTTGCATAAAAATTTGCACATAAACTTTAATAAATAAAAATAAATTTTATAAAAATAAAAATAGAGTATCCATCATAAAATATTTAATAAATAAAAATAAATTTTATTTTTGATCGTAATTGCTTAACAAGGTGAGAAGGTAAAAAGTTTGGACTTAGGTGTGAGTGTACTGAATAACAAGGAAAATGAATTCCATTTTTTAAAATGGGAAGTTATTTTCCTTATAAATAATACAACTTTCTGATTAACCAAAATTTATTTTCCTATTGACCAAAATTTTTGAATGTCTAAATAAGGGAAAGTTAGAAAATGAATTCCAAAAATTCATTTTTTCCCCAATCAAATGGACCATTAGTCATTCATTTAGAATAGAGTTACTTAAAAATTATAAGATGATATTTAGTTCATGAAATCTTGCTTACATGCTTGAAATGTTTGAACATTTTTAAAAATATTTATAATTTAACATTCCTTTAAAATAATAGTAATTAATCATAGTTCACTATCTATAATCATTATCAGACATCACTTATTTTTTATGATTATTGTTGATCACTATTTATAATCAGCGGTTATTATTCATCATTTATTGTTAATAACTAATATTTAGCATTACTGATTACTAATAACTACTACTACTAAGTGTTATTTATTATTAATGATCATTATTGATAATTATTCACTGTCAATAATTGCAATTCATCATTACTTATTATTAGTTATTATTATTTACTATCATTTATTATTGATGATTATAATTGGTCACCACTTATTGTTGACGATTATTGACAACCACCACCTATTTTTTAGTTACTACTACCTATTATTAATTATTATTAATGATCACTGTTTGTCACTACTTATTATTAATGACTATCATTGATCATTATTTATTTTCAGTGAATTTTACTAAGCATCACTTACTCTTTGTAACCATTATTAATTACTATCCATTACTCACCACCGATAACTATTACTAGTCATTACTATCACCATCACAAGCCTTTGATGATTGTTATTGGCTATTATACATTACTGATAACCAATTATTTTTTATGAGAATATTTTTTGTAATCAAATAATATTTTTAAAAATATTTAAAATAATTAAAATATATTATTATAATATTTTTAAAAATATTTTTAATTAAATTAAATATGAGAATATCATATTTCTAAAAATATAATAATTTTTAAAAATATTTAATTTTGTGAACCAAATACCATGTAAGAAGTAATAAGCTTAATGGCACAATATATCTAATGTATTTATAATTTGAAAATGTTCAATATTACATACATGATGTTTATTATTTTATAGTATTTGAGATATTTAATGATTTATGATATATGAGATATTTTATGTGATATTTTTATAATTATATGTTGATAAGTTGCAAAAAAAAAATGATATATATGAGTTTTTTTCCACTTAAATGCAATTTCAATCTTCATAAAATATATATTATGCAATTTTAATTTCTATGATTTAAAATAATTTATTTTAATCATCTAAAGTGTAATTTTGGTCCTCTTCTTTGATCTTTATAAATTTTTTAATTTCATGGGATCATTTTTACATAATAATTTTTTCATATTAATTTAGAGTGGTTTTATATAAGTATGAAAGAAATTATTTATCTAGGTATTGAAAATATTCAATAAAATCAATGAATTAAATATTAAAGTTTGAATCTTTTAGATAATTTACTATATTTAAAATCATAAAAAATGTGATTTATCTAAAAAATAATGCAATAAATAATTGGAGATTAATTTTAAGTTGATAGAAATTGTCAAAAATTGATAAATATAAAAAAGAGAGCTAAAATTACACCAATTATATATTTAGACCAAAATAATTTATTTTATATTAAGGGCATCAAAATTATAGAATTTGTATTTTAAGGAAACCAAAATTGTATTTAAGCATAATTTATATGTAATACATCAAGTCAACTTCAATTCCTTTTATGAAAAGTAAGAAATTACAAGTTTAGAAAAATTGTGATATAAAAAGATTAAAGATATGATTTCAAAGAAAGAAAAATAGAGACAACTTAAATTTTAAATTTTTTTAGTATTAATATTTTGAATGGTATAATAATTATTTTAATTTTCTTTGAAAAGTTTAGGGTTTCTATAAAGTATAATAATTATGAAGTTAATTTCTATGAAGTATTGATTTTTTGTTATCAACTAAATAACTTTGAAAAATTTTTAAAAGTTAATAAGAGAATTTATTTACTAAAAAGTTTAATTATTTGCAAGAATTTATATTTCATGTGAATTAAACAACACCTAAGTTAAAAATATTTTTAAGAATATTCACATATCTTGATAATTTTTTGCTAATTTGAAACAATTATTGCAATATGATATTATCTTAAAACATCCCAAAAATATAAGATAGGTCTTTAAATTCAATGCAACCTAAAGTCACAACCTACTTAATATATTAGGTGAATATGGGTGGCAATGATGCTATTGCTATTAGCATAAATATGGCCTAAGTGGCAGCCACAAGTATTGTAAATCCTATTATTGATAATTATTTTTATTACCATCATCATCAATCATTATTGCAACCACATTATCACCATCCAATTCATTAAATATCATTATCGTTATCATTACATATCATTTCCACCTTCTGTTTATCATTATCACTTTACCTATTATAACCATTTTCTTTTTAACGCTACCATTACTAATGTTCTTAAATTCAAACTAACTTAGTTCGTTCAACTAATCAAATCGGCATTTGAAAATGAAAACGATCTAGAAAGATTCTGAAACCCAAACTAAACAAAAACTTGGATGGCCCAACTAAACCTAGTTGAATCGATTAAGTCAATGATCTAGTTTGTTCTCTCTTACTTTCTCTTTCTCTTTTTATTTTTTTTATGCAATCCAAAAGCTTAATGTTAAAAAAGAAAGTCTTACCTAAATTTAAAGATTTATTATATGTTTAAAGAGTAAAGTGGATAAAATTTTTTAAGTTATATTAATTGTTACATTATTTGAAGCACTTTTTGAGCATTAGTATTACTTGAAATAAACTTTTAGTGAATAATTATGAAATATTTCAAGATATAACTTTTCTGTAAAATTATCTTGTTTAGTTTATATTTTTTATATTTTAGGACTTGCAATTTTATCATTTGATTATTATAATATAAATTTTTATTATATTTACTTTATATTAAAGTATATATAAACAAGTAGTATTCTGCTAATATATTTAAACCTATTAAAATAAAAATTCCAAATAAATAATAGCCTTATAATTTGAATACAAGATATTATATTTCAACTATTTTGGAAGTTTTTGGTATCAATTTTTTTTTATCAATTATTCCTTTTGCCACTATGTTACTTATAATTGTAATAAAATTAATATTTATTCATGGTTTAAAAATATAGTAATAATTTTGTACTAATTAAGTAATTTTATTTTTATATACATATAAATAATATATAATTTTTTATAGCAAAATATAACAACCAGTATAACTATTCAATTTGTCCTATTAAATTAATTTTACCTTGATCCACTCTCGTCGGGTCGATCGATCTGGATTTAAGAACATTGATCCTTACTCATCATTATCATTCTTGTTCAACAATTTCCATCCATTAATTTTTTGTTTGTTGAATTTCTTTATTTTTTTAACGTGAAACTCGCCGAATTTGCTTGGGGCGAGCTGAAGTAAGGTCCAAGTACATTAAGCCGATGGGCTTAAAATTTCAAATCCGGCTCACAAATCTTGACCCAGTTTTACATATTCAGGATGTGATATGACATGATGTTTTTGAGGAGGCAAGCGACTGAAAAGTAAACCAAGCCCAGATCAAAAGGAAAGTTTACCAAGTCAGAAATCCTAGAAACAAAATGTAAAAGGGCCAAAATACCCAAGGTACAAATCCTGCATCCATCTGCTGCTCCTATACAGTTCACTAAAATCGCAGGAGAGAGACAGAGGAAGAGAAGGTGAATGGGAAGAAAGAAGGGGTTCCAAGAGTTCGATGAATCGCCACCGGATGACTTCGATCCGGCGAATCCTTACAAGGACCCGGTGGCGATGTACGAAATGAGGGAGCACATTGTCAGGGAGAAGTGGATCGACATCGAGAAGGCCAAGATTATCAGAGAAAAGCTCCGATGGTGCTACCGCATCGAGGGCGTTAACCACCTTCAGAAGTGTCGCCACCTTGTTCATCAATACCTTGAAGCTACCCGTGGCATTGGCTGGGGAAAGGATGGTCGTCACCCTTCTCTCCACGGTTTGTTTTCTACATTCGCCGCTATATATTTAGGGGTTGAATTGATTTTTTAGGGAAATTGATTTTAATCGGAAATATTTTATGAATTTTTGGTTTTGTTTTAGGTTATTAAGTTGGAATATTTCATTGTTTATTGATCAAATGAGCTTTCTAAGTGTCGAAAGTTGTTGAAGCGAAATGATACAGCGTTAATATAGCGGTTGATGTGTTGAGGAGGTGTTATTTGTTTTATTTCTTGCACAATTCCTACCTACCATTGGTTTGAGGTTTACCGTATGGTTTAGAGGGAATGTTTGGGTATGGGTGAAGCTGAGGACTGAAAGGAATTAGCATGAAATGGAAGCAAATTTTTAGCGTCTTGGCTGCCTGCTTTATAATTTATGGGGTCTGGTTTTTTATATTATATCTGATTCCTCTCTGTTTTAGAAACTAGGAACAGAAGATTGAACATGATTTGATTGAATTTTTTTTTTAAATCAGAAGTCCAAATAGTAAGCAAATGCAATGGATAAGTCTCCTGGCACTTTTAGTTTAGCGATGGAAACCAATTATAGTAATTTTTTTTTTCAGTCGCATTTGAGACAAATTAAACTCTCCCTAATTATTGGTATTAGATTAGATCCTTTTTCTTTTTAGTTTTGTTATTTGTTGTTGTTTGGAAACTCTTTTTTCAAATTTTCTTCTCTTTTCCATTTGTGCTTATGATATTTCGTTTGTTTTTAATTTTCTGGATCAGGTCCAAAGGTTGAGGCCGTTGAGTCTGAGTGAATCTTCCTTGGATAAATAAAGCGGTAATTTTATATTTTATTTTCATTATGGAGATACATTTTCTTGTCTAATTTTCTAGTTAATTGAGTGTTATCAGTAATTTAAAACAAATAGTGGTGGATTAATTGTTTTAAATGCACAAATGATATGAGATCACCTTATCCAGCTCCTTCTGAAGAGATTTTTTTTTTTATAATAGTAGGAGTGGTTAAATTATTAGATGCACACATGTAATGATCAGGGAGCGAACTTTGGATGCAATGGAAGGTAAAGCCTTCAAGAGACATCGAGTGCCACTTGAGCTAAAGGCTTTCGGCTCCTTCTGAAGAGATCTTGATCCATTGTATATCATTGCACCGAGATTTTCCTCCCTAGTTCGTTCTACCTATGAATGATTGATGACTCACTTCTACTCGGTTATATTGATAAGGATTTGCCATTAGCAGTCTCGTATATTTAATTTTTGGTTAGGAACATGATGGTTGATGATGTGGTTAAATGCAAAAATTCCTTTTTCATTCATAAAATTTTTTGGTTAAGTCATCAGTGGGAGTCTTATTTCATTCTGCTGTTTCAATATGAAATAAGAGGCTGGAAGAGGGACTTTTATCTGAGGTTGGCGTTGTTAGCAGTGTATTGTCATTAAAACTTGTCTATGTGGATGCACATTGAATCTTTAGACGATGTCTCCATCCCATTTACAGATTGTTTGCATCATTCAATAATTTGTTGCCCATTATAAGAAATTCATTACTGTTATTAAAATTTATTTGTGTGAATGAAAATACGTTTGGGTTCCATTTGCAGGGAGATTGTTTTCCCAACAGATCACATCGCCTGATTCCCTGCTAGGTGGGGGAGTGCCAATGTTACTGTTTAGTTCTGTTGTATTTCTGCCTTAGTCTGACTTGTATGAACCACAATATATTGGCCAGAACCTATTCCTTTTTGGTTGGCCTATTTGGTTTTTTGTTTTCCTTGTCTAGAATTTATACATGTGATAAGTCTGAACGGGCTATGAACGCAAGTGGATCGGATTATGAAATAAAGTTTTTTTCTTCTCTGTTTAGTTTTATGCTGCGTGTTTTATTAATAATAAGATTGTAATTGCAATGAAACAAGTTTCATTTCCATATAGAATTTGTTAAGGATGAACGAAGGATTGCCATCGGCAAACATGAAACCCGTGAGGGAAATTGAATAATTATGTAGTGATGTTCATTAGTCTCTGCTACTGATGGTGGCTTCTGACCTCGTCCCGTTAGCTAATAGCCAGGCGTAAAAATGCAGGGATTTGTAAAAGCGAATTGATTGCATTTGTTGAACTGACTACCATGTAAAAGACATATAAAATGCGTTAACAGTAATAAGGCTGACGCATAAGTTCTTTTCCTTTGATGTAATGGTACAAGAATCTTGCCATAATTATTCTCATTTCGCTAAACTACAAGGTGCAGCAATTGTGCCTCAATTTAAGAAAATTTAATAATATTTGTATATAAGTGGAAGAGAATGAGGTGTTTTTATAATATGATCGTAAAAGAAAATATTTTTTTTAAAAAAAGTTATTTTTTATTGAATTCATTATATTAAATAATAAATATATAATTTATTTTTTATTATTTTAATATTTTATAATTATATTTGTAAATAAGATTTTTTCCGTCAGCCAAAATGAGGAACCCGAGTTATGCGCATTCGTCTCTCTGTCGAACGTGATTGAGCAGCAGCCTCTACAGCATCACAGCAAGAGCAGAATGTGGGGAACTTCGAGCTGCAGTTATTCTTTAGATTTCCAATCCATTTATTCCTCTCCTTCTTGTCCGAGTTCTCCTTCTGCAACATCTGAAACAGGACAGGACGAAGTCAAATATAGTGTATTTATTTATGGTTCTGTCATATTAAAGCTTATTAACTTGAAAAATATGAAAATACAAGAGGCAAGAGACCGGAGCAGAATGATCTGAGTAAACAAACCTGTTAAAAAACTTCAAAAAGGATATAAAGTGGTTAACATGAGTCACAACCAAAGAAAATAATGTCTGCAAGCAAAGAAAACTCAGAAAAGCTGAAGCATGACGTTAGAAGATAAAAATACAAGAACAAAAACCTACTAAAAATTTGACTTGACTAAAAAGAAAGGGCTAATTGTGAAACATGGAGCTCCCTTCAGTCCAATGGATGGGCTAAGTAGGCGGATGGAGTTGCTCCCACTTCATGCATCTGGCCAAACTTAACATTTCATCGAGGTCTGTGTGTGCGGAGCAAAACATTAAGGGTAACCGAATGCATGAGATGGCAGCTCTTGCCACTCCTCAGCCCTTCGTATTGGACTGAAAGGAGCTCCCATTTGGCTTCTTAGTCTTAGCCATTTTTATACCATCAAGCAGCTCTATGCAAAATGGTTGGCCCCTCTCCTTCCCTTTAAATACAAAAGCTCCTACGTACAGTGAAATATCCTATTTGAATCACCAATGATTCCGTATTATTTAAATTATTTTTTTCACTTCAGCTGTCCTCATTCATGACTTAGCGTTTTGTTCGTAGATATTATTAATTAACGCGAACATCCTCATCGGACATAAGAGACAAAATATCCTCAATTCACCCAGTTAATTGAAAAGCTCCCTTTCCCTTTCTTTAATGCTTGAGTGTACTTGTTAAATTAAGGAGGAAAACACAGATAAGCTTCTTAAAATATAAGTTGGTACCAAAAGTTTTAAAATTTATAAATAACCCCTCAAAATTTTTGAAACAATGATAATATTGACATTTCGATTAAAGAAAATAAAAAAATAAAATAAATCACTTATAACTTCTTTTTTAAGAAAACAAAAGAAGTAATAAAAAAAAAACACATATTTTACTTCTCCAAATATAATTTAGTTAAGTTTCAATAATAATTTATTTAAAAAATATATTAAAATTTTAATTTTCATAAAATTTTTATTTAAAATTAGGTTAAATTCATGTTAAAAGTAATTAGAAATAATTATTAATAATGTTAAATGTTAATTGAGGTCATAGAAAGAAAAAATTATATTTTTATCTGATATATATAAAAAAAAAGAGGATGCCCATTTTATTTAAATAATCGAAAGAGCATGCTACTGAAGCAGACAAGCACCGTACCAAAATGATGCTAATTGAGGTCGTGCAATCCGAAAGAAGATTTAGCAGTAGACCTCCCCGATCTCTTTTGACGTTTTCTTCACCTCTTTAACTGCCAATATGAATTATAAAACGACATGCACGCAGTTAAAAGATCTGCATGGAGAAATAATTACTGTTCTGCATATCTGTTTGAGCTGAGGCATGTGTTTATCAAGTATGTGCCGGTGCATTTCTCTTTACATGTCGATTATCTTCGGCAAGTCGAGATGGGACGAGCTGCTGAAAAACAGCAAATCTAATTTGAAAAGGAAAATGGAACAGTGGATATGATGAGACCTTGGGTTGCGGGGACATGACAATGGAGATCAGTTCCGAGGAAACTTTTTTCAGCTTTTAAATTTAGTATTTGTCCATCTCCAGCAAGTTTGGATTCGGATTCCCATCAGGTACGGAATCCACTGTCCTTTGTTTGTTTCTGCGCTTTTCTGCTTCTAATTATTCCATGCTACTTTTTTCAACTACGGGCCTTCATCTCTCTTACTTATTCGGATTATTTTCGTTATTTTTCAACGTTCAACTCAATTATCTGCTTAGTTCAGTCATTGGTTATTTCCATGGCATACTTTAACCTTACGCTTGATTAAGAGAAAAATCAAAGGTAACGACTATCACATACCGATTCTATCGGCGAATTATTGATTTAGATTATTAAATTTTATTCATTTATATGAATAAATAAAATGAAATAATTTAAATTAGTGGTGCACTAATATAATTAGTGTATGAAAATTTCAGTTAAAATTGAAAGAAGGAATTAAATTTGATACATTAATACAAAGGTGATCTAAATTTATATTAGTAAATCTCTGGTTTAAATTTATCTAAAATTATATTTAAAATAGCTCATTTATTTCTTAACTTATCTTCATCCGTAAATTAAATAGTGCAAATTTACACCATTCTAGAAGTGGTATACTATAAACAATTCTCAAAAGAAAAGGGAAAAAAATTGGAAGTTAGCTTGAAAAGAAAATTTTAAAATTTTAATGTATAAAATAATAATGATTACAAATCTAATGATATTAAAATTTTAAACTTTTCTTGTCTTTTGCTTTTCATTTCTTTCTTCTCTTCCAAGCATGGAGTACACCACTATTAGCATGAGAGAGATTACAATAATTACATAGATTTATTTGGTTCATTTGCAGATTGATTCACGTGGATTGGTCATAAGTAGACTGAAGTGGATCTAGTATGCAAAAATTGCAAACTTATGAGAATTCAAATCTTAAAATTTGCGGACTGCGGATTTGTAATTTTTTTTTAAAAAATAATAATTATAAATTCAAAAATCACATATTTAATATATTCTTAATTCATATCAATAATTCGATACTAAATTAGTTATAATAAAAATTAGTTAATTTTAAAATTAGTAATTTAAAAATAAAATTATTAATTTAGAAGTAATTTATTTAAGACAGATTGATTTAAAAGATAAATAATTAAGCTTAAAAATAAATATTGGATTGATTGAATGAAGATTTATATAAAATAATAATTAAATTTAAAGGTAAAAATATAAAAAAAATATGAACCCATTCCCAAATCCAACTGATCGAATCATTTTAATTCTATATTTAAACAAATTAATTCTTCACAAGTTTTAATTCATATTTTTTTAGGAACTCAAGAATATATATATGAACCCAAATACGTTTCAATGGTTTCAAAGAAATATATGCAATATTGGCGCAAGAAAGAAAGATATTCAATGTTGGAGCAGGTAAGAATTACATAAAAATGGGTGGATGATTGTCAATACGTATGCTTTCCTCGAATTGCCACCCTGGGGATGATTCCTATCAAAGATTCTACTGCCTTATCACTATCAACGCAACAATCGGGATTGTTATTATATATATATATATATATATATATATGACCATATCCTCAGCTAAACTTTCAAGGAAAATATTGTATATTGAAAAAGTCAGAAAGGTTTATTTAATTCCCAATTTTTATTAAAATTTTAATATTATCTCCTAATTTTATTTGAATCAATTTTTTTTAATTTAAAATTTTTCTATAAAGAAATATATGAAAAAAATATTGTCTTCAATATCCAAAGCCAATTATTTCAATTTATTAACACTGAGCCTGTTGTTTTTTAAACTAAAAAGGATATGTGAGGCATATATGTGAATAATACAACTTCAAATTTTTAATTGAAGTGCATTTTTACGGTGTCACATGTTTGTTAATTGTTATGAATTATTAGCAACCATTCTAATGAGAAGAAAATTTGAAAATATGCATGTAATTTATTTTTGGAATTCTTCAAATTATTATTTGATTTTTTTAATATTTACATAATTGATTAATTATAATAGAAATCATCATATACAGTAACATTATATTCTCATATTACGATGGAACCAATCATGTTCTCTAAAAGTTAAAAAATAAATTTAATTCAAATAAAATGTAGAGGACATTTTAATAAAAATTAGAGGATGAGAAGCTTCTTTTTACCATAAAAATATGAAAATAGGGCTTGTGTGCGTCAAGTAGGATGCAATATAAGTAATTTTGTTAAAAAAATTAATGATATTAGCTCATTAAATAATATTATATATTTTTAAAAAATTAAAAAATAAATTTATTTCAAGTGAAATTTAAGAGTCAAGATTGAAACTCCAATAAAAGTTGAATAACTTAAAATGTCTTTTTCCCATTAAAAATAAAGGGGAGAAGAAAATCCAACAATAAGGTAAATAATTTTTCTATTAATTAACTAGTCTTCTGGTATCCAAGTTAAGGTCAAAATTTGAAATCATATTATAATATATGATATATTTTCTAATAAAAATATGATATATAGCAAATCATAACTAAAAGCAATTTGATGTGAGTATCAAGCTTCATTATGCTAAAACGACGTTGCAAGTAAGAACGTTTGGAAACCCTCACAAACATGTGAAGACAAAAACGGAAAAACCGTATATACTACAAACCATCATTTCTATTTTCCGAAGAAAAATAAAATAACAAAAGAAAGTAAAAATATCACATCAACTCAAAAAAAATTTGCCTTCAAACTCAATAAATAAATTTAATAAAATTATCAAAAGTATTATAACGAAAAATTAACTACCTATGCTTCATACCATTGAGAAATCAATATGAAATTAGAAAAAAAATTAAACAGAAATAAAATAAAATATAAAGAAAGAAAATACAGCAGTATGATATTATTTATTTTTATTGTATTATTATTACAAATAAAAATTGTTATTGTATTTATAAAATTATGTTATTATTTATGTAAAATAAGGTAGAAAGAAGGAAAAACAAGGAAAAAAATTGATCCGACCATCCCCACAAACTTACTAAATAAATACGAAGAAAATTAAAAATATTGGTGAAAAGGCTGGCCTGAAGCAGGAAAGCTATCCACCATCCAAAGACATGTGGCGCAAGATAATTTTTTTAATTATTTTTGAAATCGTGGATATCTTGACAACTCAGCATATAGATAAGCAGTTAGATTAAGAGTTCACGTGATAAATAAGTAGATGTATAATTCATTAATATGATTAATAAATTATAAGTTAATTTTTATAAGTATTTTATATATTAATTTATTAAAAAAAATTTCATTCAATAAGTTTAAGTAACTTATAATTGATAGCTTATGCTTATTAGTATTTTTTTAATTTATCCTTTTTTTCATTTAACTAATTGGCAATCCATGTTCTTAATTATATTTTTATCATAAATAATAAAAAATATATAATTAAATAAAAATATAAAGTCATAAAATATCATTAATAAAATTTTAGATTGTTATATTTTTATTTTAAATAAATTGATTGTATTAATATAATTTGATCTTGAAATAAATATGAATTAATATAAATTATATATATTTTTATATTAATATATATTTTTATATTATTTTATATTTTTAACTAATTTAATAGCTAATTTTATAAAATACTTCTTATGTAATTAACTATTATGAATCAATTACGAGTTAACTTATTAGCTACTAGTTAATTTATCAATTATTAGTTAATTTATTAGTTATTTACGTGAAATAGAGTTAGATTCTATTTAGTGTAACTATCTGATAAGCTAGTTAGGCTTATAACTGAAAATTTATAATTGATAACTAATAAACTATCTGATTGTATTAGAAGTGTTTAGCAAAATTAATTATTAAATTAACTAAAAAATATAAAATAATAGAAAAGGGTATATTAATATAAATATAAATAATAATTAAATTAATTCATATTTATTTTAATATTAAATTATTTTAATACAATTAAAAAATTTAAAATAAAAATACAATTACCTAAAATTTAATTAATTATGTATATGATTTTATATATTATTAATTTATTATTCTATAATAACCAAAATATAATTAATTATATTTTGTGACATCACATATTTATTTATATACTTATTTACTTATTTTTTGATTATTTATATC
Source organism: Sindora glabra (assembly GCA_020226215.1). Classification (NCBI taxonomy): domain Eukaryota; kingdom Viridiplantae; phylum Streptophyta; class Magnoliopsida; order Fabales; family Fabaceae; genus Sindora; species Sindora glabra. The sequence goes on from CM035229.1 coordinate 85,116,818, forward strand.
AAATTAATGATGATATATCAAATATTTATTTATATTATTAAGATATATGTTGTCACTTAATTAAAAAAATATGGATAAATTTAGAACATTTTTAAAAGGTTACAAGCTTATAAGTTATATGATATGTGAAACTTATTAAATAATTTTTTTAAATAAGCTAGTATGCTAAATATTTCTAGAAGTTAATTTATAGTTCTGCTTGACATAATTAGTTAATAACTGATAAGTTAATAGGTAGTTAATAATATAGTTGATAATTGATAAATTAATTAATTATATTAGAATTGCTTAGTAAAATTTGCTTCTAAACTAGTTTAAAGATATAAAAAGATATGTTAGTATAAATAAATATATTAATTAAATTAATTCATACTTATTTTGAGACTAAATTATATTAATATAATCAAAATATTTAAAATAAGAATATAATTACCTAAAATGTATTTAACTATGCTTATAATATTATATATTCTGTATTTATTTATTATTCAAATAATAATATAATAAATTAAAATTTAATTAGTTATATTTTATGAAATCACATATTTACCTATTTAATTACTTAATTTTTTTAGTTATTTATATTGAATTATTGATGGTCTATCAAGTATTTATTTATATAGTTAAGATATATGTTATCATTTAATTAAAGAAAGATAGGTAAATTTGAAATTTTTTTAAAAAGTTACCAGCTTATGAGTAATAAGCTATCTTATGAAATTTATTAAATAAAAAATTATTTTTTCAAATAAGTTAGTGCATCAAATACTTTTAAAAATTAACTTATAACTTATTAAGTAAGCTAATAAATTATAAGTTAATTTATTTATTACACTAAATATATACTAAAGCAACTCAAACAATTTCTAGTCATTAAAGAAATTTATTTGTTGTGCACTATTTACTTTGGAATAGAAATGAATAAGGAATCTCTCTTTAGATGATTCAATTCTATTTAGTTTCTATATTTGCATGTGTTTAACTATTGACCTATTATCAAGTAATATCATTATGTTGTTTTCAAATATATGAATAAGGAATATGATATAATCATTATCAATATTGAATTAAGAAATCAAGGGACATTACTTAAATATATTTTCAAATATATTAATATGAGATATAATTACGTCACTGCTTCTTTGTAAAAAGTAGAGAAATCAGGTTAGTTGATAGGATAAGTGGATGAGATAAAATTTTTATTATGGTTGTTGATATGTATTTACTTGTAAGGCATATTGAAGAATATTTAGATTGGACATTCATTACCGGAAGACAAAAATTCCATATTTAGGAAGAGTAATATATAGTTGCAAATGATAAAGATTCAATCAAAAAGGAAATGGAAAATAAAATTAATTATCACATCATGTTTGCTACATGGATGGAGAATAATAAAGAAAATCCGACATGTATGGAGAATAATAAAGTAAACCTAAATGTAAGAAGATTAATATACATTGAATTTTCACTGGATTGATTATTTGTATAGAGAAGATATTTGCAAGTGGTAGAAGTAAAAGTATGGATTTGTTGCTATTAGTAGAATAAATTTTGTCCTTTCATCAATTGGTAAATTGTACTACCTACAAAATTTTCAGGGTGTGTTTGATTAGAAATTTTTAATGACTTAGAAATGAAATCAAGGATTTGATTCCTTTCTATAATGTTTAGTTTACATGAGTTAGAATTTGTAACTCTTATCTAACCTTAAGTGATTCTCCCTAAATGAAATCCTTACTTCCTTAAGGTTTTAGAATCCCTCATCGACCCTAAATTAAAAAAAAAATACACTCTTCGAAGACATTTGGTTCAACTTATGAGAATGGAAAGGGAATGGACTTAAATAAAAAGGAGTAAAGGAAAAAAATTGTTATTTTTTTTTTGGAAGGGTTGGGTTTAAATAGGGAAAGAAATCACATTTTTGTTATTCTCTTCACAGAATGAAATCTTAATAAAAATTAAAAACTATAATAAAATTTTTAAAAAATTATAATAAATTTAATAAAATCATAGTGAAGTTCTTAAAATTATAATAAAATTTAATAAAAATTATAGAAAAAAATAACAAGTTTCATGGAAATAGTCATTAAACTTATAGATCCTTAATAAAATCTTTAAGATTATAATAAAATTAACAAAAGTGAAGAGTTACACTTATTCATTTGTTATAAAATTTTAAAAATCATATTAAAATTTTTTAAAATCATAATAGATTTTTAAAAAATTATATTAAATTTTAAAAAATAATCATAATAAAAATAAGTAAATAGATTTTGTTAATGGCATAAGAAAAAAGTAAATAAAAGATTTTCATTTTTATTATTAAAGGAATTTAAAATAATAACATCAACTAAAAATTAACTTCTTGATAATGTACCTTTTAAGACTAAGTATGAGATAAAGGAGTTGAAGAGTGTGTTTTTTTATATAAGATTAATAAGGATTTCTAAAACCTTAGAGGAGCTAAGTGTTTTATTTGAGGGAAGTCACTTAAAGTTAGGTAAGGGTTACAAACTCTAGCTCATATGAACCGAATATTATGTAAGAAAATCAAATATTTGATTCCATTTCCATGCCATTAAAAATTTCTAACTAAATGCTGCTCTTGACTCTTTTGTCTTGCACATAATTTATTCTTAAAAAGTACATTATCAAGAAGATAATTCTTGCTTTACATTTTCATTTTAAATTCCTTTAATAATAAAAATGAAAATCTTCTATTTACTTGTTTTTTTTTTGCCATTGATAAAATCTATTTACTTATTTTTAGTATAATTATTTTTTAAAATTTAATACAATTTTTTCAAAATCTATTATGATTTTTAAAAAAATTTAACATGATTTTTAAAATTTATAATAAATGAATAGTTGTAACCCTTCACTTTTTTAATTTTATTATAATATTAAATATTTTATTATGAATTTATAAGTTTAATGACTATTTCTATAAAATTTATTACATTTTTTTTTATAATTTTTATTAAAATTTTATTATAATTTAAAGGATTTCACTATGCTTTTATTAAAATTATTATAATTTTTTAAAAAATTTATTATGATTTTTTAATTTTTATCAAAATTTCATTTCGTGACTAGTAAACTAAACAATAAGAAAATAAATTACAAAAGTGTAATTTTATTTCTTGTTTGAACCAAACCCTCTTAAAAAATTAACAAATTCCTTTCCTTTACACCTCTTTATCTAATTCTATTCTTTTTCTATTGTTAAACTAAAAGCCCTTTAAAAAAGGCTTGTTGTGATATGGGTTTACTTGACAATAATTGAGAATATGTTGCTACAACAAATAAGTTTTTTTTTTAATAGGAAATGGACCATTTGTTGGGAAAGTTTATTACAACTGAGCTGTTTTATAATTGTATCTCTAAACTAGAGGTTGTTTTGAAAGACACATGGACCATACTTTTAGAAGACATATTATACATATAAAGAAAAGGTTTGCGATGTGAAGATACATTAAATTTTCACAAATTAATGTTATTAGTGTATGTCATATGTTAACTTCAAAAATTATGATTGTTCCGTTATAAAGGTGGAGTTTTCCTTCTTTTTGGACATAGTGGTACTGAGAATATATACATACATAAATACACACACACACACACACACATATAAAAAGCTTTCACTTCTTTATTATGATCATTCTCAATTTGCTTTCTTATTAGTTATCAATGAAGATTCAATGTGTAGCATAAGGTAGGGTAGCACTCAAGTAGAATTATTAAAGAAATTGAATTTTATTATTTGGGATGAAACTTTAAAAGTATACAAATTTTGTTTTGAAGCACTTAATAAAATTTTTAAATATCTTTCAATTTAATAATATAAATAGCTATTCAATTCCTTTGGGTGGTGAAACAATATTATTTAAAAGGTGTTTTTAGGCAAATTCTACTAGTAATATCAAGGAGAATTTGTGTAGATAATTTCCATGCAACATTAAACCCATTTATTTATTGAATTCTTACTATATAATAACAAAAAATATACTTTTTTAGGAATAGTTAACAAGTAATTCACAATAATAACAACTTTTAAAGATTCTTGGGTCGGACCTAAGATATTGATGATAGAAAAATAGGAGGACCAAATAATAGAAATGTTAAAATAGAATTCTACATGACCTTCTAAAAAATGATTATTTAAATTAATTAAAGCAATAACAAAGTGCATATATCTAGATTTAATGTAAAATAATCTTATCAAGGAGGCATGGAGTAGTTCAACTTGAAGAATTCAATCCGTACATGATGTCCTTAATTAGTGTGTGAAGAAAGAATATTTGAGCTCTAATTCAGTAGCAAAACAAGTTTGAGCATATTATCCCTAAAAAAGGTTTGAAAAGATCATAAGAAGTTGATTTACCAGTACTTTAAAGTCCTTAATGGCCTAAACCATTTTGCTTTGCTAAATCATCAACTATAAAGCTCATGATAGGTACACTAATCATGTTTTAAGAAACATAAAATAATCATATGATTTTTATAATGGCACAAGACTTATTATAATTGGCTAATCATATTCTATAACATAAAGCATCAATAAGGAATAATATTAGGAGTAAAGTTTTCATACTAAGAATGATTCCAAGCCCTACATAATAAAAGTGGCCTTTTAAGTTAAAAAGAAGATACTTTCTTATCACTTTATCATATATAATGTCTATAAGTAAGGGCTAATGTCAATCACAACAAAAAGTTAGATTTTATTTTTCAAAACCAACATGTAATCATATCCAATTTTACATTACCATCTCTAGAATTAGAATTAAAGAAGGATTGAAAATTCTCATTCATTACAAAAAAAAAGTTTTCCAAAATTTATGTTAGCTTTAGTGAAAGGAAAATTTATAATTTTATTTATTTATTATTAAATTAATTAAAAAATAACCATAAATAAAATTAATATTCAATTAATTTCTCTTTTTTATTTTATTAACAAGGTAGCAATCATTCTTTTTTTGTAAAAAAATTGGTAAAAAAAGTTCTTTCAATCTTATCAAGCAAGATACCAATAACATTTTAGGACTGTTAATAGAGGCCCATTCAAAAGCCTAATTGAGTTGAGAGGTAGCAACTTAAGTAGCCTCTGAGCACTGAGGGATTTTCCCAGGAAAGGTTGCCCATCAAGCAAAATACCTACTAATGAAAAGGATTCGAAGTTGTGATTAAGGGAAATCATAATGATTTTATCTAAATTACCATAACTAGTTGAGCCAAACATTATTATTAAGAAATATATAATTTTATGATTTATTATTGATAAATGCAACATTTTTTATGCCATAAAAAATTGTTCAAGAAAGTAATTAAATATTACAACATATTTGTTAAACATCTTTACCTAATGATATTATAAAATAGAAAAGTACTTTGAATATTTTATTAAGGAAAAGTTATACTCTACAAACCTATGATTTTGTTAATTTTCACTTAACTTACTTATGATTTTAAATATTGCGATTCATCTATTTTTGTATTTAATTATTAATACTTTACCTACCTAAACTATATATTGTCTAAATTGAAAAATAGCTTCAAATGTTTTATTAAGGAAAAATTATACTTTATAAACATATAATTTTGTTCTTTTTCACTTAACTCACTTGTGATTTTAAGTGTTACAATTCACCCACTAGTGCATTTGATTATTAACACTTTTCTCACTTAAAATTATTTATCATCCAAAATTTAATAGCAAACTTACATGTATTATATGTGATCTTTATTTTCCTAAATTTTTGACTTAATTTGATACTCACTTAAAACCAAATTATCCACCAAAAAAGATTAATTCTATTAGAGACTTGTCATTTACAATTTTTTCTACAGTTCTTAATGGAGAGTCTCAAATAGGTTTTTTTAAGGTAAATTAATTCTAAATACATGTTGAATTAAGTTAAAATTTAGAAAAGTAAAGATTACATGTAATGTACATTAGCTTTCTTGTAAATTTTGGATAGAAAATAGTTTAGGTAGATAAAATATTATTAATTAAAAGTATAAGTGAGTAGATTGCAACACTTAAAAATACATGTTAGTTAGATGAAAAAAATATGAAATCACATATGGGTAAAATATAATTTTCTCATTTATTAAATCATTACTATTATAAAAAAGTTGATTAACCTAAGGTGTTTGAAAGATTTTATGTTAGAATGCAACTAATGTTTTATCGAGTATTGTAGTAAATATTTTATGACGTCAGTTACAAAATAGTTGTAAAAAAGGAAAATAACATTAATTTTTATAAAAAATTATCATCATTTATTGTAGAATAAACTATATAGTAATTGATGTAAAGTTAAAGATGTTAGTTTTTTATAAGTAAGCAACGTGAAATATTTGCCATACTTTTATTTTTTTTTAAAAAAAAAATTAAATTTTAGCTTCCTTACCAAAATATTTACAATTAAATAAACATACATCCTAAATAGAAATATAAATTTTAAATTAAAAAATTTAAAATATCATAACTTTAGACTTGGTTGTCTATTTAGACCAAAATTTGTGAAAATTATATCATTTTTATATAATTTTTTTATACTTATCCATCTATGCAAAGCCCTTTCGAGAATTATGGAAAAGTAGTAATTTTTATAAAATTTTTTTCATTTTTTTCTCAATCTTTTCGTTGTTCAACCATTTCAATTTCAACTATAATATTTTATAAAAAATATAATAAGTATTTAACACTTAAATACAATCTTAGAATTTATATGAGGAAAATATAAACAAAAATTTCTTAAAAAACATACATAGAAAATTACAAAAATAAAAAAAATAAAAAACTGAGAGAAATAAAAGCAAGAAAAAAATACCTTTTATGTTTTAAACCAATATGACATTTGCTTCATACTTAATATTAGTTGAAAAAGTACTAGTAACTTACTAATGTATAGTGGAGAATGAAGGAACATTTAGAGTTTTGTAGAGAGAGTTAGATGGAGATAGAAATTAAGCTTAAGAATAAATAAGAAGTGATAATGATAATGAGAAAAAGAATAAGATGTACTTTATTTATTGAACAAAAATATCACTGTGTGAAGGGTTCTTATTAGATCTTAATGCCTCTGGATGTCAATTATTTTTAAAATTGATATCTTAAATTTTCTTATTTTCTCAATGACCTTTAAATGCCATACATTTAACATTAGTGGCATAAAAAATTGACATCTTGTATTTTTTAATATTTTCAAAAATGTTATTCTATCCAAATAAACATCGATTAATTCTAAAATCAACCTCATAAGTTTTCTCATTTTTTTAGCTATCTTTAAATCTCATATATTATGATATTAGTTAAGTGAAGAAATTGAAGTTTCTTTAAAATTTCAAAAATACCACCCTATCCAAATAGACATTAGTTAATTTTAAAACTAACGTCTTAAGTTTTCTTATTTTTTTAGTAACTTTCAAATGTTATAGAACATTGGTTAAGTAAAAAAAATTGTCATCTTAAGTTTTCTAGTAATTGTAAAAATGTAACTAAGTTTAAATAAATGTTAGCTAATTCTAAAATGATGTCTTAAGTTTTCGTAGTTTCTAGTATGCTTCAAATATTATACATTATAACATTGATTAAATAAAAAATTATTATCTTAAGTTTTTTATGAATTTCAAAAATGTCATTGTGTCAAAATAAATGTTAATTACATTACTAACCATCATCTTGTTAATTTCAATAATTTAAAAAATGTTATTACATCATTATAGACATCAATTTTTCTTTTTACCAACATCTATCCACTAACGTAGAATTGCAATTCCATAATAGTACATAAAAATCCTCCACTAAATATCATAGATTATTTGATTTCATAGTATCATCTATTTAAGATGACATTATCATAGAAATCCTTTGTTAAACATCATAGATTATTTGATTTCACAATGTTTTCTATTTAAGTTGAAATTTTACGCCATAATTAAAAACGTACAAGTTATATTATAGTTTCTTATATTTGGATTTTTTTCATATTATTTTATTATAAATAATGTATAATTTGTCACAAGTGAGTAAAATGTAATTTTTACATTTATTAAATTATAGAAATCCTTCACTAAACATCATAGATTATTTTATTTTTTAATGTCATCTATGTAATTTTCCCACTTATTAAATCATTGAAATCCTTCAAAGTTTTATTATAATGTTCTTGTATTTGCATATATTTCTTTTTAGCATATTTTATTATATTATTTTATTGTAAATGACTTATAACCCTTCATACTACTTGTAATGTGTAATAATCTTTTGTATTATATACATAGATAATCTATCTCAATTTTATAAACCAAGTACTTAGTCTTACATACCAAACTCAATAAGATAATTCATATACTTATAGTAAGATTAAATGACACTCCAAATAAATATTGATATTTTAAAACAATTAGTTGTAATTAAGATATTCATGTTAGTACATCTTTAACTTTTAAGGTTCAAACTATAGCATCTTAAAATGTATATGGTAGATTTTGAGATTAGAAATGTATTAGAATTAGAATTTTAAAGTTCATAAATGGTGAATTTTGAAGATGTTAATTAATTACATTAACTTACTTTCTTAAGTTCAGTGAACAAAGAAAAATTAAAAGGAGTTAATTACATATGTGGACTATTTCTATACTTTTCATAGTTTAATAATGTATATGTACATCATGAATAATTAGAAGGTTTCATGTAATTAAATTATTTTACAAAATGGTTGGCATAAATATTGCATAAAAATAACTCAATATAATGGTTTGAATAAATAAGAGATTGTGATATGTCCTTTATTCATTTCATTATCTTCCCATCCTTGTGTACTTGCTTTTTTATTAGATTACTTTCAACATCATGTCATTTTGCTAATTTTTTTTGAGTAATTATTGGGCAATTTTGCTAATTTTTTTGAGTAATTATTGGGCAATGATGACATAATGAAATTAACCCACGATTTATGTATGTATTATTTTTTTTTTGAATTTAATTTTACTAAGAATATACTTTGCTATTTGGTTGGCATGCAAAATATGTTATTTTTTTATTTCTATTTTTTCAAATTGAATTATTTTTTCCTATAAACATTACATTTTAGATTTTATGAATTTCATAGTATATTAAATTGGAAGTTTATTAGTAGAAAAGAAAATAGTAATAAGCACCTAGATGCATAAAGTTAAGCCAACCTAAATAATTTGTTAGAATGTAGATAAATAAAGAAACATGAAGGAAAAATGTATTATTTATAATAATAATTCATCACTTTTTTATTGTATTTTCTTTACACTTAAACAGATACACACATAAATTATATTTCAAGAGGCATTTTATTTTGCAGAAAAAAAATTCAAATTGTTAGAACATGCAACTATTTTAATTTTCTAAAGGAAAAATGTGCATTATCTTTTTGAAATTTAGTCAAAGGATAAAAAAGGTATGTAAATTTTAAAATCTTGTAATAAATCATAATGAACTTTAAAATAAAATGAAATTGTTATGTTTATGGTCAAAATTAATGGTAATATATTCATTTTCTATCCTTCCCCCTTTCTTAGAATGAAAAAGGTAATTATGCATAAAAAAATCTTAGAAATTGTAATTAAATAAAAAATTATAAAAAAGAGAATGATAATTATATGAAAATATATTGAGTTTATAATCAAATGAATATATTGTAGTGATCTAAATAAGGTAAGTGAGGGCTTGTATTACCATGATCTGAAGTAAGTTGGGGCAAAGCCAACCATAAAGAAGTATTGTTGGTGCAAAATACAATTTATGTGATAAGAAAATGGAGAGAAAATAAAATCTTATGCAAGATAATTGTTAAAAACATATTGAATGTTACATATATAAATTTCAAGTCAATATTTTGCTTATACATATAGAAAACTTTTTTCATTTATCACAAATAAATAAGTAAATTACTAATCACTTATCTTATGTGGTGATTATGAACATTGAAAAATTCAGTATTCATTTATCCTTTGAAAGAAAGCTTTCATGGGGATGAATAATTGTATATATTTTTTGGCATAGTTAATAACCAATTTGTATTGGTTGCAATTTTACATCTACATTGTCAATTATACACCACTATTGCATTATAAAAATTGTGTAATGAAGTCAAAATATTATTGCTTTCATTTTTTTCCTCGTTTCGATTCCAATTTGAGTGCTAAAAAGCATATACTATTATTCCCATGTCTTTCTTATTGCTATTAGATATAATTCATATATGCTAAAACCCTTAAAATCTTTATCGCTAGACATCATAAAATAAAATAAAAAATTAGTTAGAAAATGTGACGTGTTTAAAACGTATTACAAGGAACATTATTTTTTAAGTGACTTTGCTCCTATTATTTGTTATAGGATTTATGGCAAATCACCCCTTGGATTTATCTAAGCATTGTAGAGATTGAATAACTAGCAATCTAATAATCTCTCATTCAAAGACTCTTTTAAATGATTTAGACAAAAATGAATGGTAAATTTCTTTATCCATTTTCATTCACTTACAATTTTTTTATAATTTTTAATATTTAATCGAATTAATTATAAGTCTTTCGCATACAAACTATCATGTTTATTAAGCATAAATCATCAAGCCTTTTGACTATAAACTAATATATCTATCCATCATAAATTAATATATTAATTGATCATGACTTAACATGACTTTTGATTATTAACAACATGTTTCTTGATTATAAACTATCATATCTCTTGATTTCAAAATAATATGACTTTGCAACAATTAGTTATATATGTTTTAATATTTCAATTCAAGGATTTAACAATATATATACATATATATATATATATATATATATATATATATATATATATATAACAATTTACAAACTAGTTTCAATAATCTGTAACTTAATTTATAAATTAAACCACTTTTTAAAATCCTTATAAAATCATGCATTAAAAAAACTTTCAATTTTTCTTAATGCAAATATTTCCCAAGTTATAATAGAATTTATGGTTATTTTTATACTTTGAATTATAATCCTTAATTAAAACTAGAAATATCATGCACATGATTTCATAAATTTTAAAAGAATTCCAAAAAACTATGGCACTTATACGGCTAAACATGTTACACCTGCATTTTCATGATTATGTATAAAAGTTGGCTTCAAACTTTTGCTAGAAGTAGCACCATTTCTTATGTCCAAATAGGTAAAGTTCATTTAAGGCTTTGTTTTAACAAGCATTATTGAATTTTCATTAAGAGTTTTTTACTCACCCCTATCATTTATAACTATATATAGTACTAACTTGAATTACAAAAAAACTTTAGTGCTTCATCGCCGTGAATTAATAACTTGTTATCCATTGAACCTTTTAGCTAAATTTAGTCTAGGAAAAGTTGGGTTTCTATTATTAGTGACTTTAGTTAATGAGTTTAAAAATTATTCCTTTTTCTTTTTTAAGTTAAACATGTCTAGGATTTTTTAATGTGAATTTCTCATTTATATATCTAGATATCATAACTTCATGGTGTAAAGACATGGCTAATATATGCTATAGCCATAACTCTTTTATAAACATACAACCCATTTTTTCTGAAACAAGTTTTATATATCTATTTATTTGAAACAATTGAAATTGCATCTTCAACATCGAAAACTTTTCAACTCTAGTACTATTAAAAAATCATACAATCCTATGAATCTTTTATGATTCCTTGGGATTTTCATAATTTTTTTAGGACTTAGATTCCAATACTACTAAAAGACCATAAAATTATAATATTATGCATCTTTTTATGATCCTTTAGGATTTAACAATCTCTTCACACAACTTATACATTTTTGAAGTAGACAAAATACAAGCTTTCATAAATAAAATACTTTGTATGAAAATACATCAAATTATCAATGGTGTAATTATTCTCAAAGTGTTAAAACTTTCAACACTTGATTATGGTAATGTCAAACAATTAATCATATTTATAAAAAGTTATATAAGTTTCATTCAAGGGTAAACCCCTAATTATGCCATTATGTTCAAACTTCCAACACTTAATTATGATCATGTCAAACACTTGATCATATTAATAAAAAGATATATAAGTTTCATTTAAGGATAGACTTTTGTTATACCATTATATTCTTATGCTTAAGATAATATCTTCTTGATTATCAAACCAAGATTTTCCAGTTAAGGTATTTTTTTAATGTAATTCATACAAAATAAATTTACCTTAACTAAAAGTATATATAAACTTCACATAAAAGCATAGCTAATTACATCATGCTATTTTTTGCATAGAATAAATACCATTTTTATGCTTCAAATTGTTGGACATCATTATAAAATTAAACTTGTGCCATATATCATACAAGCTTTCCTTTATATGTCAAGAATCAAGAATAATAACTTATATTCATGTTATTCCATTTTAACTAGTTAACTATCATAATAGTCTTTAACTTTTCACTAGATTTTGTAAAATATATGACATATCACGCATGGTTCATCTATTTTTATATCTATAAATAAGATATAAATTAATATAAAAAATATTTATTATCAATCCATATGTCATGTTTGTTAAATATGAAAGAAATAATGGAATTGTACGCCTATATTGCCATTATCTTTAGTTAATTATTTGCATGAACAATGACCTAAGCATTTCACAATCTTTCTTCTTCAAAAGTTAAGAGCATTTTTTTATGCTTGATCCTTTAGGTTAATGTGTTAAAGACGTTGCATCTATTGTATCCTTTAAATAAGCAAATTTTACATTAAGGAAATGGAAGGTGTTTACCTTTATTTTGAAGCTAGTTTGCACCTTCTTTTGATATAATAATTCACCTTTCTTTTTAAATCACAAACCTCTATCCATTTCTTTCACACCATTGGTAGCAATTGGTATCATACAAAACAAATATTAGAAGTGAAACAATGTAAAGTAGTAAATGAACTACATAATTTTGGAAATTGATATTAATTCATGCAATTCTTTTCCATCTATCGCTAAAAATACAAAATGGAGAAATTAATATAATATAAAATCATGACTTACTAATTATTAATGATTCCCTAATCATATATTATTCAAAATTCAAAAGTAAATGAAAATCACCAATTAGTTTCCATAGTTAGGTATAAAAAAGTCACTTGATTTCATTATATTCCATTATGCTTAATGCATAAATATTAATAATGAATTCATAGGCTTCATTATCTTTTGCTTTCACTTAAAGATTCTTGGTGTGAAATATAATTTACAGGACAAGAGCATGTAAAGAAGATAAAATTTTATGCAAGATAATTATTAAAAATATATTGAACTATATATATAAATTTCAAGTCAACTTTTTCCATATGCATATAAAAAAATTTATTCAATTATTTAATAAAGTAATAATCACTTATCTTATATGATAATTATTAATACTGAAAGATTCAACACCTATTTATCCTTTAGAAGAAAGCATTCACCAAAATGAATAGTTGTATACATCTTTTGGTATAGTTAATAACCAATTTATATTGGTTGTAATTTTACTTCTGTATTTTCAATCAAGCACTAACATTGCATTATGAAAATTGTGCAATGAAACTAAAACATTTTACCTTCATTGTTTTTCCCTTATTTCGATTCTAATTTGAGTATCAAAGAAGCATATACTATTATTTTCATATCCTAGCTATCAAATATGATTCATGTATGACAAAATTTTCAAAACCTTTATTGCAAAACATCATTAAATAAAACCAAAAAAATTAGAAAATACGGTGTGCTTAAAAAGTGTTATAAAAATTATTTTTTAAGAAACTTTATTATTTACTATAAGGTTTGTAGCAAATCACTCATAAGATTTATGTAAACACTGCAGAGATTGAATAACTAACAATTTAATAATCTTTCCTTTAAGAACTTTTTAAAATGATTTAGAAAAGTAATGAAGTGATGGAAGATAAATATTCATTTATCATTTTTCATTCATAATGAAAGGTAATTTTCTTTATTCCTTTTCATTCACTCATAATTATATAAAATTTTTAACTTATTGTTGGATAATTTTGATTTTAAAAGTTTGTTAATTGTTTAGGTAGTTAGATAATTATAAGAATGCTTATAAAAGGCTTTGTTATCTATAATTTATGTTTTTGAATAAGAAATCAAAAACTTTAGAAAGCATCTCTTTTCTTTCTCTCTTCTTCTTCATATGTTAAATAATTTGTAATATATGCTAAAAACTAGTATTAGGAGCTTGTTTTTTAAATGCCTGCCATAGAAGGATCATTTCACTCTTCATTTTTTATGTTAGATGGCAAAAACTTTGAAAAATGGTGTATCCAAATGGAGCTTATCTTTAATTATTAAAAAATATTAAAGATTTTCATGAATGAGTTTAAAGAATTGCCAAAGAATCCCACTGATGTTAAAAATAAAACTTATAATGAAAATAAATAGAAAACTTGTAAAGTTATGTGCTTTTTATACTAAAGTATTGATGGAGCTAGGCTTGAAAAGATTATTAAAGCCATAAAGATGAAAAAGCCTAGGATATTCTTCAAAGCTATTATAAAGGAGTTGATAAGGTGAAGAATGTAAGGCTTCAAACTCTACATGAAACATATGAATTATTACAAATAAACAATAAAGAAACCATTAGTAAATACTTTTCAAAGGCACTAGTCTTAACTAATCAAATGAAGACAAATAGAGATAAAATCACAAATTTAACGATTAGAAAAAAGATCTTAAAAATCTTAACTATAAATTTTGATCATATTTTTGTGGCCATTGAAGAATCTAAGGATCTTGGGAACATGTCCATTGATGAATTGCAAGGCTCACTTAAAGCACATGAGCAAAGATTAAATGAAAGAAACTTAAATAAGTTTTCTAAGCAAATAACCTTTCCAAGTCAAGTGCCTTTAAAAACTAATAAATCTTAAGAGGGAAGTAGAAAAGATAAGAAATTTAGCTTTAGAGGTTAAGGTAGAGGGAGCAATAATAGTTATAGAGTAAAGGATTTAAGAATTATAACCAATATGATCTAGGGAAGAAGATATTAGCTAAAAAGACCACATTAACTAGAGGACATAGTTAAAATCCTAATCTAAAAGAAGGGATCAAGCAAGAAACTTTGATAAATCCAAGATTCAATGTTATTATTTTGCAAATGAGTTCAAGTCCATGATGGGAAATTAGAAAAATAATGAAGTAGTAGCCAAGTTTGTGTAAAAAGAAAATGATGAAGATCACATTCTTCTTATGGTAACTTTAAATTCTAAAGAAGCTTTGATCATATGTAGGGAATAAAGCCTTGTTTGATGAATTTGATAGATTAATAAAATCTAAAGTGAAATTTGCATATTAGAGCATTATTTCAATGGAGAAAAAGGTAGAAATTTGATTCAATAAAAGAACAAAAGCCATTCTTATATCATTGATGTTTTGCATGCACTAGCTATGAAAAGTAATATTCTTAATCTTGGATAGCTTTTAGAAAAAAAGGTATTTTATGAAGATGGAAAATGATTATTTGACTATGATAGATTTGAACAATATGAATACCCTAAAAACCCTATTGTTTAGTAATAGAATCTTTAAATTTGAAATTAATGTAGGCTTATATTGATGTTTATCAGCTATTGTATAAGAAGAAAATTAGCTTTAACATTTAAGGTTTAGGTATTTAAACT
The DNA here is from genome assembly GCA_020226215.1 of Sindora glabra. Classification (NCBI taxonomy): domain Eukaryota; kingdom Viridiplantae; phylum Streptophyta; class Magnoliopsida; order Fabales; family Fabaceae; genus Sindora; species Sindora glabra. Next base: position 85,132,515 of record CM035229.1, read on the forward strand.
TGAGAAGCTTGAACAAACTCAACAACTAAAAAATGTGATCGATTTTTCAATTGTGACTCATCTAAAAAAGTTATGTGAAACTTGCATAATGGACAATTAATGTATAAAAAATAATTTTTGAAACACACATAAGAGAAAACTAAAGGTATTTTAGAACTTGTACACTTAGATGTATATGATCGAATTAACACTTTGTTTCTTAGAAGTAATAGGTACTTCATCACTTTTATAGATGACTAAAATAGATAATTTTAGGTATAGATGTTGAAATAAAAGATGAAAACATTTGAGGCATTCAAGCTTATAGTAAAGAAGCAATGTAACAATTTTTTAAAGAGGTATAGAGTTGATGGTGGTGGAAAGAACCTTTTTGAAAATTTCAAAAACTTTAGTACTCAAGAAAGTATAATGCATGATATCATTGACTATATACACTTTAACATAATAGGATAGCCAAAAGAAAAAATAGAACAATCCTAAACATGGATAGAAGCATGCTTGAAACTAAACATATACTAGATTATTTTTGGGCAAAAATAATGTCTTGTGTTGCTTATATCTTGAATAGGTATCCTATTAGAAAGCTTGAAGATAAGATTTTAGAAAAATTTTAGGTAGGAAGGAAGCCTAAAGTTGGTCATTTAGAGGTGTTTGGATCTTTATGTTATGCTTATGTTCTAGAATAAAGAAGAAGAAAACTAAATAAAAATGAGAAAACAATCTTGATTGGCTATAACCAAACTATAAGGTACAAATCTTTTAATCTAATCGTAAAGAAAGTAATTATGAGTAGGGATGTTATCTTTGATGAATATACTTCTTAGAATTAGGATAAACTTAAAAACTCAAACAGAAATCAAAGGCCTTTGTTAATTGGCCTGGGAGATGAAAATGAAGTTTAAGTTTAGAAACTAGCACTTGCTATTAATAATGCAATACTTAAAATTGCTAGACTATAAGCAAATGGATGACTCTTAACTAGATTCAAATACTTTGAAATATTTTTAGATGATTCTATTAATGAAGAAGGTAATTTGTTCACCTAGCCCTATTTGTAGAATGCACTCTAATTAGCTTTGAGAAAGGATAATTGGGTTAAAGTGATGGAAGAATAACTAAATACTATAAAAAAGAATTAGATATGAGAGCTAGTATATTTAACAAAAGACATGAAGCCAATAGATGTCAAGTGGGTATTCAAAACACAAGTTAAGCCTAATAATGGTGTTAAAATACATAAAGCTAGACTTATACAAAAGGGGTTTTTCTAAAAACCTACCTTAGACTATCAAGATAGAATTAAAACAATGAGGTTGGTTGGAGCCATTACAACTTATAAAGATTGACAAATGTATCAAATGGATGTTTAATTAAATTTTTTAAATGGACCTTTTGAAAAAAAATGTATATAAACAAACCCTAAGGTTTAAAGTAGGTAGTAGTAAAAAGAAGGGTTATAAACTTAAAAAAGCCTTATATCAGTTCAAGCAAGCACTTAGAGCATGGAATAAGAGAATTGATGCATTCTTCAATTAGTATGATTTTGAAAAATGTTCATGTGAATATGGTTTATTTGTTAGAATTACAAAATCGAAGGCAATTTTAATTGTATGCCTTTATGTTGATGATTTGTTGGTAATTGGGAACAATGAAGATGGAATGTTTGAATTTAAGAATAAGATGAAACAAGAATTTGAAATGTCTAATTTAGGGACATTATCTTACTTTTTGGGAATAAAATTTCATAAAACCCCAAAAGGAATCATAATGCTTTAAAAGAAGTATGCAACAAATGTTTTAAGGAGGTTTAACATATTGCAATGTAATTAGGCACAAACATTAGTTGACATAAATATAAAATTGGTGAAAAAAATAAATAATGATCTCATTAGCCAAAAACTCTTCAAGCAAATTAGTGGCTGCCTAAGATACTTTGCAACTTAAGACCAAATATAGCCTATAGAGTTGGTCTTGCAAACAAATTCATGAAAAGACCTTAACAATCTTATCTACTTATAGTACAAAGAATCCTTAAGTATATAAAAGGAACACTTGGTAAAAGGCTGTTATTTTCTTATAACAATCACTACAATAGGAAGGTCGTTGAATGTTTTTCAAATAGTGATTAGTGTAGGGACAAGGATGATAAAAGAAGAATAATTGACTGCTTTTTTAAGTGTGCAGATACTATATTTTTAAAATGTTTTGAAAAATAAATAATTTTCGCTCTATTATCCTATGAAGTTGAGTATGTAGCAATTTGGCAACTACATTTGTTTGAACAAATGCACATAAAGAAAACTAAGCCTTTGATGTTGCATTTAGACAACCATTTAGCCGCTAATCTAGCTAAGAATCTAGTTGCACATGGGAAAAGTAAACACATTGAGATTAAGTTCTTTTTTAAAGGATCTAGTAAACAAAAAAAGGATTGAAGTCACATACTACAACATTAAAGAAAAAATTACAAGTATCTTGACCAAAATTTTGAAGATTGATTGGTTTATGAAGTTTAAAAGGACATTAGGAATATGTACTTTGTATAATCAAAATTAAAGGGAAATGTTGTTACATAATTCTAATATAATTTCTATAGTTTGTTAATCAGATAGCTAGTTAGACAATTACATGAATGCCTATAAAAGGATTTGTTATTTACCATCTAAGTGTATAATACATTTTCGAATAAGAAATAAGACACTTTAGAAAGCCTCTATTTTCTTTCTCTCTTCTTCTCTATCTATTAAATAATTTGCAATATGTGCTAACATAAGTGACTTAATTATCTATGAACATTTTGTCTAATTGTTTCATCATATTGACAACACTTGAACTAGTATGTCTCTTTGCTATATACTAACATGTCTTTTGACTATGAATTGAAATGTCTATGATCTTGAATTAATGTCTCTCTTGATTCTTAATCAATTTATTTTTTTATCATAAATTATCATGTCTTTTGCACAAAAACTATCATGTATATTAAACATGAAACATTAAAACTTTTGATTATAAAGCAAGTGTCTATTCATCATAAATCAACACGTTAGTTGATCATTAACTAGCATAATTTTTTATCATTAATCAATATGATTTTGATCATAAATCAATATATCTCTCGACTATAAATCAATGTGACTTTGAGTCATTAATCAACATGTTTCTTGATCATAGACTATTATATATTTTGATTTGAAAATAATACGATTTTTTAATAATTAGTATGTGTGTTTTAATATTTCAATTTAGGAATTTAACCACACACATACATAACAATTTACAAACTAATTTCAATAAGTATAGCTATGCAAAACCAAGAAAAATATTGATAATTTTGTAGAGTGTAAAATGATACAAGCAAAATCCTAAAATTTACACAAAATTCATTGAATGAAATTTGTGCAGAGACATTTTAGAACAATATTCCAATGAAGCCCTCTTTAGATAAATTTTATAATTAGGTGTGTAATGATTCAATTGATTTAACTTTGTCTTTCTAGTTAAAACGTATAAATCAGTTAATCTTGAACTCTTTTTTATTAAATATAAATTCTAGCAAAGAAAATTTGGCGGGAAGGGAATGAAATAGGGAGAAAGATCGAGAATGTGATCTTTGCCGTTAATTTTAACAATAAATTTAATCGCTTCACTTTTTCCAATATTTAGGAAGTTTAGTATAATATTTTAAAGTTTATATATTTTTTTCGCCACTTTACTCATCTTTACGGGGGTAACGTGTATCTTACCCTTTTTTAAATCGGAGAGCGGAAGGCTCCTCAAGAAAAGTTATAATGGCTTTCAAGAGGAGACGACAGGGGCAAGTTGCCATTTTGAAAATGATGCTTTTCCATTCCTTGGACCACCTTACCTTTATGTATTATTTCCAAGAAAACAAAAGTTAATAGCATTTGAGGATCTTTCATCTTTCATTGTCAAGTGGCTCTTGGGATCACCAAAAGACAAACTTCAAATTAAGTTGAAGAATTGAATTTTCCTGTCAGCCAAGAGAGAATTACCAACAGTACTGCTGCTGCTAAATCAACAAAAGCATCAAGACTTAGTTAGGTTATTTTATTACAATACATTAAAGGCCATAGATACGTATGATTGAGAAACCTAAGCCAAGGTAATGGGAAATTATGTTGAAAGTTGCATGCATGTTGTGTCAGTGGAACGTGGGTCCAAGTAAGGAGGTGGTCTTCACAAATCGACCTTTCAATCTTGGTCTCTTTTCTGCATTCAATTTCCTTACTTGATATCTTATCTTCTTTGCAAACAAACGCGTTCTTCTCTTCTCCCTGTACCTTGACACTCTCGCTTCTCTTCCATTATCTTTGCCACTCCCTATTAGTAATTGCCTCCTTAAGCCTCCATTATAAGAGCAATCCATCTCCGCACCACCCCAACCCTGAAATTTCACAAACATCTGTATCATATATTTGTGATGCATGCTGGTGTAATCATGCAATTCTCTACTTTTCCACTCACCAAGTAGGAATACTAACTTAGTAATTCGATTGAATTTTCGCCAAACCGTATTACTCTAAGTACAGTTTTCTAAATATAACTATATATGTTGAGTTTGATTTTTTTCTTTTCATATGATTGCAATGCAACATAGAAGGTAATCAAGAGATTAAAGCATGTACCAAGAAGTCTGGCCAGCAGCCATGAGATATATTGCACTGAGGTGGGCTTCCGGTTGTCCACGGAGAGCCTTGGCTGGCCCAAGCACTAATGACATCCTCATAATTAAGCTTCAAACATATCTTTCTCTTCGTTCCTACTTTACCGACACTGTCATGAGCCGCCGCCACCACTGGCACCACCACTTTTTCCTCCTCTCCTTGTTCTGCGGTTTCTGAGTCAACGTTCCAATTGAAGCCATCACTCGTCATGTCCAGAATTGAATCCAAGTGGCAGCCTGGAACTCCTTGGTCAACCTCTTCGTCCTTCACCTTAACCATTGCACCTTTGGCTCCCAGATAATTAGCATCTACACCATCTTTTTCTTCTTTACAACCAAACAGTTCTGATCCCCTCATTTCACCTGCAGAATCCTCGTCAAGCCCACTTCCCAGTAAACTTTCAACATCAGCGGCAAACTCAGCAAGATCCATATCCAACAGAAGAAACTCATCAGAAAGATTGTCCAAATCTGCAACAATACCTCGTTTCATGGCGGTTTGATCCAATCTCTCATCCCCCTCATCACCATACATATTATTACGCAGTTCACGAGCTTCAAAAGGATCAAACACCGGAACCCGGCAAAGCAGCTGCTCATCACTCTCTTCCAGAGCAGACTCGAATTCGCTTTCAAGCTCAGGAACAACCGGAAGAAGGGTACTAGTACGGTGGAGAAGCACCTTTTCCTCGTCTTCGTCTTTAGGTCTTTGTTGCTGCATCAGTAAGTGCTTATTATTATGACGTGGGGTTCTGGCCTTGCGCGTGAATCCACTGTGCCAAACTTTTGGCAATGTTGGCTTGTTAGGGGTCACTGCGAAGTTGACCTTAGATGCAGAGGTTTGAAGCCGCACCCTTTCGTGTCTGCTAGCTAATTGATTTGCAGAGTGAACCAGGTTATCACAGCCATGGCAGAGGAAGGCATCATCGGCTGCACAAAACCAGCGTGCCTGTCTGCGCAGGCAGCTATCACAAGCTCTTGCTGTTTTAGAGCCCATTATAAAATTTGCAGCTTTCATGCGGGTGACCATAGAAAAAGAAAAAAAAAAAAAATGGGGTTAAGTTTCGGTTATCAAAGTAGTGAAAGTATTGCTAATGGCTTTTGGCAGGTGATCGCAGCACTGTTGAGGGATGTATGTTCGTGTATTTATTTAGGGGACCCAAATGGTTCAATTATTGTTTTGTGTTGAGACTTGACACAGTGTGGTGCTTGAGTGGGACCCACAATCGATGGGGCTCTTTTGCCGTTACTCGCAAGGGCGCTTTCTGTGATTTGCCTATGCACTTTTGGTAATTTGCTACAGTGAATGGGCCCTGCTACTTGGTGTTATCTCAGTGTTCATTGGTTGAGGATTGCAAGTTCATCTTATTTTCAGAATTCTCATTGGTTAAAGCTTCAAATTTTGGATTCCTCGTGGACCCACCTCGTTTAGTGTCTGCGTCTGTTAAAATTTGAGTGAGACACTCTTGTTGTATTGGCTACATAATTCAATTACTCCTTGTAGAGGACTTCGAAATTCTTGTTTGCGGTCCCCTATTGTTGCTTTCACTTCTCCTGTGATTGGCTTCAATTTCTCTCTAACTCTTGTTCTCTTCTTATACCAGTAAATGCCGAGTAATGCCTGAGGCACATATGATTTGGTTCACTGTTCCAGCTTTACAGTTTGTTACTTCTGTCAGTGTTCCAGAGCTGAATTAGGCACAGGGGATTTTATATGCCTCGCTTTATTGAGCATCCAATTTTATCTTATAACAAAACCCACCAATTATATCATCTAACCAATCATTAACTCTCTGCCTGCACCATGTAAATCTTTGCCCTCACTCTGATCGTAAGTCATGAATAGAAGGAGATGATTTAGATTGGTCTATGTAAACCAAATGCTAGGACATTTTTAACACAGTTCAACTTTACAAGATGGATAAATCTTCTTTTTACAAATTAACATCTACCAATAGTCAGATGCTTAAAACAGCTTTCTTTACATTAAATTGAGGAGCAAGCGGAAGCAGATAAGCATAGTCCCACCTTCCAGTGTCGGCAATCTTGAGATAAGTCCAAAGAATAGTGAACCATCAAAGTTGCCTCAAATCAAAACCACAAATTGGTTTGTCCTTTGCATGTATGTGGCCAATTGGGTTCACTTCCTCCATTTGCTTCTATTGGATTTGAAAAATAATGCCCATAATTAGCACCAGATAAAAAATATTACTTGCACTCCATTTTATTCATGTTGTCCATATATGCATACATTTAATGAATTGGATTCGCTTGTTTAAAATAATGTGATCAGTTTAAATCAAATTATGACATGTATGTAAATGCAGGTAATAATGGTCAATTAGTGGCCAATGAAGAAGCAGGATAAAGAGACATAGAAAAGAACAAACTTTTATGTGCTACTATACAAGAAGTTATGGGCCGTGGCTAAAAGCCTAAAATAACGGGGAATCTTAGTACAGTGGTCATATCAAGCTGATGAGGATGTTTTAATATCTGCAGAATCGATGGAACAAGAGGATTGAGATTTCTCAAGACACCTGTTGGTTTAAAGATGACGTGAATGCAACTCATCGATCAGATATTCTCACTATACTTGAATCAAGTTATCAGCGGAAGAGCACATCAATTAGACGAAAAAATGTTGTTCTAGTAGTCCATTCTTACTGTGAACAAAACAGATTTGAAAGTGAAATGCTGTGTATAATTTGATTCTAAACTTGAGAAAGTCAGGGCAAATATTTAAGTCGATTGAGCAACCTCTGTGGTCTTTTTCTTTAAGGAAAAGCAAAAATGATGGCCAAAGGAATGAAAATAAAAGTTGAAATATTCTTTTATAGAAAAAAAATTCTTATATGAGGTTAGCTTTTCGTTTACAATACTTCTAAAGAACTTCCAAATAGATCAATATTGTATGGTAGAGCCAACAAAAGTAATACTTTCCGGTTGAATGACAAATACTCAATTCCATTGAAGCCAAGGGGTAAGATCTAAGAGAGAAAATAAATAACATCTTTCTGATTCATTATCAAGAAATATCGATAAATTATCTAAATTTTCATATTTCTGCATGAAGTTATTTTGTCTTCCAATTCTGTGGGGGCAGGCCAAAAAATCAATTTCTAAATTTTTTTTTCCCTAGCACCTTCATAGTATTAGGGATGATAAAATATTTTAAATTTATAATACTCTAGGGATTACCCCAATGAAACTTAGGAATGGTATAATTTTTTGTCTTACAAGACAAGATATTAAGCAACTTTTTACCTAGAACAAAATAGTGGAAATAAGCAATATTTTAAAAATCGGACCAGTCATTGAACCGGAAATGAGAGCGATTCAAGATTTAATAGTTTAACCGAGTTCAAACCGGGGTTAAACTGAAATTATAATATAAAATGTAAATTAAAAGTTTTAATATATACATATATAGTTAAAATAATTAAATTATTATAAAGTTAAATATATATATATATAATATGAAAGTATTTAAAAAAATTTCAAATAATTTCAAATTTTCATAAGTTTATAATTTAAATTATCACAAAAAATTCATATTGAACTCAATTTTTAGTTATGTGTCTTTCATTTATATATACAAAGTAATTTTTCACCATTTGAAACTTTAAACTTTGAATATATATACAATATCAAGTAAAGATAATATTATTTTGTAAATATTTAAACAATAATATTTTTTAGTCAAAAATCGGTCAAACCATGAAAATCATAATTGGTTTAATCGGTTTATTATCGGTTCACCAGTTTTTTGACTGATCACGAGCTGGTAACTTCACTTGCTAGCTTGTGACATCGGTCTGATTAACCCTTGCAATCAACAACCTGAAAGCAAGCTAGTCAAAGGTCATTCCCACGACACTCAAGTGGGTAAACATGCCGAGCGACAAGATAATAAAGAGCACAACGGAAGATAAACATTCAAGGGAATCAAAACACGCACAAGTAGGGGCAATGATAGCATAACACGTAGCACAAAGCGTATTAAAGACAAGCATAATGCGCACAAGTACAAAATATGCAATTCGGGCAAATGCAGACAAATGCGGACAAAACTGATTAAAATTCGAGATATCGAAATTAGAAGAGGGGCTACTTCTATTATTCATATAATCCGTCAATACAGTGTTAGAAATGTGCAAGGGAGTCACCAAGCCGCATATTTTATCTCCTAGGCTAGTGCAAAGTTCCTACCATGGTCACCTAACACTCCTCCCTAAAGAGTATTATAAATCAAATCCCAAATTGTAAGAGTAGCCATACTTTTTTCGAGTTATCATAAAGAGTTTTGGGCAAGCTCCTGGTGAAATTTTGCTACAAAATTACATTGGTAGAAAGATAAAAATGCAAGGATTACAGTCATGTGCTTTCTTATTCGCACTGGACAAGTTACCTTAGTAAAAAATATAAGTAAAGTGCAAATACATAGAAAAATGGCAAAAATAGTACACAAGTTAGAATGACTCTAAATTTAGGCTACAAGGCCTCCATCCTATGCTTGAATTATCTGCCAAGTTTCAGCTTGAACGGAACTTGTTTGGTCGATTAACTAGTGTACAAGGTCGACTTGTGACATCGGTCAGGTGACCGGTTCATAATTTTTCCAGTTCAACCGGCCGGTCTGGTTTTTTAAACCTTGGAAATAAGGCAATAATATCTTGTATTACCTCATGGAACTCTACTATTTATATATTGATATATATATACACATACATATATACATACACATAAGTATAATTTTTTAGTTATTTTAAAATTTTAATTATTTAAAAATTAAAAACACATTAAAATTTTATGATGGAGGTAAAAAATAATACTATTTTATTGATTATGTATCAATTTGCTTTCCTTTTCTATTTTTTATATTTACAATTGTTTAAATCAGTTATATATGACTTTACACCTATATTATAGCTTTTTATTTATTACGTATAATTTATAATATCTAATTATTGTTTCTACTTCATGATTTACTAGTATTTGAAATTAGTTAGTAGTTACATATAAATTTGTAATATTTAATTTTTAAATTTTTTATTTTTTTTATCATTCCCTAGCTCACAAGTCTCTGTGAAGCTCCATTACCCTATGGAATTTGAGAATAGGGTAGATTATATTTCTAATTATAAGATGTAAGGTAAGGTAATATTTTAGTTCCAACAATAAGATATGAGATAAGAGAAGGTTGATATACTCTCACCTTGTCTCATCTCCCTCCATCTTTAGTTAGTGTAGTGATATTTGATATTACCTTAAGTATTTTACTCTTCGTTATATTTAAGATTCATACTTAGAATCTTTTATATATATGCCATTAATTAGATTATCACTTATATTACCAATATATATATATATATATTTGAAGAAAATCTATATGTTACATATCGCATAAGTATTAGAAACATGAAGAATGCTTTCAACTTCTGCGACTTTCGACGTCAACATTTTCCTCACTTATATTTTCTCGTCCTTAATAGTTGATAAAATTTCTTATGAATTGTACAAAGACCGACCATTAAATATAAGCTGAAAGAATATCTTTTATTTGGGGAAGTAGATCGATTGAATAGCAGGTACGATTGATTTATTCGGAGCTAACAACAATTACATGAAAAAATAGAGGGTCAATTCTAGTATGAACAGCAGCAACAAATTGATAAATGTTGGTTGAGCAATCCATCTACTTGCGGGAATTGGATTTGCACTGGAAACTGGCATTGGGGTCGGAGTTGGAGACAAAGTCATGTATGGGACTGGCGGATCAGCCGATGAGGATGGCTACCACGATCCGGCACTATAGGTAAGATTTTCTGCAAAAAATTCCAAGAAACGTGGATAAGATATTTTGCTAGTTCTGCATATCTTGATGCTTGCTTCTTCAGGACAAATCAGAGGATAATGAAATGGAAGCATGAATAAGAAGGCATCTCTTTAAGGAAAGCTTGATAGAAAACTGACCGTACCAGATTTTTAACTACGTAACCAGAAGTATATCATACTCTGAACATCTGTTGTGCTAACCTTCTCAATATTTTGCCACCCCTATGACCACGATAAACACATTTTGTCACATTACATCCCGTTGCCGAATATGTCACGTATTCGTCGCCGATAACTAGGTTCGATCCATTGCAGTGTAAATTATAGCACGAGACATCGAGGCCTGATGGAATGCATTGCAGCCTGGAGAGCAGGACAGAAGCACAGCTTGTCAAGACAAGATGAATATATAACTAATGAAAAATTCAAATGCAGCTTACTTGAGATCAACTGATCCACAAGTGCATTTGATGCAATTGTTGGCAGTTAGAGCATGTGAAACATTTGGTACTATAAGACTCTCGTTGTACCAATTCAGACTCTCTGATGAACATGTTACAAAGGAAGGTAATTCCACTCCTAATTTGCCAAGGGTTGAAGTAAATTTTGATTTGTTGGATCAATTAAGGAAAATTCAACGGAATTCAAAATTGTGGCAATGTTTTTTCTCGTCTTAAATACTTATGAATAAAGACCATTTAATGCACATTTTTAAATAAATCAACAATTAGGATAAGCAGAAAATTAAAACTTCCACCACCACAATTCGGAATTCCCCAATACATCAAAACTCATTACCCATCTACAACGACTCAACAGCTGTATGATCTGTTGGTAAAGTGTTTGGTATTTAATTCTTACAAAACCAAGTCTTTAAATTGTCAATTACTCTACTCTGTGGCCTGTTTTCCAGCAAGTACAGAAAGCTAAAAGTACACTGCAAAATAAACAAGAGGCACCAAACTTGCAGAACTAATGTTCCATTAGACATACCAATCTGCAAGGGGATCAGCTAGTATGTCTCCGGGGTCATCCGCAGCTTGGCCTAGCCCATTGATATTCTCTAAGTTGGAAATAGTAGTACCATATACTGCTGCTATTTTGCTCAAGTTCTCCCCTTTTTGTGCCACATATGACATATAAACTGTGGTTTGCCCATTGTTTATCATTGTTCAAACATGTACAAGGCAATGGTATTATCAACACTCCCCCATTTGCCGATGGCATTTATGCTGTTCGCACTCATAATCCGATCAGCACTAAGAAGGCCACCAAAACCCTCAGAAATGGTATCAACGGTATCAGATGGTTGAATTGCGTAAGTAGTTGACATGGACCTCCTTATTCCAACCACACATGGACATGAAATGGGTATGTTGACGCGTGTTTTGGCTCTGAGAATTTGATTTCCAAGTGATGGTGCTATTGGGAAGACAGAGTTTGCAGTCAATATATCAGACACATCTAAATGGAAGCGAGATGCAATTTGGGAGAGTTTAGAATCCCATGGCAAGAAGCAAAGGCGGAGAGATGGGCAGGAATCCGAGGAATTACAAGGTTCAATAATTGATTTTGTTTGTACTAGACATAAAACCCTGAACAGTGGCAGACGCAAGAGTTGGGTTGGAACAAACTGCGGGTGGCTTCTCATTTGCAGAGTTGGTTAAATGCAGAAGAAAGGAGACAAGGTGATGGTACCTTCTCTTGTCTTTCTTGCATTGTTTCAACGAAGTTGTAGTAGACAGGATAGTTGGAAGCACATGGTGAATATCTTAGCGTGGAAGGTGATTTGGAGTTTTGGATGACCAATAGCCTTCTTAATGTATGTTTGCAATATTCTGGATTTAAACTTAAGATATCAAAGAAAAAAAATTCTTAAAATATTCAGGTGTCATTAAAATACTTAAAGTACCGGCAGGTTCTAGATTTAAATTCAAGATAGGAGGAAGAAAAAATTCCTAAGACAATCTAAAATTACTGCAACACTTAAGGTGCGGGCTGTAATTTTGCATGTTCTTGAAGGGAGGGAAGAGATACCGTTACATGCATTTTGTGAGTGTCAGGATGTAATAAACAACAAACCTACCAGTCATCGGTTTGCATGCAACGTGCGCTTCAGAGTCTGTGGACCGTCCAACAATTTAATGACAACGACCGACATTATTCTGTGTGCAACAATCTTTTATCCTTTTGGAAACTGGTTCCCGTACCGCAGCTTACCATTAATTTTTGATTCTTTTGTTAAGGATTCTTTTATTAATTCAAGTTTATCAGCATTCCAACTTCTAAGGCGGGTGCAACAAAATGACAAAATATCCTATTATTTCCCTTTTTTTAATAATATCCGATTATTTCTTATGCAAAATATTCAATTCAGCAAAATTTTATTACAAACATAATATAACATGGATAAAAACATACAATTATATTAAATTCTAAATGCACTAGTACGTTTTTGCTGTAAGTACATTAAAAAAAAAGTTCACAATTTTTGTAAGTTTTGCAAAATATATATACCTATTTGGGAATTGCAATATATATATATATATATGTATTATTGTCGTATGGAATATATAAAAATTTATATAATATAATAACTATTTATTTATCATACAAAATTTATGAAAACTTATATATTTTTTTAAATTTTACATACAGAATATGTAAATGTATAAATAAATAGAAGTTTCTTGAGTACTCATACTTACGGTGGTCCTAGGTACTCAGAGCATGAGATGCACGGTAATGTCAACACGTAGACAAGTAACTTATTTATGCTAGTTGCACTAAAACGAAGATGGGTCTTACATTTTGCCCTTTACCCATATTGCCCTTGTTGCTTGTAAACAAAAAAATGGAGCCACAATTATTTCAACAGAGCATCTTGGAGCAGCATTTTCAGAAAGAACTTGTTCAACAAGGCTTAGATTTGAAGACAACGAAAAGAAGAACACGGTGGGAGGAGCATGGTGGGTTCCCTTAAGTACATTGGTAGCTAGAGGGAAGATCATCAGCAAGTACAGAAAGCCATCAAAGGGAAGCTATTGATGGTGGCAAAGTTCTTACAAATTTTGCTTTGTTTGCTCCATTAATTGGAATCATGGCTACACTAGGTGGGAAACCAATAAGCATTTCGATGCCAATCATTATTTCACTCCCTCCAACTTTTTAAACCTATGGTTTTCTAATCTTTTTCCTTAAATTCCTTCTTCCTATAGCAAAATGATAACCTTTTGTTGCACTAATACTCCTAAATTTAGTCCCACAATATCTAAGTTTAATAATTTTCAATTTCTTGCTTTTCATCTTATAGTAAGCTGAATACTCCGAAGTGCGAATGGCCCAAATTTCTAGTGTCTCATATCATACAATCATTATTTTTTTGGTGAATCTCACACTGCAACTTCAAGGGTCAAGGACAAAAAGGTTAAAGGATTGTTAAATTGTTTGAAGTGCACAATTTCTCTTTTGTTGAAAATTGATCTGCTTTAATTGATAATTATCTTTATTACCATGAAATTTGAATGCTAATGGTGGATTTGAGTCAAATTTAAAAGAATTGTTCTTAATTTGATTTTTGAGAAATGGTATTTAGCTATTTGCTTATGTGCTTTGCATTTTTACAACAATTGACATTAAGTTGAAATAAATATGTAAAGATTAATGATCGAATTCATGTATTTGTAACAAAGAAGAAATTTTATCAATTATAACATTGAATAATTTTTATTAGATTGAATTGAATCTAAAAGAAAAAAAAATGCTTTTAAACTGTAGGAAAACATATTTGCATACACCAGTAAGCTCTTCTACAAACAATTCACTTCATTTTCCAAAATAAGATTTTGTAATTTATAGGAAAAAAAAGAAGATTTCTAAGTAGAATCCAAAATGCAATATATATTATTGATAAGATCATAACAAGAAGAAGAGAGTAAGTAATGAGTTTCAAATTCATTGTAATTTGATCATTACATTATCGTTGAAAATTGCATAAAAATTGCTCTCATTTTATGGGTTAGAATACGTAAAGCTACAATTTAAAATTTCTTTCACTTTCATTATTATTAGCACACTTTGTAGTCAATGGGCTTTTTGTATTTAGTATTGCAAACCACATAAGGGTTTTTTTTTTTACTCCTAAGTTTATGTTTGTAAAACATCTTTACACCCAATTAACTGATGGGTTAGAATTCAACTCAGTCACAAATCTTTTTGCTCTTGGTGTTGTAAACTTGCAGATGATACTTTTAATACTTCTGGCCTGAATAAAGGAAATTGTAGATGTTCTTCATTCCAAGGGAACCAAAGCTACTCTCTTGCAGGTTGTTCTATATTATGTGTTTGATTGCCAATCAGGTACCTTCATGTGCATGACCATTAAGACCATTATGATGGCAAAAATTTATTTCTTTAACCTTCTTATTGTTTTTAATTAATTAGATGTGTATAGCCTATCTCTATTATGAAATTAATATTATATTCCATAGAATATACTGTAAAGTGCATGTATTTCAGTTATGGATGTGAAGTTGCAAAACTTCATGCTATAGCATTGCTTACGAATCTAGCATTCATGCAAAATGCAAGATTCTGACCCAACCTATGCATAGAGATGTACCATATGTATCATGCACCAAAATTAAAAAATCCTACTATTCATTTTAGATGGCAAACCAATATAAAGAAATTCTAATTTGCCTATTTCTTTCCTCTTTGTTCACTGACTTTATGCATCTTTATTTGTTTTGTTTGTTTGTGATGCGTGACAATGATTAGTCTCAACATGCCATAATACCTTAGAGGTAAAATTGTTTTGTCTATCTGTAAAAAAGGTTAAGATATTTCTAAGTTTGGTGGTCAAGTAAAGAATTAAAATGTATAGCTATAAGAGAAGACAACATGCCATATGTATATTCGCATTCCTTTGTCCTTATTATAAGATGCACTTTGGCTTATTATGAAAATATAGTGTCTACTTTCTCAATAAAACACCAATGCCTTTTGACCTACAAGAAGATGGGAAACTAAATATATTTGATAATCCTCCTATGATATTTTGCTGCTTAGATGGAAGATTTACACAGTAGGTTTGTTTGGAACAGGTTTTTATATGAACATGTATGGGTAACTAATGCACAATCGGTTGTATTTTAATTGCACTATAATGACAGGAAAGGTAGGTTAAAGGTGTTGATAGTTTAGAAGGGGGTAATTACATTCATGAAGTGTAGTAACAAACAATCTTGCAACTTTGACATTGTAAAGAATCACATTTCAACTTTCACATTTTTTATAAAGCTTATTGTTATGTATGCTTTTAAATTTCAATCAGAAATGCTACTAGGATATCTTCGGAGATTTGAAATTGGAGAGGGAGGATTGGTTTTGTGGATTGGAAGCTTGAGAAAGCAAATCTACATTATCTTGGCAAGACACTTGAGCAAGTGTTTTTAGTGATAGTTTCTCTTAAGTTTTGTGACAGAATATTTTATCTACTTTTCAAGGTAAGTCTTGCTTCGGCTTCCACTCTAAGAATTATAATTTCATTATTTGCATTTTTGGTTTATTCTATTTGCACTTATAGGTTATATTCAAATACAAAGCTCAGCATTCCTTGAGAATTGATTATCTTTTAGGATCACTTAACTCATCAATTGATCAAGAAAACAAACCTTGTGATACTGGGATGGATGGTTGATAATGGATGCAAAAAAGGATGTAAAATTTAGTCTTTCAGGGAACAACTAGTAATCCTGGATATTCCACCATTCATATTACAAGTTGTAATTGTCTGCTACTATGTAATTGTGTTTGGGTTGTACTACTTCTGGTGTAACAACTTATGTACCATATAACCCTATTATGAGGAACGCACAAAGTTAACTTTTGCTTGAAATTTCTTGTTCAATTATTTATTGAAGATTAGAACATAACATGAACAGTTGATACCCATCTTACATTGAGAATTTGACTATCCTGAAGAATCCAAATAAGGGCTACTTTACAGAACCAAGACAAAATTGAATGATAGAATGATTTCTTCTAATTTTCTAAACAAGTATGTAGAAAAATAATGTTTCTTTGTTCTAATGGAGTAAATCAATACACAAGAAAAAGAAAGATGGTATGTTAAGTACTCAAAATACAAATGCATGTAAATCAAATAAGATGTTGAAAGGAGGAGGTTTATTCATTCAAATCCTTAAGCATTTGTCTAAATCATGCTTTAAGAAATGTTGAGTTGTTAGGATAGATTAGCAAGGTGATTCCTTGATAAGAGTACACATTCATCTGAAATCACAAAAGAATTAGAATTTAATTTGTTTAGAATTAAATTTAAAAATAATTTTACACATAAATTCAATCTTAAATAAATTAAATTCTCATTATTCCAAATAAAAAGGAATATATTCACTTTAATTGTTGGCCCACTATCATGCTAGTTTCCTTGAATGTTTTTTTCTCATATGCATTAAAGATCTCATAGAATAACTAGCTGCGAAATCAAATTTTGCAGACCCATGCTTGCATGTAATCTAGTTAGTCGATGTTGGCTTTATGTTTTAATTATGCATTGTATTTAATTTTATTCATACTGTTGCTATATGTAGTCATTATGTATCATGATAATTTTATAGACAGATTGTAAAGTGATAATTTAAAGAGGTAAAATTTAACTAATGTGTCACCTTCCCATGCGATTTCCAAGCCAAGCTCCCGTTTTCATGCACAACTATGTAATATACATATTATTTGCTTGAGAATTGAGAATATCACTGCAAAAATTCATTGAGTGTTTGGGGCAGCTTGGAACCATCATTATCATTTTTAGAGTTTTTTAAATTATTTGGTGGCTATTGCAATAGCTACTATATTTTTGAATTTTTTTTAATATTTAGCAACGGTTCTATGTTTTGAATAAATTAAAAAAATTGCCAACATTTTTAAGCAACTGCCATTGTTTTTGAAAAGAAAATTTCTAAAAAAGATAATAGCATGCTATATTTATCTATTACACGCTAGACTTTTCAATCTCAGTTAAAAGATTGTAACAACATCACAATCAACCAAGTTCAGAGCCAATATGGGAAGTAAAAATGGAGCAAACAATTTTTTTTAAAAAAATGGATAAAATTCTCAGATCAAAATTTCCAATCCTAAATACATCAAATGCATATAAAAAATTAATTTTCCATTTCCTAACTGCGCTTGAGCCTTGTTGTGATGCAGTTCGAGCAAATGAATATATGATAACCTGTCAGGCAAAAATCCCAAGTCACTTATCTTTCAGAAGCACTTATTTTGTCTTGAATTAATGGCTTTTTGAGATAAATAATTAAGAATAATACAAAATAAAGCCAATGCAAACCAGAACTTCAACCTCCCAAATATCCATATTTACAGTTAGTTTAATATACATTATATATCTAACTTTTGTCGCTTATAATATAAAGAGCAAGTCCAGTCAAATGCCTCAAGACTCCAGTCAATAAATTAATTCTAATTCTTCGTGTACAACATAATTCACAAAATCAGAAGGATGCAAAGAAGAATCATTCAAAGCTAAGAACTTTATTGTGAACATAGAATTCATCTTTACAGAACAGAAAGTAAAAAATTTCCCAAATTCCTATTTTCCAAATTCAATATGAGTTTGGCTTTAGCTCATGACAAACTCAAACAGAATCCCTCAAGCAACTGTTAATAATAAAGAGTGGCGAAAAGGAAACACAATAAATTTGCTACACTTAAAAGTTTATTTTCCAGGTTGTTTACTCAATCATGATATTCAACAAACGCAATATGTGACTATAGAGCATACACACAACATAAACTATCCCATTTTGGCCCACAAACCCAAAAATAGATAACAAATTAAATGCCCACATGGATGGATCCATATTGAAAACTTTATTGAAAAAAATTATTTTTTTAGGGTATTAATAGAATTATTCAGTGCAATGAGAAGCTTGAAAATACCTTCATTATATTAATCACTTTATTGTCACAGAACTCAACTCCAATTGGATGGCCAAAGAAATTGTAAGAAACCAAAATAGTCAATAAACACTTGGCAGAAGTAAAAATAGTATATCACTCTTTGACTTTCTGTCTTTAGAAATCTTCTTTTGCTGAAGTTAGTCCATGAAAAATTACTCCTCTCTCTTTGATAGAAACAAAGAAGTTCCAAACAAGAACAAGCATAGATATATACCAGTAACGATGACATTGTTAAGCCTATTTCAATGTATAAGGCGCAGTTCATGAAGAAACCAAGGAACTTTTAAACTAAATAAAAAGCCTTCTTATGGCACAAAAATAAAAGCCATCATATGAGATATGTATGGATGTAACAATTCTACAATAACACCTGAACTTTTTTTGCTTAAGGAGAGAACTGCAATGATAACCATTAGCTTAATGAACTCTTCCGGTTCAGTAACATAAGTTAAAGCTTACACTGAAGCAGTCCAATTGGAAAATTAATATTTGGATTTCCTTGAAGCAAGAAACTATAAGGAGAAACGGAAAAGGTAAACAGAAGATCACATTCTAATACATTAGAAGTCTACATAACAATAATGAGAGATGACTTTTTTAAATTAATGAATGCAACTTAAAGCACTTCATATGATTTCTAGAAGAGCAGACGACATGCACTACTTAAAGAAGACTCAGCTTGGCTCTATTACTAACCCAAATTTTATTACAAGTAATTCCATTATCCTTTGTATCAACAATATTGGAACATTATCAAATCTGCATCTCAAATAATCACAAAGCATGTAACTTTAGTTTAACAATCACTAGTTAAAAGATAACCTTTCCTGACTCTGTTTCTTGAAAAAATTTCATGCTTGTAAAAAACATATATAATTATCAGCAACTAGCAGCAAATATGAAACATTAAACAACCATCAAACAATGCATATTTTTTGGCCAAATTAATCTTATGTCGTAAAGAGATTTCTTGGCAACTTGTAAAACGTACAAGTAATTTTGACCTTGATTATGGATTTAAGCTCCAAATAAAAGGAAGTCAGAGAATTTCTATGCTAATTTAGTAAAGAATAAGAAACTAAAGCCAAAACTAGAATTTCTCAATTAACTTAATTATTTGTTAAGTATATATGGTGGGGAATATGAATAAACTCAACTTTGGAATTGAAGGATTCTTGAGAATGTCAATTACCACTACAAATTGATTCTAAGTACAGATTCAACTGTCAAACACAAAGATCTTGGACAATCATAATATTCCTTTCAAAAATTAAGATGTCTCAAACTGGAATTCACAAACAATATATTTATAAGGAAGGAAACCACATTAATACATGGCTTCTCTAGTAAGAACAGAACATCTAATTAATATTGCATACATATAGTTATTTCCTATGAATTTTGTAATTTGCAAAATTGCACAGCACTGTGTCTAATTATCTATTTCTCTATTTATGGTTATTTCTTCACAAGGCATCAATTAGTGAACAAAAACTAATCAATAAGCAGTCTCATTGTCAACTCAGTAGTAATTCATGATTAGTGAATAATCTTAGGAAACATATAGAAAATACATTGCGTAGAATTGATCAAGCAAACAAAAAAGAGAGAGAAACGGGAGATCGTACCGAGATGAGAGCTTCAAATTGAGCTCAAATATTAAGGAAGCTTCGAGTCCAATTGAGCTTGAACATAAAGGGAACTTTGATCAGTCAAAGTAAGGATGAGTTGAGGTTGCATTTTTTTTCCACAGCTTCAATACTTAAATTGTAATTTTGGTTTTAGAGAAGAATGACAATGACAATTTTAGGTTTAGAGAACAATTAAGCAACTAAAATGAGGTTTCAAATTAAGCTTGAAATTGGGATAAGCTTTGTATTGAATTTTAATCTTAAGGAAGCTTCCTGTGCTTGAATGACAAAGCCACAAAAACAGAGATGGAGGTTGTGTTGAGGATGAGATTCTTGCTTTTAAGGAGAACAAGGATTAGTTTATGAGGAAATCGGGTGGTTTTGGATCTGATGGGTTTGTTACCCGCTCAATTTGCTATTTTGTTTTGCATTTAAAGACAAAGGCACTGTAGTCATTCTACTACTCCTCTCACATTACTTAAGCCCATATCAATCAGTTGGGATTAAGGACCAAAATGCAAGTAAAACTTTTAAATGGCTGGGATGGTATATTTTTCTGGTACTCATGCTTTAAAAATTAGTATGCTAGAATGCCCCATATATCCATTTCACCAAATGGAGAGTGATGTACTTTATTTTTTGAAGCTCCAATCTGATGAGGACTCTAGATGCTCTTTCTGAGATCTAAAGTGAATAAGAGGATTTCCAAGGATCAACCAAACAATATGCCAAATCATTTCAACATATTATAAACTTTGTCAATTAGTCACTGCAGCAAGAGTACAAACTAATTTGATTTCCCACCAATGAATGAAAAGCCTATACATGTTATTCATTGGCATCTAATATGAAGAAAAAAGGACAAATAGACAACTATAGTATACATTTGGCATCAAAGATATGCTCAGGAAATCCAGGATGATGTGGTTTCTATTATCACCATAGAAATTTCACATAACTATAATTGATGTAGTCCATGGTACTGTTTCTCACTTTATATTTACCAAGATATCTATGAACCATTAGTAGTCAATGAATCCCACAAGAACAAATACCATAAAATGAATTGACAAAAATACTAATTGCTGCTATTATATAATGTATCTGAAAATGACTCAAATCTTTTTTGCAATTCAAGACATTGCCTTCATGAATTAGCTCTTTCAATTGAATTTGTTGTCATAGCCCTACTACCTCTTTAAACTAGTCTAGATACATACAACTAGTGAAAACATTATTATCTTATCCTTCTTGCCCACTTGTATGCTTGAAGACACAAGCATTAAGAATGCATCAAAATAACATAAAAGAAGCAGTTTGATCATCTCAATTTTGGTTATATAGGTCTGATCATCACAAGCTCGGTAGGAATGGGATTGGCCAATTGACACTTAAGTTTCTCAATCTTCATGTCCAGGAGTATTTGTACAATTTTGCAGGCAATAGTCAATCCGTAACAAAAATAAGGTTTTGATATATTCTGATCTCACCATGTTTTATTGTGATGGATGCTCTTTTTATGTTGTAACTATTCTTGAGTTTTGCAAATCATCACAGAATCAGGAATGAAAATTGCATCCTTGAGATAGTTGCAAGTCTATAAAACCTTAGGGATAATGCTTAGGCAATTTTATATTTTAGTTAGAGGCAAGATTCATTTATAAATAATATCATCATACCTCTACTCCAAGGTTCCACTGCACTGCAGCAAGTGATCTTGAAAGATCCGCATTTGTTGTCTACAACCATTCAAAAATATTCATTGCAACAAACTCGATCTAAGTATTTGTGTCGCTTAAACTTTATTGCATGATAAACTATTTGCCTAAAGATGTGATAAGAAAAGTGATATATTAATATGATCCGGCATAAACAAATTGCACATTGGATTACACCTCCAATTTAGTTATGTGTGTAAGAATTTCCATCCTAGTATTATTATGTTTTTGCTTTCTAACTTAGCAACTTCTATTGTTTCCATCATAGCCGTCTGCAACTATAAAGCCTGGAACACCCTAAAAGGCACACAAACCTAGCCCGAGAGTCTGCAATTTAGATTAAAGATGCCACTGATTTTAAAAAAATAGCTTAAAAACTCACACAAGAGCCATAAATCAAATGAACACCTTTAATCACAACATTCACAATCGACAACAAACGATCGCGTATAAACGCTGCAAAAATTACTAAAAGTACAGTTAGCCAAAGATACCACCAAAATAGCTTATATTGTGCAAAAATATGGTCATAACTTTCTTGTTCAATGAAGACAGACAAAATGCCGGAGGAACTCATACTCACCGAAGTTTTCATCTTAATCCCAACTGTTGAGAGCGCCGTCGCAAAGAAAGTAGTGCCGAACTCTTCCGTGATCTACCACAAGTCCGAAGTATGATCCGTAGCAAAGAGATCTCTAAATCTGGTGGCTTTCATCCTCACCAATTCGTTCTGCTACTCTTTCATGTTTAATGAGAAGGGCCCTCTATTCATTCTATTACTTCTCCCAAACGAAGGAAAGCAGTTCCAAGTCACTTGGAGTTAAGGGCAGAGATGCAATTGAAACTTTTCAACGGCCCAGAATGCAATACTCATCCTTAAAGAATGAGTATGCTAGAGGGAATGACCGGCATTGTTGATTAGCACCGTTGACAGCCACAAACAGATGGCAGAAGAAGGCGGTAGCGGCTCAAGGGATGGGGTGTTCGACTTGGATGCATTTCTCTATCCGCATTGCTGGCATTCTACCTTCTCCAGAATAGATAAGGGCACAACGGTCTTTCTATTCGACTCCTCAATTGTAACCAAGCAGTTTCAAGTCATCAATCATGAACGACCTACATTGATCCATCCTATTACATTGATCCATCCTATTATCAACGGCTGACATTTTTTAAATTTTCGGTACTCATCGTTACTCATGCTTTTAGAATGAGTACATGAGAATTACCCTATATAAATTTTCACAAAATATGGAAGATTTCGGTATCAAAACAATTTTTTTTTTTTTTATCAACGCACCTAGTTATGTTGCCGGTACTTTGTGAGAGCAAATAGACCCCTAACTGTATGTAACGACACCCTGTCTGCTCTCAATCGGCTCTTCTTGCCACCTGCTAGCAGCGCTCTTCTGATAGATATTTAACCCTAGTGCGGTCGACCCGCTGCTGTATTTGAATCCATTCTGGAGGCATGACGGGCCGCCGTCCCGAAAGACCTTTATCGGAAAATTCACGCGCTACCTATTTATCAGAACGGAGAACACCTTCGGATGTTGAATCCTCTATGACTGACATCAAGAAGCGAAGACTAGTCTTCCAGTCGGAAACCTTAACCCGCTCCTATAAACCCAATAAGAATCTGCGCACTTGGAATAGGTTCGAAGCCTTTCATTCTTCTGCTCCATCTCTTAGGAAGAGGAGGAGAGGAAAATCCAGCAGGGATGTTTGTTCTCGGGAGTGGGTTTCTTCTTCACAATATTGTTCTAACTATAAGAGTAAGGACAATGGCAAACCGAGTTTAGAAGTTTGGAATTTGAAAAATAAGTGCTTGAATTCTCTTTCTCTGAATTTGTCAGAAAAATCCGAGGTTTTTTTTTATTTTTCTCTTTTCAATTTTTTTTTATTGAGTAACGATTTTGGAATTTTAATGATCTCTAGGACTATGACTTTTGGTTTGTCTTCATAATTTAAGTCCTTAATATGCTTCTCGTTTTGATGCCACTCTTGGGCATTGGGACTGTTATTTATGTTGCCAGCATTTTTCAGAAACCTTTTATTTTTATGCAGATAAGGTTGTGATCGTTTCGTACAACATACTTGGAGTTGAAAATGCATCGAAGCATATGGATTTATATTCTAATGTTCCACGTAATTTCTTGGAGTGGGACAGACGGAAAGGGCTCCTCCGTGAAGAGATAAATAACTACAATGCAGGCATTTTGTGTTTCCAGGTAATTCATTAACGGCTTATGGAAACATCTGAATTTTTCTTACTGTAATGCAGACAACAATGTATGTTAGAATGTCAATATCTCATTGTTTGTCCTCAAGTAATTTAGAAGTTAGATTGGTTGAAATTGAACTTATATGGATACAGGAAGTTGATCGTTTTAATGATTTGGATGACCTGTTTCAAAATGATGGCTTTAAAGGTGTTTACAAGGTATGTTTTATGCAAATTTGAACTGACATATTATTGTTTGCAGTCCGATGAAGAAATCATTTAATTTAGCAGCTTACCAAAATAATTATTATCTATCATCTTCAGGCTCGCACAGGGGAAGCACATGATGGTTGTGCTATATTCTGGAAAGATAAATTGTGGGTTCCCGTTGCCCCTCAGATATTTAAGTATTTCTTTGGAGTTTTGCCATATGCTGTTTAAATTGTGGAATTGTACCTTATATTAATTTGTTTTGTGTCTGACATTGGTTAACTGTTGCCAATAAGTACTTGATTATATGTGGTTGGACTGACCTCTTAACAGAATTTGAATAACTCAAAGAAGTCATATTGATAATGGTAGCATATAGTTTTTATGGCCATTCTAACTCTCTGTCGCAGCTGATATGAATCTATCTTTAATGATTACTTTACTTCTCATTTTTCATTTTTAATAAACTTGTAGCACACATTTCAGATCAGCATAACGCTAGTCATTCTGCAATTTTTATCATTCTCCCTTGTTGCCAATCTTCCTGAATTGAGGGAAATCATATTTCAAATGTAGATTTACCCTTTTGCATCAAGAAGATATAGAGTTCAGAAGATTTGACCTTCGTGACAATGTTGCCCAGTTGTGTGTTTTGGAGGTATATATGTTTTGATCTGCTGCTTGGTTGTTTGTGTTTTAAATTTAATTTATTGTTTTATATTTAGAGATTCTATTTATGGGATGTGATGAAATTCTTTAGCCACATTATTACCCTCCTATTGCCATTATGTTACAGAATTCTTGTTCTTTTCTTTATTTCCTTGATTTCATGTTATTCTTGTTGCTGTTTTCATTAGCATTCATTTGCTATTGCCTTTTTTATATCAACTTTGACTTGGATTGAATGTAATGAAATGTACTTTTCCTTTTCATATGTGTATACAGCTTTACAAAATAAATATGGACTTGAAGATGGTTTTATCATATGCAAAATCCAATGTTGTTTCTGCTGAATTGATCTGCAGATTACTTTTTGTTTTTCCCCATTGTTTGCTGTTCAAATGTTATTTCCTTTAGTTGGTTCACACGCATTTGTTTTGGAAGACATGCCTGCTCATTCACCTTCTTAATCAGTTTGTATCTTCAAGTGATTGACTAGCTTCAACCTAGTCACTTGATTCCTCCTCATTCCACCCCTCCCCCCTTTTTAAATTGTATTGTACCCAGTTTTTTGTGCATAAAGTGCTTGCATGTTGTATGGAAGCCATTTATGCTTTGTGTGTGTCTTCTTTATTATCTCTTTGTCTATTGTACAGGTAAACCATGATAACCTGAACTCTGGCTCATGTAGCCAAAGAACAGAGTAAGTTTTATGCATCTAAAATGAGTAAATTAAGCATACAATGTAAGAACAATGTTTTTTATTTTCCCTTTTTTTCAAATCAAGATTTCCCCAAATTCAGTTGATGAAGTGCTTTACACATTTTCTAAGTATTGAGAAACATGGTTAGGGTTTACAGAGGAGTAGAGAGAGATACTAAAGAGAATTAAGGGAAAGCACTGCTATATTATTGAATGAATAAGGTGTTGAATTGTTACCTAGAACATAACTCTACTACTCTATTTATATAGAGTTATTAAGAATTATAAAGACCTTAATATCTTTAGCTTTGGGTATAAGACAAGCAAGCTCATAACTTGAACTTGAATTTCCTAAGTCTAAGCTTGTTATATAAACTTAAACTCCCAAATGCAATGAAACTTAACAATAAAAAAAATTGATAAATACCAAATTTGACAAACAACTTGCCAACACTTTCCTAAATAGAAATATTCACAAACCCCAAAACTTCACTAGAAATACTAATAGCTTCTAGAAGTCTTCTGCTAACTTCCTTTAAGCTACTCCCTCAACTTTGTAGCCAAAAACACTAACACCTATGGTTGGATACGGCTTTTAGAAGTCTCATCAACATCTTAGCCAAAAACACGAATACCTATGGTTGGACATAGTTTTTAGAAGTCTCCTTAACTTCCAAGCCAAGAGGTTCACCAACACCTCTTCTAGAAGTCTCCTCAACTTCCTAGCAAAAAAAACTAACACCTTGCATAATTAGCCCTTCAACTGTATTTGATGGGAACAAACTAGGCATGAACCAATCCAATGCTAAGCAGGTAAAATCAGTGGTTTAAGCCATCTTAAACAGAGGATAGTCTCACCAAATTAGACTTATGCAAACATAAGTTACTAAACAGTGTCTCACATCACATAAAGACACCAAAACCAAACATGCATAACACCAAACAACAAAAATTTGCCCGCAGCAAAATTGCAAGAACTGAAGCTACACTTAACACCTTGCTAGCACTGAATTTGTTTCCATTGGACTGTTGCCATACCTTCACTGGCCCAAAAATGAACTGTGGTGGCTTACACAACAAATTTTAATGTCAACACACTAGAAATACAAAACTGCGACACCTTTCCATGCCAAACAGCCATGGCATACCCAAAATAGAACAACTGAAACCATGAAAACACAAATTCTTAGCTCTTGAAGCAAGATATCACACAAAACTGTGCAAACCCATTGCCTTGCAACTAAAAAACTCCACAGGACATTATAAACAGAACTTCCATAATTTAAATAACACTGAATGTTTCAAATTGTGCTCCAAACACTTCAAAATCAACCAATGCAACAAGTCTTCATGGAAATCAGAGTTGTGGCATCCACCAAGAGTTCCATCGATCCACAGACCAGAATTTAATGAGCCCAAGCAACACCAAACCACAAAATGCAATAAATTGTACCATACACTCCATAAAGGCAAAAGAAACCACAGAAAATCGCACAAAATCTGCCATTTAGATGACTGAAACAAGAATATCTCATTTTACAGTGATGAAATCTTCCCAAAATCAAAGTGTTTTCCAAGAGGTTCCCAAAGCACTTAGGCAACCCAAAAATTCACTAAAGATAACACTTAGATTGCAGAACCAACTAAAGCTGCACCTAAACTACCAGAATTGTCACAAATATGTCTCAATTAATTTTGAACGCCCAAAACCACTGAACTCTGCCCAGACCTCCAATATCAAATAACCAAAAAGAACCACACCAAATTGTGTACAAAACCATTCAAAATAGCTTCAAACTATGTAATAATTCAACAAAAATCAGTCCTTACGGCACGATAGCACTAGGAACAGCAACCAATCAGCTAGATAAGAACCTCATGGGACAACTTGATTAAAACAAGGGAGAAATTATCCAAATTTAAAAAACCACAGTTAGAGGTGTCAAGTTGCAAAACCAACCATACAAAAATGTTCAAAACCCACCGGAGATACTAACCCCCCCCCCCCCCAAAAAAAAAAAAAGGCATTGCTTCTTGAAATGCCAACATGTGTCACCTGCTCTCCCTGGGTGTGGGCCTCGTGAACCTCTTGGAAACCCGCACATGTGATGCATGTGCCACTTGGGAAGTTTGCCATTCTCCGATCTATCCTCTGATCAACTAGTTCTAAATTTTGGCCACCAGAGCTACATGAAACCCTTCAAACAGAACCAAACTAATACTTTTGTTCCCCCTTTTTTTTTGGTTTCTTTTTTCTAATTTTTTTCTCTCTTTTTTTTTTCTTCCTTTCTTTTCACCAAAATTCAAAAGCTTATTGAACAGTAACTACTCTTCTTCCTTTTTTTCAAAAAAAAATTAACTAAAACCCAAATACGAGAGCCAATAAAACACAACCTAAAATAATTTATAGTGGCAATACAACTATCTTTTAGGTTGTTGAAAGCATGACCTTAACAAGCGATGACACTGCTTTGATACTATATTGAGAAACATAAGTTTAGAAAGGAAGAAAAGACAGCAACCAAAGAGAATTAAGGGGAAATATTGGTATGTTATTAAATGAATAAGAGATTGAATTGTTATTTAAAGTATAACTCTAATGCTTGATTTATATAAAGTGACTAAGAAATATAAATACCCCAATACCTTTAATTTTGGGCACAAGATAAGCAAGTTCATAATATAATATAAGCTCATAATATAACTTAAACCTAATTATTAATAAGGAAAAATGCAAAATACCCATTTCAACTTTGGGAAGGTTGGAGTTTACCTCTTCAATTTTGGAAACCTGAATATCACCCTCTTAATTATACAAAATTTGGAATTAACACTCATTATCAACTTAGTTTTCCACAAGAATCATAATATTATAATATTTTGATATATCTTGTCTTTTTTTTTCCACATAATTTTAGTTTTATATAATAAATCAAATTAGATACATATAATTTTATTTAAATGCTTGAAAATAAATTGTGAAAAAAATGACGTGATAAATCAATATGCTATAATATTGTGATTTTTATTTGAAAAGTTATATAATTTGATAAAATGGAAAACTAAATCAATGATTGGTGCTAATTGCAAGTCTGGTATAGTTTGAGGAGTGATATCCATGAGGAGTGATATCCAAGTTTTTAAAATTGAAGAGGGCAAAATCCAACTACCTCAAAGTTTAAAGAGTTATTTTGCATTTTTCCCTTATTAATTTTACTTTCTAACACTGAGTTACCAAATTTAGATGCATGGGATTCTAGTTTATGCAGCATATACTGCATCTGCCATTCAAATATAAAAACATGCCTAAACACTCGCTCACATATGTACTGCACACACAATATAGCTGTGTAATTGAACGAGTCATACCAAGGCCGTGGATTCTTCACTTTTTCCCCTTTGTGTCTAATTTATCTACATCTATCAGGACACCATCTACTAGAAATAAAAGATTTTTAGTAGGAAATATACATGTGCTGTTCAATCCAAATCGTGGAGACATCAAGCTAGGCCAGGTACATTGTGTCCTCCATTTCTCAATCGGTGAGCTTGCATCATGCTTATGTCAGTGTGTAGGCAAAGTATGTTTTTGCCTATTTATACTACTGATCCTGCTAGTTTGTTACATATAGGTAAGACTTTTCCTTGATAAAGCATACGAGTTATCACAACAATGGGGCAGCATCCCTGTTATCATTGCTGGGGATTTAAACAGTCGCCCACATGTAAGATCTTGATATGTACTTGCCAGTTGATCAGTTTCAGCTCAAGATACAGTGCACTGTCAATCTTGACTCATATAATGTTTTAATCTCATGTTGTCAGAGTGCAATATATGAATTCCTGGCTTCCTCTAAGGTGAATCCTGCATTTGAAAATAATGACACTCTCTCTTCCTTTTTTTTTCCCCGTTTAACTCTGGGTCCTTTATAAGAAGGGGGAAGGGATTTTACCGTGCAAGGTCCTTTTATATAACCTCTTAATTCATTTTTATTTAATGCTGGACTTATTCTTCCATTTTTTGCAGTTAGACATCCAACTGCATGATCGTCGAAATATGTCAGGACAGCTTAATATCCAATCAAAATGTGGAGTCTTCAGATCTCACATTGCCAATGAAGAAAGGTTGTTCCTGAATCTGTACGAAAGTCCCATATAAGGAGTTATTTGCATGTGATTTTAGTGTATATTGCATTTTAGCGTATATTGCATTTTCTTTAGCATATATCTGTCTGGAGTTCAGAATATATGTTGAAATGGAATGACTGGTAATTGTTGATTGTTTAGGAATTAGATTAATCACAGCCTTCTTGCTTACTGTTATTGCTGGCATAAAATTGTTGCAACTTTAAGTGGAGAGCCTGTAACGATTATTAGTGGCAGATATGTTGGTGACATGTATTCTGTAATAAATATATGGATGGGTTTCTGGTGCAGCGTTTCAACGTCTGTCTCAAGGCAGTCCCTTCACATATGGAATAAGGAAGAATTAAGGCTTGCTACTGGCACTGAAGGAGTGACTCACCTCTGGCACCATCTAGAGCTCAGTAGCGCATATATTGGTGTCCCTGTATGATTTCTTAATCTGCTAAATTTTTGTTTGCCTTCTTGCTTACATTGATTACAACTTACAATCAGCTTTATCTTTATTCTATTGTTAAGATGAAAGATTGACCTGTGACATACAAGAAATTCATTACTGAGAACAACCTTTCATTTATTGCATGGAGATGTTTTCTGGTGTTTGGCATGTTGCCAAGTACATAAAGCTCTTGGATGTCTGGATTACATGTTCTATTTTCAGCTAGAATATGTATTTGTTCATAATTCTATATAAGTCGCTTCTGCAGGGAAACCATGAAACAAGGGATGGTATCGGGGAACCATTGGCAACATCTTACCACTCCAAGTTCATGGGAACTGTTGATTATATATGGTAGTTTAATTGTTTTTGTAATAAACACCTTCTCTTCATTTTTTTTGGGGCATATACGCAACTTTTAGTTACTGATGTAAGTGACTAAGCAGGCATAGCAAAAGACTTGTTCCAGTTAGAGTTCTTGAGACCTTGCCCATTAATATTTTAAAAAGAACTGGAGGACTCCCATGTGAGGTAGCTTACTTGTCGCTGGAGTCCTTGTTATTACTTCACACTGGATTTTCAGTGTCTGATTCTCTCATGGTCTGCAGAAATTGGGAAGCGACCATCTTGCTCTTGTATGCGAATTGGCTTTTACAAGTGCGGACAATGTGTCCTGACTTCTTTCATATGCAAGCAACAATCTTTTGCTGAAAGCTCACATACTGGAAAGAATGTTTTGGGTTATTAACTAGTGAGAAGATTGATGACAGCCAGTGCGCTTCAATCAAATATCTTTCAAAATCCTCTTGCGACGTCCACAATATTCCTTTGTGGGTCTCTTGCTTGCCATGATGAGGCCGAGCGTACAACATGCTTCTGCTTCAGATCTTTAAACTATCCCCATCATAGCTTGTCATGTCATTTCAACGTACTTCAAAATCCATGAAAAACTATTTCCAGCAACACAGGGAAGAATGTGTATACTGCAGTGTATATCTAGTGTAATCTATCTATCTGTATATTAAGTTCGCAAATTTTAGTTTTGGCTACATACACTTAACTTCGATCATTGTAAGATGAATTTCATCCATAAAAAATTGGTATTAATTTGGTTTTTGAAAATTAATTCCATCTCAAAAATTAGTTAGTCCCTCTATTATTTGAGAATAAAAAAATTCAACAGCGGACTAAGCTGACACCATAGCTCTTTTGTGGTTGTTGACATGGAGCATCGATTGGAGGCGAATAAAAAATGAGGCAGATTTTGAACTTTCGATGGATTTCGGGTTACTAACATCCTAACCGATGTTAATCAAAAGCGACCGATTTCATTCCAATTACAACAACATTTGTTCTAATCCCTTTCTCTCCTATAATCTGGTGAATAAATCTATTCTCTTCGAGCCGTAACTCTTGCGGCTCTTGCATCCTTCCTCATCCCAAATACATAAATTTATGATTTCTTGAAGACGAGGTTAGGGGAAGATCCAAAAGCACTACGAACCCAATAATCATCAAATGCCCCGATCATACTACGTCTTTGTGATTTCAGCTCAAAATCTCATCAATGATTCTGTGATCTTCAAACACTTATGGGTCAGAGCCTTGCCGACGATTCAATGATCTTCAAACAGTTTCTAAAATCCAAGTTGACTTCGATGAATAGTCATATATTATGTGTTTGTTGATTGCAAGATTCTGCTTATATTAGTAAAGTTTTAATTTTTTCCCCCTTTCAATACGAAGTGGAGTAATGAACCAATCAAACCCACATGCAACTAAGTGCAACCAAAATTATCGGTTTAATTTGGTTTATGCTCATCAATTGGTCAGCGTTAGTTCACTTTTCTCTTGCATCTGTTTATCATGGTGACTTTCCAAAGCGGTCGATGACCGCCTATATAAAAAAGAGGAATAAAATATGAATTCTAAAGACAAATCTTTCTTCACAATAATTAATATATGGTCAAGATTAATAAATCCTTCTTCCTATCTACGCATGGCATTTGCATTAAATTTTAAAGGAAGTTAGAAAATAAATAATCAAGCATGAATACTAAAGACAAATCTTTCTTTCCAAGAATTAATATATGGTCAAGATTGATAAATCCTTCTTCCTATCTACGCATGGTATTTGCATTAAATTTTAAAGAAAGTTAGAAAATAAATAATCGAGGTCTATTTTTTATTCTCATTTTTTTAGCTAGCTAATTGAGTATTATATGTGTGTGTAATGGAAATGCAAATCAATTTAACAAATAATATTTTATCTTTCAATTTAATATATTAAAATTCAAATAATATTAGATGTTACTGCACCCTTAATAATATTGATTAAGTATCTTAGATAGTAGTCAAACACATCCTAAAAAAGATATTGTTACTTATGTATAATATTTCATATATCATTTCTTTTATGTATATATACTTTATTTCCAAGGAACCCCTCAATGGAAGGGGTAAC
This sequence comes from Sindora glabra, assembly GCA_020226215.1. NCBI lineage: Eukaryota > Viridiplantae > Streptophyta > Magnoliopsida > Fabales > Fabaceae > Sindora > Sindora glabra. The sequence goes on from CM035229.1 coordinate 85,165,235, forward strand.
AACAAATTGTTAATCAAGAGATTATGATCTTCATTACTAATAGCCAGCTTAACAACATTGAAAGCATCCATTTGGATATGAAGATGAATAATGTGCATCTCTATAGCCAATGTGAGACCTTAAAATAGGTCCTAAATCTTAGTTAACACAATATTTGAAATTCTTATTCCCTTATAAAACCCTTTTAACCATTTCCCATTACTATCCCAATCACACCCCCTATTTTAGTTAACTACAAAGCTCCATTCATAGCACCATCCATATTAAGGGTCAACTAACCTTCCTCATGACATTACCATTTCACCAATTGTACAAAGATCTTCTTGTTCTTTCCAAATGCTCAATAACTACCATAGGCTTTCATCTCAATAGCTTTGGTTATAACTCTATTAGGTAGAGATTGAAATAGCAAATCTTTAGATTGATCATCCATAACATTATGAATGATTTTATTCCTATAAATCCATATAGACCAAATGGTAGTGAGAAAGATTGCCTTCCAAGGAAGATTAAACACCTATAACTTTTTACCAAATTGATAGTTTAATTTGAGTTAAGCCATAAAATCAATGATACATTAATGGAAAAATTAACTAGCAATTGATTTGCTGCTAGAAGGTTTCAAATTTTTTACAATCTCTAAATAGATAGGCTTGGGCCTCTTCCTATTGCATACATAAATAATAAATGATTGGAATTTGTAATCCCCTTATGCTTAAGCATGCTTCTAGTTTTTACGCTATTTTTAGTGATAAGCCATATAAGCATTTAATTTTTTTTTTAAGGAATCACGAGCTTCCAAACCCATCAAAAAGTCAACTCAGCATGTTCAAAATTATTAGACAACATGGATCGTATCAAGATAGAAGTATCAATCATGTAAAACTAACCATTATTAGAAAGATCATAAATAAGTGCATCCTTCTCAATATTCTGAGGATTAACATAAATCCCTTAGATAGTTAACAAGATCTCTTTATTAGATAAACCAACAAGCTCATCTAATCTTTAGGTACTTGATTGTAGAACTAAATCAACCACTCTCCAATTAGTCTAGTTTTTATGTAATGGCTTTACAAAATGATACCTTAAGGGCCCAAAGCCACTTTAATTATCCCCCCAAAATCTAATATCCTTTCCATTTAAAGTGATCCATCTCATTCCCATCTTAACAAACATACCATCCTTTCTCATACCTTTCCATACAGGAGAAGCTAAAACTTTAGGATTTGTTCTACCATAAACATATTTATAGTATATGCATTGAACCCAATAAGCATTTCTATTTTTCAAGAATCTCCAATTCAGTTTAGCCAGGAAAGTAAAATTTTATAAATGAGCTTTCCTAAAACCAAACCCACTTTTTTTAGTTGTTTGTGTAATTTTATCCTAACTAACTAAATGCATCTTCCTAGCCTTTTGTGAAGATCCCTATAGGAAATTTCTTGATATAACATCAATTTTATTACAAATTCCAATAAGGATAAAAAAGTACTACAAATAATAAGTAAGGAGGCTTTCCAAAACAAATTTAATAATGATTCTCCTACGAGCTAAGTACAAAAATCTAGCTTTCCAACCACTTAATTTGGCATTTAGCTTATCAATGATATAATTAAATGAGTTTTCCCTAGAATTAGAATAAAGAGGAAATTCCAATTATTTTCCCAAATTGCTGGTGCTTTCAAAAATAAGAATTTATCTATGTTCTATTTGAATAAAGCATTTAAGAAACCTTAGAGATTTTAAAATTTTCCACAATTCAATTTCAACAATTAAATTAGGAGAGAATAACTTTGCTAACTTATTATGAATGAGGAACAATAATCAATATGGTATTTCAAGAATAAATATGATGTTTGCAAAATGAAATGTATTTTTATTAAACTTAAAATGCCAGATTTGATAACTTAAATCCTTCACTTATAATACTTAAGTAATTCATAAGTTTTATCTACTTATTGTTAAATAGAACATGTTGACCTATAAAACTTAAATTCCTCGATAATTGATTACCAATTTTAATTTCCAAATTCAAACACAATGTTAATATCTTCTTTGAGAATATCACTAGTATTTAGGGAAAATAGAATTTTAGACTTCTCAATACTAACTTTTAGGTAAAAAGTAGTATAAAAATGATCAAGCATAACTTTGATAGCTTTAGCACTTTGAATTGAGGCAAGAGCAACTATGCAAAGAATAGATGAGAAAAAATGGGACCATGTCTAAAAGTAGATATAGGTTGCCAACCTTTCTCTATCATAGCTTGTTGGATTAAATAACCCAAATATTCCATGTAAAATTTAAAGAGAAAAGGGGATAAAGGATTCCCTTGTTTTAATCCTCTAGAAGATTTTATAGGTTGCAATTTGCCGCCATTAAACAAAATAGAGATTGATGAAGAGTTCACACAACTCATCATAAGAGTTCTCAAACAGTGAGGAGAACTAAATAAAGTTAGCATACCTTCCAAAAATCTCCATTCCACTTTATCATAAATTTTTTCTAAATCAATTTTAATCATCATTAACTCTTTCTTACTTTTCTTATGATCAATTTGATGAACAAATTCTTGAACTATAATTATATTAGCAGTTGCTTATCTACTAACAATAAAACCTCATTAATTAACAGAAATCAATTTATTTAGGAAGGATTTAATTCTAACAATAGAAACTTTTGATAAAATTTTATATAGTAATACTAAGGTTGTTAAGTTGCAATTGCCTAATAGATTCATGATTTTTAGCTTTTGGAACAATAACAAGCAAAGTTTCATTAAGATAAAGCAAAAATATAAAGTTAGCCTAATTTTTAGGAAAGGAATATAATAAATTATTGATATAGTGATACACCATCAAATTTGATAATTAATATATTATTATATAATATATATATATAATTAATTTAAAAAATAAAATAAATCTAATGTATGATTAAATTTTACAATGCACTATAGTAATATACCATAACATCTCTAGATCTTTTGAAATTGGAAGCCACTATTATTTTTCCTCGTAAAAGGAAAAATGCTTTTGTTCAAATCAGGCTTTTAAGTGGGTCATTTGAGGTCAAGAGGCTTTAATATTGGAGGGCGCTATTTTGCAATTGTTGGCTTACATTCCTAAGCATTGTGCCTTGAAGATAGACTCCTTGAGTAAGTTTGGAGCCTACTAACTTGAGAACTTGTAAATACATCTTATTGAATTAATTATAAGTTGGTAATTGATTATATTATTTAATTTAGTTAATTAATAATATTAATTATTTATATAAAAATATTTAATAAAATTAATTATTTATATTAAAAAATAATATATAAATATTTTATGATCTATTTAAATATTATTTTATTTCAATAATTTTTTAATTTTAATATATTATTTATTAAATTAAAATTTAATTTCAAATATATATTGTTATATTTTATTACTTATTAAATTATTCCTTAAAAATAAATATTTATAATTTATAATTTTATTTAATTTTTTAAGAAATAAATAATTTAAGTGTCCATCTCCTCTTTGTGTTATTTTATATTAAGTTCTCAATATACTATTTATATATATATATATATATATATATATATATATATATATATATATATATATATATATATATATATATATATATATATATATATATATACATTATTTTATGCTAATTTTATATTATGTATATGTTCTTAATCTTTAGATTTTTTTAAAGCACATGACTTGATCAAGAATAAATCTTCTTATAAAGTTTCACACTTTAAATGGCTCTTTTTTGTTGAAACAATGTTTTAGGACCGAATGGAGAAATAAAAAAATTATTGCATATATATGTATTATACATGTGTATAGATTAATCTTATTAAATTTCATTTTTAATATGAAAGGAATTTAAATTTATTAAATAATCATATAACACAATTTTTTACATATTATAATATTTATTTTGTTAATATATATTAATTTTATTATTTAAATTTAATTAATAAATAATTAAATAATTATTTATTATTTATGGAGAACTATTATAGTTTAATATATACTAGATTGGTTCATTTTTAATTCAATATGTTTAGTAGTTGAATGGTTGAACTTTTTTTTGTTTTTGGGTATATTCTATGGTTCAGCTCCTCTCTTTCACATTTGAAATAAATAAATAAATAAATGTATCTAACCATACAATTTGGAGATAATTTTATCTTTTTATATATATTTTATAAATCAATTGATTAAGAATATTGAAATTTTTTAACTTGACAGATTGGGATCAATGATCAAATAAATTGTTTATCAAACACTTAAAATGAACACTTAAAATGGTTATTTAATTTAAACAATGAGGTAATAAACCTTAAAAAAAATTGATGGATGAACTATTCCCCGCACTTAAACTATGTATCCGTTCACTATGCCTGCTTCATAGGATATGATATCTTATTTGACCCAAAAACGTATTGTTTAATAAAGTCCCACAATTGCCACCAACCACTGACACTAATTTGAGGGGGTAGTGTTCATGCAAGAACTCAGGATCACTACATTAGATCACTCTAGAAGTCATGGTTTCCTTGTAAAGTATATCAATTTGTAATTAAAAAACAAGCAAAGAAACTTTGTGTTTGTAAGGAACCTGGATCCCCACATTTTTTTTAAATCATGGGAGTTAATTTAGGAAAGAATTGCAGAAACCTTTCTTTTATTAAAATTGTTAATTTCCATAAAAAAAGATTGTGGCGATTTTGTCTTTATTTCTTTTAAATTTAAAAAAAAAACGACAAATAAAAATTTGAGAGGATAACATCGGTGGGTAAGTGTTTTATTCAAAGTTGTGATGAAGTCATCCTGAATGAACGAGATAAAAAATTGTCTTGCAATTATTATACCTTATGTATAAATAAATTTGGGTTGAGAACTCACTAAATAGCACAAGTCCTGATTAACATAAAAAAGGTCCAATTCAACTTCTCCACATCCGCATGAGAAAACTGAAATTTTAAGAGGATAAAATTGAATATATTTATTGATTGAGTGAAATATGATCAAATGTGCACAATACTTTGGAAAGCCATCACATAGTGTAGCAATTGTGCAAATTCATCTAATAACTCAAAAAATAAAATAAAATAGAATTTTCGCTGTGAGAGACAAACATAAATGCCCTCCAAATTAAACATAGATTTAATTTTTTTTATTTTTATAACTTCTTTTAATTTTTTAAATAATTTATATCATCATTATTTTTTTTAAATTATAATTAGTAGTAAGCTCTGATTATATATAATTCGTATAAATCATTGTTTTAAAATTAAAAATAAAAGTAATTTTACAAAAATAGTAATATTTTATTTGTATTCATCACTGACATTTATCATTCCTTCTCCTTATATTTGCAATTGTTCTTATATTTACAATTAGGTCTTACCGGGAATTCCACTTCATTAGATGTGTGAAATGGAAGGACTTAATTAAGATTACATGTGTGAAAGAATAGAATGTTATAAATTTATAATTAAATTTACGAATATAATGAAGTATCATATTTTCTATTACGGTTATTCTTAGTTGATAAAATTTGTGCATTAGAAATGAAAATAAAATCTAGGCCTAAGTCCTATTAATTAAGTCCTAACTAAATAATCGAATGGGAATTTAATTAGAAAATATTTTGAGTCATTAAATCATGAATTATTTTTTACAAAATATAAGTCGGAACTTGGATTTATTGATTTTATCTTGTATCCAACTTGTGTGAGCATAGATATTTTGATTTAATATTATACAAGCTCGTCAAGTGTTTCAAATGGATTTTGAGCTATCACACTTCCAAATACAAAATCCAATTTGCTTCATAAAAGTGCATTTTTTTCATGTGACAAAATACTATAAAATTTTCATTTAATTTAATTTTGAAAATACCAAACTTGCTCTCTAAGAAATTATCTTATTGACTATAATTTTAAATTATATATTTCAAAGATTAGGTAACACAATCTAAGAGCTAGTATTCAAAAGTCATTTTGTGCTTTTGATCTTCAAAAAGAGGGAAATTCAAAAGGAAACAAAAATTTCAAATTCAAACTAGTGTTACATATATTAACATTAAAATAAATTAAATACAAAATTGTTACACCATTTTATAGTTGGAAAATAGTTGAACATAGTGTATATAAATAGAATTAGATAGCTAGATCGAATTTCAAAACCAATTTCAACTCACAAAGAAATAATAACATAGTTATTATCTCAGACGAAATTTAGATATTAAGTGAAAAGAGATTGACTCTTATTTCCTAAGATACAAATAAGATATTTTTAGCATCTTGGTAAAAAAATAAAAAAAAAAGGCTTCTTAAGCAAACCTAATTCAAATTCAACTTTTCACTTAAAGTCAAAGACAAAGTTTACTTGAAGCTCAAATTATCTTTATTAAATTTTCTCAGTAAATAAGCTACATCTCATTAAAGACAATACATTAAGCAATTAAAATATGACTTGCAAATACTTTTTTGTTTTTCTCTTTTGAATCAAGATTTTGTTTCGCGCAAGTAGCTGATAAACTAGTTGGTAGTTGATAAGTTAACTGATAGTTGATAGCTAATAGCTTATAACTGATAATTGATAACCGATAAGTTAACTAAAGTGTTTCATAAAATTAGTTATTAAATTAGTTGAAATTATAAAATAATATAAAAGGATATATTAATAAAAATAAATATATAATTAAAATAATTTATATTTATTTAAAAATTATATTATATTAACATAATTAAAAATTTTAAAATAAAAATATTTAATTAATTATATTTTATAAACATATATATGTTTATTTACTTATATAATTTTTATTTTATTATTTATTATAAAATTATAATTACTTAAAATATAATTAAGTATATTTTATGATATTATTTATTCACATATATATTTATAATTTAAAATTAGGATACTAATTAATTTAAAATTAAATTAATTATATTTTATATAAATTATTTAGATTTATATTATAAAAGGTATGAGTTGTAAATTAATAAAAATAATAAGAACAAATTTGAAAAGAATTTAAAAAAATAACAACTTATAAGTTATAAGTTACCTAGAGTAGCTTATTAAATTACAATTTATAAGCTACCTAGAATAGCTTAAAAACTAGTACAAGAAACATATATAAAGGCTAACTTATAGCTTATTAACTTGCTATTGACCAAGTCAATAAGTTATAAGTTAACTTATTTGTTATGCGAAACGAAGCCCAAAACTTTCATATCTACCCTTTAGGTGTTACTGAGTGAATACTTATAAAATCTTTTTAGTAGGATTATGAGAAAAATCCCTTCTTGTACTTATGAAACCTTAGTTAAGATTGAAGGAATCTTGTAAAATTATATGGAGATTGAAATCTTAGCAAGGATTGGATGAATCTTGTAAAGCGAGGTCAACGGTAAAAATCCTAATAAAAGTTGGAAAAATCTTGTAAAGTTTAATATTGCAATTTGATGAAAAATTAGCAAACATCTCAAGTGATACTTGATAATTTGAATAGAGATGAGTAAAATCAAAAAGCATTCCTTTTGAAACATTGAACCTTTATAAAAAAAAATTGTGATAATTTTTCTTCCCTACTCCTTTTCCTTTTTATATCTTGTAGTTTCAAAAATTTTATTCATACATCATTTCAAGAAAAGCATTTTCATGTTTTTCCACAATTTTTCTAGAAGAAATTCTTCTAGTGATTTGAAAAAAAGACATTTAAGCTTTTTTAGATCTCATTAAGATAATTCAAAATTTTGACATAATATACATATATATCAAAATTCCAAAAATTTTCTCTTTCATATTCTTAATTTTTCATAAAATTTTTATATAAGGTTTTTGTAAGAAATTATTTTTAAATCTAATTTGCCCTCCTCTTGACATATAAGTTATATCAATAATAATTCCCATAAAAGGTTTGTTGTGCCTTAAATCTGGAGAACTACGAAATTACATAAACATATCAAGATGTGTAAAGCCTATACTACATTAACTCCCTACTTAGATACAAAGAAAATGAGAGAAAAGAAAATAAAAGGAAAGAAAAGAACAAGAAAAAAATTTCCTTTCTTGCTTGAATGTTTAAAAGATAAAAAGAAAAAAATCACAAGAAAATGATTTTGTTTTTTTTCTTTCGATAGAAAAGTAAGAGAAAAGAAAACTAAATCAAATTAAATATTAATTTTATCCTTCAAATTAATTTATTTATCTAATATTTTGTTTGTGGCTAATAATTGATACAATTAAAATTAAAATTCACCGTATTTATGTATAATTTTTTTGTAAATATATTTTTAATAAATAAAAATATGAAAAATATTATTAATTAAGCATTCATAAAAATATTAATAATAAATTTTAATCATGGTAAATATCTTATTAATAACAAATTTTTCTTTTCATTTTTCTACTTACTATAGGAGATTTTTTTTACCTAGCATTTTGAAATTGGTAAGATATTAATAATTTATTTTATAAAAAAATAAATTAGCACTTATTTTAAAATTAATCCATTCTTTTGGAATTACTCTATTTTATATAAATTACAAGGATTTCAATTATGATTGGCACACAAAGTTGGATGATAAACAAATAGCATGATTTATGCTAAATATTAAGTAGCAAATTCTATCAAGAAATAATAGCATTAAAATTTTAATATTACATTAAAAATATTTATATTAGGAGGTGCAAATTTAAAAAATTGATACTAATTTTTTTATTTTTTTAAAATGTACAAACTTAATTAGTTACCTCATTAAATATTACACCTAAATCTTTGAATGACACATTTTTATTTAGAGCATAAAATAAATACAATGACATTTTTCTTATAAATGGTGCTTAGTTGTATAGGTGTGTATTTTGTCTCTATAGCAATGCCAAACACTAAAATAAAATTGAAATGCATTTATAGTGTAAAATGTTAAAAAATTTGTATGGTTATTAAGGATATTAAATGGACTCAAGTCTGCTATCACAATCCAACTTGTGACTAGAGTAGAATCCATTAATCGACTCCACTAATCTAGCCAAATGACAATGCAGACATTGCCCTAACAAAATTATCTTAGCTCTTGTGATTTTTAAGATGCAATGCAGTACTAAGCTTAAAAGAAAACACATAGTTTCCTTTATTTAAAGGCAATCTAGCAAGTCACTTACCCTAAGATACTATTTTGTGACTTAACTATAAGGTGCCAATACTTAACCATACTTGAGAAATAAACATAATATCTATTGAATTTTAATTTATATTTACATCTTCCTAGTTATTAAATTCCTTAATAGAAATTCCTTAAATATCTTGGATAGTCACCTATCTTGATAGATTCTAAATGAACTTGAAATGTTTAAAATAAAAGAATAAGTTATGCAAACTTAATTAATGAGTATATATCTACCTACAATTTATGCTTGAAGCTTACTTAAGAAATACTTGTAGTCATATAATTAAATGAATTAGTATTAATCCATTAACTTTCATACTTGGTCCGACAAGCAAATTTTCAATCATCGATTCATCGTGTTTCCTTACTTATACATAATGTAAGCTTCTAATAACATACAAGTGGAGATCTACTAAAATGCCCATAGACTCATAAATAAATAAGAAATTATACACACATAAAAGACTAAATAATGAGGTTTCCACACTAGTTATAACGCCCATACATTAACTTGATTGCATTCATAAACTTACCATCATTTAAACCAATATTGCAATCACATAAAAAATTTACAAGCACAAAACATATATTAGAAGAAAACAACTAAACCTTCCTATAACTCCCAATTAACCTTATTTATTCATAAAAGCAATCTTATTCTTTTATAGTCGTCCTTATATATTCACAAACAATTTTTCAAATTCAGTACTATATTACGATACCAATATATCATTTTCCCCAATTTCATCACATCAAACATGCCTAATGGCATCAATCACATCACATTTCAATTTATTATAATGCATTCATTATATTCATAACATAATATCAATAGTATTAACAATAGTAGTATTATCCAAGCAACAACACCACATCTCACATATGTGGCCACATTTATTCAATCCACACTAATAACTATTGATTCAACATAAATTACCATATGTACGTTATCATGACTATAAGATATTAAAACTAAATGGCTATAATATTATGCTTTCAATGCATGGCATCAAGAAACAATTAAACAATAATTCACTAAAAGAATATTTGAAGCACCAAAATGCTATAAAATATTGCAATAATTTAAGTAATAATAAAAAATCACAACTATAGATTTTTATGTTTAAACATTCTAAAAAATTCATTTATATCTACAAAATTATATAAAAGTATAATTATATATCTTGTATGTACAAAACAAAGAAATACAAGGATTAAATACAATATTATTTTTAGGGTAGATATACATTCACCTCAAGAAATAATTCCGAACAAAAATTTCTTAAGTGCCATATTCTATTCCCTTCATTTATTCTTAAGATAAAATATGGGGAGTTCTACCATACTCATGTAAAGATTATGAGTACCAATGAGTACTGGATAAAATAAAAGATATGGACCATTAAACATTATTCAATCATATCTCAGTTATTCATTGTTTAAGGACTTGAAACCTAATAATTTTACCCTTGTAAGAGAGTTAAAAAGCCAAAATTGCCTTTATTATTTTCAAGGAAAAAGGATTGGTTTTGATTGAACTAAGATTTGTAAGGGTGGTATGGACTGTCATCGAAACAACTGGGGTTGGATGCTAAGTGAACTGGTCTCCATGTTGATCGCTTACTTTAGAAAACATGTCCTCTACATTTGAAAAAGATCTATAAATCATGGTTAGATATACTTCCTCCAATGGTCGTCTCTGTTTCATTTTAAGAAAAAAATGTGGGAATGTTCTTTCTGAATTTCACTACTTTCCTCATATATTGCGACATGGCTAAATTTTTAATGTTGTTTATATAGTTTTTTTTTCTTTCAATGATATGTTGTTGTTTGGTGAAGTTCTAGTTTGAAAGCTTTGGTTTTTTTACACTAGCTTAGCACAGTTGATCTATTCATTCTTAACTTTAACTCTATATGTTGATTCAATTTTTATAAATAATAATGGCTTTTCATTGTTCCATAAATTCTTCTCTCAAACTAAAATGAAATGGCTAAATGTTTAAAATAAGATAGTATAAATCAATGGCAATTCTATGGTACAATATACCAAATTTCTTATATCTTATCCAATAAATGGTATAGGGATACTTAAAGCTTCAACTATAGTGAGATGTAATGATAGTCATAAATGACTTGTATATAAGTGACTGAATGACTAGAAAGTCTAATTTGAATTAAACAATTTAAATCTGTAAATTTGCCTTATATTGTTGATCATATGAGTGGCTCTGCCATTATCTTATTTGTTGTTAATGGAATGTGATGTATGCTTTTTTTTAGCTTAAATAGTTTCCCAAATGATAAATTATTTATAAAAGATGAATAAAGTTCATATCATGTCAGTATAAAAATGAATCCATTACTAATTCATATGCTTTAAAAACCCCTATAGCAAAATCTGGTGATATTGAAATTGTAAACTTTCACTATTTTGTTGACAGGGATTTGAATTTGGTGTAGCTTGTAAATTACTATCCATTATTTTTTTTTTAGTTCTTCATTTCTACTCTTTGATATTTCTTTCATATTCTTCTCTTATTTTCTTGCTTTTATTTTATACTAAAGGAATCTTCTTTTAATGGCATTATGTACTGAAGAAAAGCCTTTTAGTTTCTTTCACCTTTTTATAAGTCTACATTGTAATGGAAATTGTAGAATTTCAAGGCATGGCAGCTATGCTCATTGGCATAATGTGCATGTCAAATTTGAAGAGTGTTTCTATAAACAAAGTCTTAATCTAGAGTTAGAAATATGAAAATTATATTGCTATTGTATGAATAATAAGGCATCATCAGCTTTACAAATCTAAAACATTACATTTAATCTTGAAGCTATTGGTTTCTTCCATTGCTTATATGATCTTACTCCTTTTCTTATAGGTTTTTCTCTTAATCAGGTTAATTTCACATTAAATTAATTGAACATTTCCTATATTATATGCATATAATCTGTGCTTCACACCCTTTTCTCCTTTTTAATGGAAGATACTTGTATATTCATATTGTTATATATGTGATCTGCTAGGTGTTGCAAAGTGGAACAAAAATGTGAAAAGAGAGAAAGGCATCCCATTCATCAGAGAGAAAAGTATATTGTTTACCCAATAAGCAAGTTGCTTACTGATCTAGCTCTTCTGCATATTCCATCACATCTTTGCAAGCTTTTTGCAACAGTAACTTATAATTGGCTAGGTTATTTCTCCCTTAAGCAGCAAATATCCTAATCACTTCACACTGTACAGTTAATTTGATTTCGAATCATTGTTGCTTTGGTTTTTCTTTACCAGTAACTGGGTGTTGCTTTGCTTCTTAGTGCTTTAATGCTAGTTCTTATGTTCTTATTACAAGTATGAAATTCTCTTTTTTCTTTTTTGTTGAAAATAGGCATAGGAACCTACTAGCCATTTGTTCTTAGATTTAATAGCATTAAATGTACTTCTATTTTGATACAAAATGATGGATAAAGTTTTATTTGGCTAAGCAATAGTAGATCACATTATATTGATAGATGTTTGTTTTCTTTGTAATTTGATATAGGCCTTATTTGGCAATTAGCTGATAGTTATAGCAGTTAACTGTTTCAATTAACTATTAGCTGATAGCTGATTGTATTAGCTGATTTGACTAGCTGATTGCATTAACTGTTTGAATAAAAATATTTAGTAAAATTAGCTGTTATTAGTTGTTTGTATGTAAAATGACAAATATAGATATGCATATATTTTATGAATTATTTGAATATTCTTTTATTTTAATATTTTAAATTTTATGTATTATTTAATAGATTAAAATTTTTATAAATAATATATTATTATAATTTATTATAAATTAAATATTTTTAAAATTAAATTAATATAATTTTTATAAAAAATTATAATTATATCCTAATTATTATAGATTTTTTAACAACATATGAAAAATATATGAATTAATTTATAATAGAATATAATTCATATTATAAAGCCTAATTTATAATAGAAAAGCAAACCTAGCAAAATTAATTAAAAGGAAAGCAAACCCAGCAAAATTAAATAAAAGGAAAACAAAGACAAAGAAAGGTAAAGACGCAAAACCAATCCAGCAAAATGAAAAGCAAAGACACAGAACGTGGACGTATTCAGTTTCATGCAGAAGGACAAAATAGGTAGTTTCAAAATAGTATTGGAAACACTGGTTGGAAACGCTGCAAATTGTAGCGTTTCTAAAAAATAGCATTTTGGAGGCATCAGCTATTTTAATCAGTTGCCCACCAAATAGCTGTTTTAGCTTTTAACTTATCAACTAGCTGAAATTTGGTCAAATAAGTTAAAAGCTATTGGAAAAGCTGTTTATCAAATAGTGCCATAACTTATCATTTTATTTGTTGGTGTGAAATGGTTTTGATATGGTAATAGAGTAAAAACATTCACCAAATTAACAACTCTTACATAGATTAGTTTTCAAACAAAGTATGTTGATCATCAATTATAAATTATTGTTGCAAAAAAGATTGTTTAATTTTATTATTATTTTTTTGATAGAAAAAGAAACTTTTATAGAAAGAAGAAAGAATACAATAGGAGAGGATAAGTAATCCTCAAAAATACAATATTGTTGCCTAATTCCTATGCAAACTGGATAAGTTAACCCTTTAAAAAGACTATTAGTTTTCAACCAAAGAGAAGTGACAAACTAAGTCCTTAAAAACATTTGATTGGCTTTGATTTCTAAAAATTCTAGCAAATGCACCAAATAAGTGAAACCAAGCACAATCCTAAAAAGAGCCTTCTCATCTTTAGTACAAGATTGTTTAATGTTGCTATGCATTATTCTAGAATGTAAAGGAGTCTTTCAAGTGTCCCTTGTAATTGAAGGGACTGGTGTAGGTGTGTGAGTTCGCATACTCCTAAAGTGACATGTATGGCTGGTCTTAATCAGATTGTTATGTCATGTTTTTACTAGTTACTAAAAATTTAGTTGTTTCTCTAATATTTGGGGTGTTATATTTGAGGTAATATTAAGTTGTTTTGTCCTCCTATACTTAACAGGGATTTTCTACAATAAGTGGCCGAAATGGCCATAAATGCATTATATTAGTTTAGGTGTTGATCATTAGTAATTGCATGTACTTGTTTCATCTCACCTACTTCATATTCTATATTACATATTTGTTTCATGGCATAAGTAGTATTTATATTATATTAAATACAACAAACATTTGGATACCCATCAGAGAAAATAGGCAATATCTATTAACATTAGATACCCACCTCAATTGCTACACACCACAAGGTAGATTAAATCTGACAAGAACCAGCTATTACGTTTTGAATTTGAATCCTTAAAATTTCATGGTTTCTTCCAATGGATAAGTTTGATTAATTTGCAAAAGGATTGGGAATCTATTCTAGAAATTTGATTTAGTGGTTTTCTTAGTTTTATTTTCCTATAATATTTTGCCTTTTTTAAATTTTTGGTGCTTTTGAGGATTGCTTATCTTCTTCTCATATTATCTCCTCCCTCTTGTAATTATATTTTCTTTTAAAAAAAATTAAATCCTTGAAGCATGCCCTAACCTTAAGTTTGACCACTTGACCAACTAAACCATTATTCTTGGTCTACATCTCATGCCATATTTACAAGTAATAGTTTTATTGATGATTAAGGGTGTATACTTTTCTTGGTCCCTTTATTTTCTTGCATTGTGGTCATATTAAGCTCATCTTGCCTTTTATAGGGACTGTGAGATTTAATCTTGATTCGTTTAATGAACACAATAATGTTGATGTTTGGGAGGCTTTAGAGAGGGGACATCTAAAGGATGTCATTCATAGAAATTCTTTAGGGCTAGATGCTGAGGTATATGCTTATGACTTGCTAGATTTTCAATTGTGTTGTTGACATACAATCTTGATTTGATTATGTGTTTTAGATTAGAACTTCTATTGAAATTTCATTTGATAGAAATTAATGATTCTAAAATTAGTTAGCCTGCTCTTTTACCTTTTATATATGTAGTTCTGGTCCTTTGATTATTATTCATTGATAATTTATTAAAAGCTTTAGTGTATTGTGCTTATTTTATTTGTTGCATGATTAGTCATTCACTTACGATGGCAAATTAATTTAGTAAAGTGATTCTTAAAATAAATTAGTACTATTTGATTTAGAATCTGGCTAGCAAATAAATATGGTCTTTTGTCATATTTGCATTCTTGATTCTATATGGGATCTAGGTCAAGTGACCTATTTTCCCTTTTATTTTATTTCTTGTTTTCAATCTAACTTACGAACTTTGCACAATCTTTAATAATGTTGTGTTCTTCATTTTTTATGGAGATCTTAATTTCTGCCGCATATAAATACTGAATGCTTGGCTGTAAATTTATGTTTCAATGTTAAAAAAAGTAGTGAAATTGATTTTATATAAAACCTATTCACATTCATAACTTTGATGGATAAGGCATAGAAGTGGTCATATTTTCTCCTTCTCTTATTTCGTATGTAAAATTTTTTAAAAAGAAGCAATCATCATTGGAAATATTGTTATGACCAGGTATTTGAGGCAGGGGAGAACTTCAGTGTTGAACAGCGACAGTTATTGAGTCTTTCACGAGCATTGTTGCAAAGGTCAGAGATATTGGTTCTTAATGAGGCAACTGCAACAATTGATGTTAGAACTGATGCTCTTATACAGAAAATAATTTGAGACGAATTTAAATCTCATACTATGCTAATTATTGCTCATAGACCTTAACACCGTTATTGACTGCAACAGGATTTTTTTGCTTGCAAGTGGTTAGGTATGCTCTCAATGTATTCATTGTCTTGATCTAACTCCTTGACTCTCTATCCACATGCACATGAACAAACACATATTAGGATTAGTTTACACAATGCACCATCATATAACATACAAAATGTGGTTTCATTAATCTCACATTGGCTCAACGGATTAATGTTTGAATTATTGATAATTTCTTATAATCCAAAAGCATATGGTATATGATTTTTTTTACGTGCTGATGGAGTATAGATTAGTTTCTGTTTAAAATAATCATAATCAGAATTATATGTTATGACCTAAGTTAAATGTCACAAGTACTTACTCCGACAGTTCAATTTGTTCGAACATGTTTGCCTTGTAGTTGCATTTTGCCTTCAGGCTGCCTTGAAAGCGCTTGCCCTGTTGTTTATTTGATTCATTTGTATTCTTGGTATTGAAATTATGTTTATAGGTTCTTGAATACGATAGCCCTCCACAGTTGCTGTCAAATGAAAATAGTGCATTCTCTAAGATGGTGGAAAGTACAAGGGCAGCAAATGCTCAGTATTTGCACGACTTAGCATGTGATGGAGATGGTGGAAACAAGTTAGCAGGAGAAGAGAACAAGCGTCTAGATGGTCAGAGAAGGTGGTTGGCTTCTTCTCGCTGGACTGCTGCAGCCCAGTTTTCCCTAGGTGTCAGCCTCACTTCATCACACAATGACTTTCAACAATCGGAAATAAAAGATGAGAATCGTATCCTCAAGAAGACAAAGGATGCTGTTGTAACTTTGCAGGGGGTTTTGGAAGGAAAACACGATAAAGAAATTGAGGAATCTTTAGACTAACGCCAGCTATCTCATAATGGATGGAGGTCATCCCTTTATAGGATGGTTGAAAGTGAGTTTGTGTTATCTTTTTCATAGCCTTCATGTGCATGGAAATTTCATGACAAAACTTTAATAATTAGTACAATGGAGCATTGTTTCATGTCTTATCTTTTCTATTTCTTCTGTCTTAAGGATCACAAATTTTGAAATTTCTCAAACTAAACTGTAATTTTGGGCTGAAGAGAAGTGTTAGTCTAAAGGCAAAGTCACAAATTTGCAAGATAAGAAGCCCATAATTTTGATAAAATACTTTAATGTGGTTGGAAATGACATTTTCATCTATTCTATAATGTGATGTTTGTACTTCCATTGTATAGGTCTCGCAATGATGAGCAGATTGGCCCAGAACAGGCTTTCTCAATTTGATTATAATTTTGAAAACAGATTAATCAATTGGGACCGAGCTGAAATATAGGAAATGCTGCTTCCGTTTTAGTTAGCCTTGGCTGCCGTTCAATTGAACTAGGATGTTGTATTCTTGCGAAGTAGCTTCTGTAACTGTGTTATAATTATCGTGAAGGGATGTTGTAATAGACTATTTTGTACATCTTGTTTGATGAAATTAGAGATTCTGATCTGCTCTTATTATTTAGAGCATGTCAGAATTTTGATAGATTGTACACTCAGCAATCAGTACTAAATAAACTAAATGCAGTGCATATGGCACCATCCATTTGTGGCATTGATAAAGTTGTTGGCTGTTCAGAAAATAGTGATAAGTTTATCTGTGACTGCAACTCCAATATATCTGTGACTACAACTTCAATATTTTCTAATCAGTAAATTTTATCATGAGTTATAAAGTTGACAAAAAAATTGAGTTATATCTTTCACACTCGATATTCTTACCTTGGGATACCAAATTCAATCCCCCACAAATATCAGTTCGGTATTCTTAATTGAGTGCATTATAATTTTTCTATGGTAGACTTTTTCGTTTTTCCCTTTTCCCCCTTCTCTCCTTTTCTTAACCTGAAGCGCTCGAGTTCGAATTTCCTTTAGGCAGATTTCTAGTAAGCTGTCATTGATGAGTCGAGCAGAAGTGTAATAAGAGTAGCAAGCTGTAGAGTAGAATGGCAAATTACTATGATATAGATGATATTATCACAAAGGAAGAGGTGGGCATTAGATTTTTCAAATTCTTCTTGCTTTTATGTTATTCCAAGAACTCTATATGTTATTATCACAGATAGTAGGAATAGACCCCAGTTCTGAAACAATGTAAGGAGACATTAAACCATTGCATGTTATAAACCTGTAGTAATTTGACTTGACACCAGTATGCTTAATCTTCAGATTGAAGGAGGTTCAAAACCTGAGCTGCCTTTCTAGATTGCTCATGAGTTACAGTTGAGACAAGCAGCGTCCATCAATGTTCCCCCTTGTTTCGATCAAAAGCAATACCGTATCTCCCTGTAATAGCTCCCTTCATATATCACATATAATAATTATATTGGTTATTAAAAATCATTCTGTTAGTATTGATAGTGAGTACATTTAGTTCCACTATTATTTGCTCTATCCTGGTACAGAAAGCCTTAAAATTATACAGTGATAAAGCTCCCAAGTCTTTGGATTTTATAGATTCATACGATGCAAAGTAGCAACGGCATTTGCATAGGAATGTTGTGTGAGTTATTGTATTAGTTTAAATTTATACTATATGTTAGTTCTCTTCTGTCTGCATCTATTCTCATTGTTAGTGGTCTGTGATACCAAAACAAGGCTTGAGATCCAAGCTGATTCCGCATGTGTGGATCTAAGTTATAGATGTCCGTTCTTTTATGAATCAAGTTGAAACCTTGCGACACTAATAACAGCAATATCTGTTAGAACAATATAACAATGAATCCTTCTTACTCAAAACTATTTTGAGTTTTAATGCTTCCAGGACATCTGAACTGGAAAAAACTACTTATAGTTGCATAGTCTCATTTAAAAACAATTTGAAATTGTTCGCTAATCTGTGAATCATGGTATATTGACTTGACAAACTTTTCATTCATTTGAGAATCATGGCAAATATTCAATTGCCAGAACATGGATATAAAGCGGTACTCCTAGCAACAACATATTGACAGGATCAATGATTAACAAATTGCATTTCTAAGCTCCAAAAGTACAAGGTTAATTTATCCATATTCATTGGCCAAAGTATGTGACATATCATACCCTTATGAAACATTGCAACAAATATAATGACTGAGATGAATAATTAACCATTTTCTTGTGTACTTGTGGTCATATCTCACTTGAGACTTATGACCGTGCACTTATTTTAACCCCGTAATTTTGACATAAAAGATATCAAGAAAGGTCAGCCAACAATTATTCTGTTGATTTTCTCTTTCTTCCAAGAACCGAAGCTTTCTGAAATTAAGGACCTCCCATTCGCCATTTTTTGAAGGATGCCATTGAGGATTGAGCTGTCTCATACACTGCAAAAAACAAAATCCCAATCAAATTTAAGTAAACAAAATTAAAGACTAAAGAGCCTACTTCAGGCTTCAAGTGAAGGTAAAAACATCATCAAAATATGGACTACATAAATGAAGATAGAAACCATGCTTACTTTGATAAGTTAAACAAATCTCATAATTGATCTCGTTTGTTAGAATTGACCAAAATTTGGAAGCTGCTGTAAATGCAGCAGTATGTGCCTTGGTGAGGACTTCTTTATACCCACTCTTGAAAGCAGACAACAGCTGAACCCAATGGTTCTATCAGTAACCCTGCCATCAAAGGGAAAACTAGTTTAGAAAACTATTAAATAGAAGTACAGGAAACTAATTTAATATTATAGTCAGTGAAGTAAGACAAGATACACATAATTAGACATATTCAACCAAGTAATTCTGCTGTTATACAAACGAAATGGGAACACCAAAGGAAAACAATGAATCTATGAAGAGACAATGCCACAATATTGATCTTTAAAGTTCTGCAGGGGTTACAATTTAAATCAATTGAAAGTATGCAATACCAGAGTGAGACCAACAAGAGATGAATAAACACTGATGCCAATGAATAGTACCTAAAAAATCAGAATTCAAAATATTGTAGAAAGAAAGATTAAGAAAAAAACTAAATCTCATCCAGAAGCCAAATAGAATAGAGGTGGCTAGTCGTCCTCCTCAAACCAGAGCTATACAAATTAGAGCCCATAGACATCTGACTGCGATCGAATAGGTAGGATAAACACTCCAGATAAAGAAATAACTATACCAATTAAACCAAATGACACAAATGCAGGGGAAAATGAAGGGAAGAACAACCCTAAAATAGAAACAGTTTCGAATTTCAAATGCAAAGGAAAATATAGTGAAATTTGATTTGGTGGGATTTAGAAAAACCTAGACAAGAAAGCCATGGATAGAAAAAGGCTACACAATCGTAATCCCTCAAGCAATACAATACTCCAATTTGAGAAAGATAGCACAAATAACAGGTCAATGCCAGATAGACAAACAATGAAAAGCGCATTTATGCTCCTGCTTCCTTCTGCCATTTTCACTTTTCAGCTGGGCTTCCGATCGAATAAATTTTCTTCAACAACCAAACCTCATTAAATGGTTAAGGGTAAATTTATTCCCTTGGTCCTTTTAAGGGGGAGGGGTAATGTTTAAACTTTTTTGGGTAACCAGGAATGGAACGTCTTCCTTCCACGTGTAAGCAGCACCTTGATTCTCAGCTGTGAGTATCTAAAGTACCATATATAAGAATACTCAAGAAACCCCCAAAAATATGAGTAAGGTCATTTTTTTCTATTGTCTCCTACAAGTTCTTATTCTAGGTTCTATTCATACTATTTTAGAAATCTAAATCATTACCTTTTAATATTTTGAAACTACAATGCGGAAATCAGTTTCAAAATATGAGCATGTTTAGGGTTTTCTGATTCAAGTTCAAACGAGCCAAAAAAATTGAAAGTTTTTGTTCTAGGTTAGCATACCTCCTCTTTGGGGTGTCATTGCCATTAGAAAGGGAGTGGAATGCCGGAAATCAGCAAAGGAAAAAGCTTTCTGCACTGCTATCGCTGAGCTGCGATCGATGGCTTTCTCGGACTTTTCGGGTACTAAACCAAAGGGGAAATGCAAGGAGAAGGGTGCAACGGCGCGACGGCAACCTGGAACTGTGCACAACTGTGGTCATGAGAGGGGAAAGTTAAGACGAAGAGAAAAGGAGAAACAAGGTTCCAATTTTGTGAAAATGGGAAAATTTAGAATTTTAATAATAAAACAAACAGCTAAGAGAAATTATTCCCTGCTTCTCATATATGTGTTAGCCACACTATCTCTAAATCATAACTTTCCATTACTTTTATTCACTCTATCACACTTAATTCTAACCACTCAATTCCTTAATATCATTTTTCATTTGAAAAAAAATTCACTCTTTCTCTTCCAGATAATATTATATTATCCTAATAAACTCAAAACTCAAAAATAATTATTTGATATTACGTAAATTTTGGGAAGATAAATTATTAAAACTCAAGTACATAATTTCATATATCATTATATTTTTAATGCCTAACTATTCTCATCTTTGTGAGAGGATCTTCACAGAGATCATTGAAATGAATTTTGAAATAAAATTTTGATCAAACAAATATTATTATAATGTTACTAGAAAAATATTAAATTCTTGCATTTTATCTTTACACATAATTTTAAATAATACGGCTATTTGAAATGATTACTTCGAAATTTGGAATTAAAAGAATTTAACAAAATTAGATTAAAAAACATTTGAATATTAGTCCAAATGTTACATTTGCAAAATTTGCGAATTTTCACGAATTCAGACTATTTAAAATTGAGTCTATTTTTATGAATAATACAAATTGAGCAAATATAAATTAATCCACAAGCTCATAAATTGGACGCAAATATAAATTGAATCTAAACCGTCCAAATTTGGTCCTTTTTTTTTTACAAGTAATACAAATTGATTCACTTATTTCACATGCTTAATAATTATATATAAAGTTAAATGACATATTACAATATTAAAAATTTGATTCTCTTTGATACCGACTTGGGAATAAATTTCATTTTGCCATCTAAGTTAAATAAGTGTTTCCAAAGTAAATAAAATAAGGGTAAAATTATCACATGTAAATTTTTCACTCATTTTCTACTTACGTATGACAAGAAAAATTTTTGTGAACCTCACTCTTATTTCTCTACTCCTTTTCTCTTTTATCCATATTTACTTTGCAATCAATCAAGGAAAAGCAATATTATCCACTCATTTTCTTTTGGCTCATTTTTCATGCAATCAAATAAGAAGTAAATCACAATTAAATTTAACTTCATACATGTCTCATGATAGAATTAAATTAAAAAATTTATATTTATTAAATTAAAACTTTCAATCATTAGTAGCTTACTCAATTAAAAAATTCTATCATAAAATTCATAAAGGATGAATTTATACTTGTTATTTATAAATTATTTTAAAAGAGACTTATGAATATCTCCATTATTCAAGAGCGTTTAGTTTACATAATCTTATATTCTCATGAAAGTGCACATTTTCAGGGATATAATTTTCTAATATGTGATTCTTGGGAATATAAAATTCATATATTCGGTTCAATATATATATATTTAAGAATATTTTTTTATATTTCCAGATATATTATATTCCTATATTTGATTCACATTTTATATTCCTAAAAATCTTATTACTTTTTCAATAAAACCCTTATCACTTTTTGTTATAAATTGTAATAAATTATTTATTTAATTAAAAATATATGAATAAAATTTTTTGAAGACGTAATAAATTAGTAATTTGAATTCTATTCAATTAAAATGTAATAAAAAATTTAATATATAAAATATTAAAATTTTTAAGAATTTGAATTTGAATTTTTCATATAATTAATTATATAAATAAATAAGTAATTTCTCCTTTGTTATTAAGAAGCTTTTATTTTCTTTGAAAAAAAGAAGAGAAAAAAAATAGAAATAATATCTTTTAAACTTAAATTGAAAAGAAAATAAAAAATTTTAAATATTTTTTAACTTACAATGTTAAAATAGATCATGATAAATTGTGTAATTAAAAAGTTAATATGTATTTAATATTATTAAGAATGAGTTTGATAATTTATTTAATAATTTTTATTTATTTTAATATTAGAAATGTAAAGAAAAATGAATAATTGTAATAAAAATAAAAATAAAAGATTACCAGTATTAGTTATCAAATTTCGGAGATATATAATAGCCAGCATCAACAAAAGATTGTGTGGTGCGTTTATTCTTTTAGATATTAGTTATAGTAATGTTATATTATATACATATATATATAATTTTTTCTTCAATTTTAAAAGCTTCTTAAATCTTTAAATAATATTATAATTATATTGTAGGTTAAATTCTGTAAGTTAGTCGTTTTCTGTAAAATAATCGAGCACGTAAAAAAAAAAAGAAAGAAAAAGGAAAAATAACGCAAATCTTTAACGAAGAAAAAGAAAATAAAAACATGTGGGATGTTACCAATAAAGATGAAGGATAAAAGCGGCCATTGCATTACTCATTTCTTCAAGGATTTAATATAAAAAGAAAGAGCATAAATAATATCTTCTAAATTTAATAAGATTGAAATTTAGATTTTTTTTTTACTAATTAGTATAATTATTTTTGTTATTATGAAAAATTAAAAATATAAAATATAAATTAAAATTGAAAGATAAAAATGAAAAAATTTTAAACTAAATAAGAATTGGTATGTAGAAATTATTTTTTTACTTATTTATTATAATTATATTTTTTATCACAAAAAAATTAAAAATAAAAAATATAAGTTAAAATTAAAAAATAAAAATAAAAAATTTTAAAATAAATTAGAGTATAAAAAAATGAAAGTGAAATTATCTTTTTATTTTAATATTAATATTCCCATAAAATAAAATTTTAAGATATTTATCTTCTTTCATAAAAATATTTAAAAAAAATTGAATTTAAAAATATTTCTAAAAATATAAAGAGTATTCCGCTAACCAAACACAGCCCAACGTTAAACTCGCAAGTCGCGGAGTCGTAGAAGAAAGGGTCATCCCGGGTTCACAATGAAGGATCCACGAATCCACCTCCCTGCCTTTTATTAAGTCACGTGCATTTCATTTCCACTGCTCTTCTAACAAGCTAACCTCACGCGCCCGTGAATTTAATTGTCCATTGAGGGAAAATACTTTTAATTTTACTATAATACTAATATTTCAGTATTATTTATCTTTATAATTTTATAAATAAATTATTTTAATATTATAATTAAATGATACTTAAAATTTTAAAAATGACTTATTTATTATTAAAATATAAATTAAAATAGTATAAAAAATTTTAATATTAAAATAAAATAAAATTTACTTCCCCATTAAAGTTAGGTTGCGTTTGCCACAACACAAGGGAGATTTTTTTTTTCCGATTATAATATATGCTCATAATTACACTTATAATATATATTGTTATTGCACGTAAAAATTATATATATTTATAACATTATATGAAGCAACTTATAAGATTTTGTATAAAATCTTTTAACTTTTATAGCTTTTAAGTTAAATTCTCATAAAAATTCACAAGCTTTTTTTAATAACTAACCCATAAAAGAAAAGAAAAAAAATTGAATTTGTTAATGTACAACAATCGAAGGAAAAAGAATCAACTTTCATTTTCCATTAAAAATCATGTTAGAAGAAACTCGATGACTATTTGTGGAGCAAATTTCCATTTAATATGGTAATTATTAAGCTGGCACATGAAGAACATGATTTGTTGGTGTTTATGGTTGAAAACTGCTGAGGTTTTGTTTAGCAATTAGCTGATAATTATAACGGTTAACTGATTCAATTAGTTATTAGCTGATAATTGATTGTATTAGTTAATTTAACCAGTTGATTGTATTAGCTGTTTAAATAAGAATATTTGATAAATTTAGCTATTTATATGTAAAATGATATATAGGGATATAAATATATTTTATAAATTATTTGAGTATTTTTTTATTTTAATATTTTAGATCCTATATATTATTTAATGGATAAAGTTTTCTTATAAATAATATATTATTATAATTTATTATATATTAAATTTTTTTAAAATTAAATTAATATACTATTTATAGTAAATAAATTTATTAATGAAAAAGCAATAGCTATAATTATTTAATTTTATGTAAAAATAAATATTATAATTTTTATATATTGATAATGAAAGAAATGAGAGAATTGATAAATTAATATTCTTCATGGGTATGAATCAATTGGAAAATAATTTATTAATCATAAAATATATTAAAATATTAATATATAGTAAATTATAGGATAAATTATATTTTATCCACATCTAATTTTATGGAATCTCATTTAATCTACTTATAATTTTAAACATTAAAATTTATTTATTTGAATCTTTAATGATTGGCATTTTATTTATCTAAATTATTTTTATTTAAAATTTAAGTAAGACACGAAAAATTGTTTCAATAAAAGGAAAAAAATTGTTTGGATAAAGGTGGTCATCTTTTTCTCTAAGAATGGGGTTTCAAATAAAAAATGATCAAGCATAAATAGTAGAACTACTTTAATAAAAGGGATCATAATTTTTATTCAAGTAAATTGTTTTGAAATTGAGTTTCAGATCAAGTTTAATTTGTAAAAAATTAGGAATAAATAAGGCATAACCATTGCACATAAAATTGCTGTTGATTATGAATGGAAATTATTTAATTATAAATCTTTAAGATAGATGTAAATTTAAAGATAGAAGAATCAAATAATATGTGTTGTTTGAAAAATATTAAAGCAGCTTTTTAATCAACTCCTTTATTCAGAGGAAGGGAAGTTCAATCATCAAACAAAAGCCAATTTACCAACTAAATAAAAATATTACATTGGCTAGCATTTTGGAAAAGAGCGTTTACAGTGCATCAACTGTTCTCTAAATAGCTATTTTAGTTGAAAATCAGTTAATCAGCTAAATTTTGGTTAAACAAGCTAAAAGCTTTTTCAATAGTTGTTTACCAAACAAGCCCTAAGTCGTTCAAAATTTTTTTCATGATAAGTGGATTCCAATGGTAAATAAATTACATTAATCAACATATGCAATTGTAAATATAATGCAAGCAACATAAATATTTTACTTTAAATTGATTTTGAAGGTGCAAATGTTGCATAAATGGTGATAAAATTTCTAACAATGACTTGATTATAAAAAATTAAAACAATAGAATATCAGGAATGTTGGCAGATTACTAACAAAGAACACGAAGTATGTTAATTTGTTTTGAATTGTAAAATTGGAAAATGAATGTGTCATGTCGCTTGCTTTCTCATATTAATTTATAGTGTAGCAAAAAGGTAGTTTCCTCACCCTCATTCCTTTTGATTACATATGTACTTTCATAATATGGTTTTAATTTATTATATAAATCTTTAATTTATATATATTATCATATTTTTTAAATATATTGTTGTTGGAGGGCATTTAAGCTAATTGTATACTTCAAATTCATTTAAAAATAACTTTATTTTTTTTTATATATTTTTGGTAATATAATTAAATTAATAAGCCTATATATTTTTCTATAGCATGAGAATAAACAAAAGGTAGAATAACTTTATATAAACAATTATGTTATATAGTAACAAACCACGCATAATATAATATATTACATTATTCTATTGTATTATATTATTCAATAGTCATTATATTATATAGTGTATCAAATGAGGCCTTAATTTCACCAACTCATTGTCAATCAATTTTCTACAATCAACTATAAATATGGTGACATGATTGATAGTTAATTAATTATCCTCATCAAGGAAGGTAATGAATTTCAATATTTTAAACCCTCGAGGTAGTTTAATTTAATGGATCCACTCTAAGAAAGTTCCTTAATAATTGAGTTAAACATTTTGATCACCTAATTGATTCAATAGCCTTTTGACTAGGAACTATATGTTCTATTCTTGACCTTGGCCTTGATTGCCTTGGTTTACTTAATTATGGTAATTTGCTATATTCTAGCTTAGTTGTTAGACATGGTCTTGTGCACTCATGTTTCAATGCCTATTCAGTTGCATTCTATTTATGTATCCACCATGTCTTACAAGTCTTACTTGATTATACTTAAGTCTTTCAACTTCATGATACTTAAACTCAAAAAATTCAATCCTAGTCTATTCTCTTTTAAAAATTTTCTCATCACCAAGCTGAGAATTAAGATGTTGCATTACTCTCTCTAAATTTTGGTTTATCTAAGCTTGACTTTTAGTTATATATTTAAGAATAGACTTTAATATTATAACTATTTGTTAGGAAAGCATATGCACCATGTCATAATTGCTATCATCCATTTGCTATTTGATTATGACTAAGCTCCAAGGGGTTAAGTCATGACTAATTTTATCAACCATTTTAGTTGGCTATATGTTTAACTTTCTAGTTTTCATTATATGATACAACTCTGTTGTTTTCATTAATAAGCGATATGTCGTCAAGCATTTTGATTAGCAACCCTAAAGGCCCCTTAATATCATTCTGATAACTATTATTCAACCTTTTGGAATTATTAGGGGTGTTTCGATTGTTTTGTACACCTTATCTATGATGATTGCTATGACAATTATTTCTTTAATTTGCATTTTGATTTTATTAGTTCTATCCAATACTAGGTACATTATTTTAATTATTTGTATTTTGGACAACATCAATATTTTCTACCATAACTTCTGATTACTAAGACTCATCAATGTTTTCAATAATCACTTTTTGAAACAATGGGTTATTACAAATGAACCCATAAGTAGAAGTTACATTTGTATTCAAGTTTTTTGATAGTAAATTAATATCACTTTTTAATTGCATGAAAAGCAAGAGATGTCAAAATTAAATACCTTAATTGTGTCTTATTAGGTGTGTGTTAAAAACTGGCAATTATGACAATTCCATAGCTAAACATGGTCATATTAAGATGAGATTTGATGAAAAAATCTAATATGTTGTGATGATCCAATGGCTAAAATTTGGGATCAATCCAGCTAATATGTTATTTTTCCTAAAATTTTCAAATTTAAGAGTATTTTTGATTATTTTAGATGGTTCAAGAAGCCTATATTTATAATCTTTGCATTTTTATATTCGTGTTCATTGGTTCTTGAGTGAATTGGACACCCAAAGTATGGCAAAAAAGGCTTATGACAATTTAAAAAAATTATGTTTACTTCTTGTGAAAGGCCTAGTGGGCCACCTAGACACTAAGTTAGGGACAAGAGCATGTTAACTTGTAGTCATTTCTTGCACACTCAAAACTATGAAATAAGGGCATATACCAAGCGAATGAAGTGTCCTTTCTCTATGCAATTATTTCTTTTGGCTCGTACTACCTAAACTCTAGTATGTGAGGGTACTTCGGTGACATATGATATTGACTTGGGCATATGTTGGACATGGGATTTATTGTATTGGCGATAATTTTTTAATGTCTTCTTATCTTTACCAAGTATGCTAAAAAAGGGTTTTAAGTAAGAAGGTCAATATGTTCACCAAAAGTGACCAACATACACCACACGATCTCTGCTAGAAAGTTATCAACCATGATAGATACTATTAAAGCTTGGTTAGCACCAAAAGGCCAAAATCAAGAAGGCAATAATTAATCTAGATGCAGCTTATCTAATGTTATATGAAGGATGTGCAAAGCTATCATTTTCACAAACTCAGTGGTGTTATTGCTAAAGACTTAACTAGTGGATGCAAGAGATTAAATCGACCTAAAAAGCTAGCGTGCAAGTAGAATGATGTATTTGAATGATTGTGGATTGGTACATTGGGCTCAAGCATTTGTGCCAGAGGGGGTTATATTGCTTACTTGTATGTGTAGAATATTGATTATGCACTCATTCATAATAGTGACATTGAGAGATGCAAACCATTATTTAAAAGGATGAAAGAATTGATGGCTTATCTAATAAGAGAAGCCCCACTTTTACTAGAGAGCTTGACTACCGTAAGGATTAGTGGAACCAAAGGGTAAAGCCTAGGTCTTGCCAATAGGCTTAACTACTTGAAAGATTGATGGAATTGAAGGGTGAAACCTTTGATTGTGCAAAAGAGTATGACCATAATAAAAGGCATGAGTAGATTGCTTTAAAGAAAATGATCTAAAATCATGTCAAGGAGGTCCGAAGGGATCATCTATGTTACTTAAAAGAGCATTGCTAAAAGGTAAAGTGGTTTATTCTAGAGGAAGTATCCCATATCGTGTTGACATGGTCCAAAATGATTATTTGAGTTGCTCGAGGGAGCACAATTGAAGGGTTTAGTAGAAATTTAGAGGAATTGATGTTATATGCATAATCTATAGGTTAATGAAGTATGCATAGTCTCCCACATGTTTCTTCAATGTTATGGATAATTGTTTAGTGGAATGGTAATAATGACTCAGAGGAGGGTAGCAAACTAGCACTACATAATTGCTTGGTCAAGGAGACTTCATAACATTAAGTTCACATTTGCTTATTCACAGGTAAAATGGAGCTAGAGCTACAATGGAAGATGCTTTATGCTTAACCTCATTTAAGGAGTTAAAGTGAAGGAGCCATCAGAGGATATGCTTATAAAGTCATTAAAGGATGCACACTAAAGGTTGTAAGGATTGCGATGCTAGTGTGTATTAACTTTAAGAGTAAGTTGTAATAGCTAATAAAATGTTAAAAGGTATTAATTTAGAAAAGATTAGAGGATCTAATTGAGTATAAAAGTGGCATTGCAAAGTGTAATGAATTGACTGAAAGTAAACAAACAAACTTAGGAATAGGGTTATGAAGCCTCTTACGTAGATCAAGCGTAAGTCTTATCTCTTGTACTAATGGAATAGGATATTAGGTGCAAGACATTTATTATTAGGTAATTCAGAATGCTAATCATTGGTCATGAGCTAAAGAGTTAGTATGTACTTTTGCTATTGAGACGGCATTCGTGCAAGCTGTAAAGGCAATAAGCACACAATTACAGAGGCAATTACCCATTAGATGAGTTATAAAGGTAATAAGCTCAAAAGAACTTGTGGATAAGCAGCATTAAAGAAAGTGTCAGCATATTTTGAAAAGAAACTACAAAGGTAGCCTTTTGAAAAATTTGCGGAGGATGTATTTTACCGAAAGAATACCATTGTTATGGAGGCAATAGCCCAAATTCCAGATGGAAAACATTCATAGTATTTAAAAATGCAAGCTTTGGATTGGTCAAAAAAGTAACTTAATGGAGTAGGCTAAAAACCACCATAAAGTTTCAAAAAAGTAAGTAGATTTTTCAAGAAGTCATGTCAAATTAAGACATTAATGAGGGCATTGATATTTGAAGTGGGGGAAAATGCCATAAGTTGATAGTTGTGATAGTTCGACAAGCAAACGTACTCAAATTAAAATGAGATTTAATGGAAAAATCTAACAAGTTATGCTAGTCCTGTGACTGAAATTTAGGATTAATCCAACCAATGTACTTTTTTTAAAATTTTTTCTAAATTTTATGATATTTTGATCATTCGAATAGTTCGAGAATTCAATGGAGTTCAAGAAGCCTATATTTATGATCTTCATATTTTTACCTTAATATTGGTTAGTTCTCGATTAAATTAGACACCCGAAGCAAGATGAAAAATACTTATAACCGTTTAAAAAAAGCATGTCTATTCTTAGCGAAAGGCATTTTATTCAAAATACTCTTTAAGGAGGTCAAGTGTCCTGAAAACCTGGTAGGGCACCTGGACACTGAACTATAATAGTTTAAAAAAAGTATGTCTACTCTTATATTTGTGATCCTAGTAGGAAATCTTTTGTTCAAAATACTCCTTAAGAGAGTGGAATGTTTTAAAGACCTGGTAGGGCACACTGAGCTATAACAATTCAAAAAAAATATGTCTACTCCTATATTTGTGATCTTTGCATTTTTATATTCATGTTAGTTGGTTCTTAAGTGAATTAGACACTCAGAGCATGGTAAAAAAGGCTTATAATAGTTCAAAAAAAAATATCTCTATTCTTAACGAGTGGTCTTCTATTCAAAATATTCTTTAAGGGGGTGGACTATCTTGAATACCTCATAGAACGCATAGACACTAAGTTAAAGATGGCAGTGATGGGAGTATGTTGGCTTGTGGCCATCCCCTACATATTTAAAATTATGGAATGAGGCATATATTAAGTGAACGTAATATTTCTCTTTTTATTCAATTGTCCCTTTCAGCTTGTACTGCCCGAAGGCTTCATATATAGAAGGATCTTATGGTTTAGTATGTACAAATACTTTGGTGATATACAATATTAGCTTAAGGACATGTTGTATATAGGATTTATTATATATGTGATACTCTTCGATATCCCATTATTTTTACCAAGTGTGACAAAAGAAGGTTTTAAGTGAGAAGGCTAGTATGTTTGCCAAAAGTGACCGGTATATACCACACAGTCTCGATTGAAGTGCTACGCCAATTTATTTGTGATAAAAAATCCTAAGCAAGATGGCAATTTAACTTTTTTTCTAAGATAAGGTAACACAATTTATTAGTGGAGATTTAAACATAATTAATGCAATTTAAACAAAAGTAGTAAATAGGAGAGCACAAATATATAAATACAAAGATATGCAAATGCATAAAAAATGCACAATTTAATCTTTATTATGATTTGTAGAGTGCATCAACAAATACAAGATGGCATGGTTGGAAACTTGAATCCCTACTCACACTTAAAGGACACTATTTAAGATTATAGAAAATTAGAAGAAATTATATAAATGACAGCAGAATGTTGCAAAGATTTATGCTAGTGAAGTATTAGAACTAGATGCAAAGTGCATATAATTGCTTTAATAGTGATTTTGACTAACGGAACCTTTTGATCATAGAAATGTAGGCATTTATAAGCCCTAATTGGGTGTGTATAACTACCCATAATCCCATTCTTAAAATCTCACTATTTCTACAGGATAACCTACTCCTAAGAACATTATTGAGTATATAGTCCTAAGAATCTTGCAATCATAATTACATAATCCATTTTTATGGCTTCCTTTGAACTAGTAGACAGGAAAAAAATTAGAGTCCCAAGTTTCTCTAGCCTTTCAATAACACCTCAACTCAAACAACTTTCGTTAAAATACTTTTTTAAGCCAAATCATTAATTACCAAAATTTCAAAAATTAGGCTAATAGGTTGTTATGAAATATGGGCTTAACTATTAGAATATATTCAAATCTTACACAACATTTTATAATTATGACTCAAAATTTTCAAAGTGATTAAATAAGAAGTTTAATTAATTATTTTTAAAAAAAATTCAAACTAAGGATTCTTCCTTTTAAACATCTACCTAATTTAAATGTGCCATTAATTCTATTAGTTAAAAATTTTAATATGAAAATTGATCATACATTTTCATTATAGAACTTTTAGATTGTCATTTTTAATGTGGGGATCCTTAACTTGTTTTGAAGTAATATTATGAAAGTAGAAACAAACTATATATTACTTGTAAGAAAAAAAATGTAAAGACCCAAGTGAAAGGTATATTTTAATCTAAGGAGACAATTGATCAAACAAGAAATCAAATTTCAATCATTAAATTTATTTTTTTGAATGAATAATGTAGTACTAGGAATCATCTGAATATTTTTTAATTAATATTTTTACAAGAATATAAATCAACATAGCAATTTAAAAAATTCTTTCATAATTAATATTTGATTGGAGGAAAATGTCAAAAACTTTCCTAAAAATCAGGTTATCAATTTTCTAGAGAAATTGTGAGAGTTTTTTGCCCCATCAATTAAGTAAAAATATGCGAAAAGTATATCTTAATAGTATAGGATAAATCACATATTAGCAAAAGTTCAAGGGAATCATGTATAATTTAAATAAAAAAAAAATTGAAGTTCCATTTCCAACCTTGATTGCGCGTGTTCGTCACTGGTGTGGGCTTGGGAGTGGGACTACCAAGAATCCCGTAATTAGTATACACACGTAGTAAAAGTGACGTTAGCGATGGGGATCTCGATTACGTCACCTCCATTGAGGTTGGACTATTCTTTAATCCAAAGTTTCAAAAGAATAAAGAAGAAAGACCCTCACGTCTTCAACGGAACTCTAATTCTTTATCAATGGCTCCCATATATTATAAAACTAACCAAAGCCAAACCTAACACCTCAAAATCGCTGCAAGGTTCAATTATTTCCTTTTATTCGGGGGATCTGTATCTATTTCGTCGCATTAACATGTCAAGTTATTTTTTTTTCACATATATTCCACGCCTTAGGAACTAAATTTTCTGGGTCGGATTGATTTGTGTTATATCTATGGAAGTCGGGAAGAGGCAGAGGGTGGTGGTGACGGAGGAGGAGAGAGAGAGCTTGAAGAAGCCGAAGGGGGAAGAGCGTGCCGGTGGAAGCAGTGAGGAAGTGGTCGTGCCAACGGAGGAGGAGGTGGAGGAGTTTTTTGCTATTTTGAGGAGGATGAAGGTGGCGGTAAAGTACTTTGACGAGAAAGAGAAAGGGAGGGATGGGAAGAAGTGGAGGGAGGCGTTGGAGCAGGCGGACGTCATGGTGGCTGACGGTGTCGACGTTGATGATGTTGCTGCTGCGGTGGAGAAGAAGGAAGAAGAGGTGGTCAATGAGGTCTTGGACTTGAACGCCGTGGCTCCTGAAGCGGTGGAGAGCGGTGGCGCGTAGTTATACACGTTTGGGGAAAAGAGAAGTGCCCGTGCCGTCACAGTTCCAACCAATAAGTTGATGGTTTAGGCCGTGCCTCTTATTTTCTCCAAATAGGAAAGCTATATTCGATGTATCTGATTCTGCACCTTCTTCTTGCCAGGATTATTTGATTGTCTAGGAATTAAGACGTAAAATTGTAATATAGTACTTAATGAACACATCTTCATACTAAGTTATTTTATACCAACTCTTTTCCATTATTGCTGGTTCTGCTGCTGCAGAACAGCATTATATGTTAACAATTTCCTCCTTGCAAATTGCTTTTTCCCAGGATAAAAATCTTATCCGTTGATATATACATCTAGCGTGGTAGTTAAAAACAAAATTTTGTTTTCAAATATTTTTTTTAAATGAAGTTTAATTTTAAATAAAAAAGTACTTCATTCAATATCAAAATTTTTAATTCAAGTAATATTTAATATACTTAAAAGTTTATTTTTATATTTTTTTGTTACGTAAAGAGTTTAATTATTGATACTTTAATCATTTCTTCATTTAAAAAAATATTTTATTTATAATTTTTATTTTAATTATATTTATATTATTATAAAATACATTAAATGTAGTAATGATTTATACAATTCATTTATTTCATTTTACTGTAAACAAACATTATATTTATGATGAGATCTTCAATATTTTTTAATTCAATTTTATGTATTTTTAAACATATATATATATATATATATATATAAAACAAAAAAATCATTTATAAATAAGTTAAAATAATTTTTTATAAAATATTAAAAATAATTTTTATTTATAGATAAATTAAAATCATTTATATTTAAATGAAATGACATCAATTATATATTTTGATGTCAAGCCAACCATTTCTTGATTACTATATATTATGTTTTTGGTACCTTCCGATGAATTATTTAATGCAATTTTTATAGAGGAATGGTTTAGTATATGTATTTAAAGATGTTACAGATTATTTTTTTAATCAAAGTTTCAGTTGTAATTTTTGCATATAATAGATTTTGTTTTTATAAAAAGGATATGACGGGGAAATGACGTTTGGTTGGAATAAAATTAAATGAAACAACCATCGGAGAGGGGCGCGGAAGTTTTACATTTTACATTATAAAATGACAGATCAGAAGCAGCAAAGTCAAGGTCTTTCTCCACCAAGCACGGAGAACTATTTTGGGTTTGAATTATCGCTAGGCAGCACAATTTCGGGGAGGCAGTTTTAATGAGGTTTTGTTTGACAAAACAAAGTAATGCTTTGGTTGAAAATATTTTTTTAAAATATAATCATAAAATATTAAAATAAAAAAATACTTCATTTATTTAATATGAAATATAAAAATTTGTAAAAAGTAAAATTTTAACAGAGAAATTTATTTTTTTATGATTATAATTGTAAATATCTTTTTTAATTAGGCTTCTCTAAAATATAAAATATATTTTAGAAGATAAAATATAAAATTATAGCTTTTGATAAAAAAAAATAAGGACTCTAAATTTAATAAATAGTAATAAATTAAAAAATTGTTTTTAAATTTATAACTATTCACTCTTTTAATTTTTTCATCAAAAATTATAATTTTATACTTTATTCTTTGAATTATAAGATGCAAGAATTCAGTTCTTAAAAATGCTTTCCAACAAAAGCGAAACTAAATATAAAATAATATTCATGTGTTTTTTATTCTGGAAGTATAATTAAATGTTATCATTAAAGGTATGTTTGAATATATTTTAATTTTTATATTTTTAAAAATTATTCTTAAAAATATTTTTAAAAATTATTTTTGTTCTCAAAAAATATTTTTGGATTGAAGAAAAATAAAAAATAAAGGGTAGTTGATATTATAAATAAAAAATATTTTTAATTACAAAATTAACATTTAGAATAAGAGAAATAAATTTAAAAAATAATTAAAAGTTATTTTTATTTTTTATTTTTAAATTATATATTTAAAAAATATTTTTTAAAAATAAATTACCATATAAGTTATTTTATTTTAAAAGCAAAAAAATTATTTTAAAAATAAAAAATAAACAAACCTTAAAACCTTAACTCTTGCTCGAAAAATAATAATAATAATAATAATTGCATGAGTACTAGTCTACTTGCATATAACTTAAAAAGTATCATTCCTTTATTTGCTTCGTGAAACATGATTTCACACATCCTTAAACGGACACTAACGTCTTCCTCTATATTATTTCCCTCCTGAACCTATTTTTATTAAATCTTTTATAACAACTGTAAGTTTAATTTTTAAGATAATGAATCATGGTACTTAAAGTAGATGAGGGGACGGGAATGAGGGGAGAATATGTTATGACATGATTTTTTTTTTCCAATTTAAGAGCCTCGGTTAAAAAGTTAAGAGATTGGAAACTTGTAATTGATATTTTAAAATTTTTCAATATCTATCATGACTTACTATTTTATGCTCTTTCAATTTAAAACAAAATGTTAAATTTTTTAAAATATTTAAATAAAGGAAAAGGAAGATCCTTTATCACCCATTTCTCTCTTTTTCTTTTTTCTTTTTTCTATTTCCTCTCTTCATGTTTCATTTTTCATTTTCTCTGCTTACATATTATTAGTCTGCTTTTAGCTGTGGCTCTTATTTCTACTTAGTCTTGCTCTCAAGATATTGAGGAATATAATAAACTTCACATGACAGTGGAATGGAAAAGTTATCATATAACATTGTTCTCATTTAGAAGAAATTTTAGTTAAAGATGTGAGGGGAATAAATTAAAGACTGAAATTAATCATAAAAAACAGTGTCCCACTTTTTTTTATGGTATTTTTGAATGGGTGAGAATAAAAATAAATAGGAGATGTATAAAACAAAGTTATTGAATAATATTTTTCTTCGAAGAGTTCTTAATGAAAGAGAGAGGGAATGAAAAATTATATGTTTAAATTTCCAAAATTTTCATACATCCTTTAATATTAATATTTTGTATGCATTTAATTTAGAAAACTTTCTTAATATTTAAAAAATAGAAAAATCATTTGATCTCATTCATCCTCTTCGGTTGATTTTCACCGGTAACTTTTGAACATTCTATTAAATTATTTGGATTTGTAGTGAGATGACTCATGGTGGAAGTCTATGATATAAGTTCTAGATTTGATGTGATTTGACCGGGACTCGCAGGAAGCAAAACAGGGTAAAATACCGAAATACGGTTTTTTTATAAATTTTTTTTCGTTTTACCGTAATTTCGAAACATATTACCAAAATACGCAGAGCGCCAATTGGGGTGGCGTCCTTAGGCTTGAAGGACGCCAGATAGTGACGCCCTTGGGAAGGGCCGCGCCTTGAAGGCGCCATGTTGAAAGGCACCTTCCCATTTGAATTTAAAGGAAGGCGCCTTTTAACATGGCGCCTTCATGGCAGGGACACCATTTTGAAAGGCGCCATTTCGTTTAAATTTAAATGGGAGACGCCTAACCAAATGGTGCCTCCACCCCCTATTTATAACACCCCGCAGCACCAAAAACCCTACTTCCTCCTACGCCACTCTTCCCTCTCCGCAGCGCTAGAAAAAATCCTGTTTCAGAACTTTTTTGCAGCAGCCACTCTTCCCTTCTTTGTTCGCTGTTCGTAATATTTTTCATACTGCAGCTCACAAAGCTTTATCTACATTTCATCCGGTAACATTTCTTTGAAGCAGATTTGGTCTTCTTTTGCTACTCTTCCTTAGTTAGTATTTTTATCATTTTTATATTTATAGTAGTAGAAAATTTTTTATTCTATGTTAATTATTATGATTTATGATATGAAAAAATAATATAAAATTTAAAAAAAGTTGTAAAAATTTATATGATCTGTGATAGTTTGTGATTTGTACTGGTTAGTTTTTCTATAATTTTTGTATGTATATTATAATTTTTATTAGTTATTATAAGAATATATTTTGCAGTAGGAGAGAATTTTTTATTTTATGTTAATTATTATGATTTATGAATTGAATTTATGATTTAAGATTTAAAAAAAATTATACAAATTTACATGATCTGCGATAATTTGTGATTTTTACTGGTTAATATTTCTATAATTTGTGTATTTATATTATAATTTTTATTAGTTATTATAAGAATATATTTTACATTGGGGAAAAAATTTTTATTTTATGTTGATTATTATGATTAATGCTGTGAAATTATGATATAGGATTTAGGAAAGAAATTGAACAAATTTATATGATCTGTGATAGTTTGTGAATTTAAAAGAAGAACAAAGTGGATAAAGAAAAGTATCTTAGAATAAAATTTATAATCTAGGTAAAAATTATATTTAGATACTTTTAAAATATAAAATTTTTTAGGATATAGGATATGATAAAAATAAGCTTGTTTTGATTATATGTTGATTATTACGAGGTTATATTATCCTATTGATCAATATTTTCATATTAATTTTAGAGTAATATTTGTCAAAGTAAGTAAATATCAATTGAGGGTATTTTGTAAAGAGTTAATATTTTATGCATTATTTCTATTTGTTTTATCTTCTTTATTGTACATTTTTATTAATCTTTTTTGTTAACTCATGGTATTTAAACCATATACACCAATATTTTTTAACAGTAAGATATATCAATTATTTGATTATAAATCTACTCTATATAAATTATATAATTCATTTAATTAATTAATCTATTATCTAGTAAATTTTTTATTACTTTATACCGTACGCATTGTATATTTCTTATTTACTCTATTGTATTCTTTTTGTATATACTTGTATTATCTATGGTTTAAAATATCAACATCATTAATTAACGTAAATATAAAAGTTATAATTTTTTAGCTTATTATATAATTTTAAATAAATTAAAGCTTTAATATACATTTTATTATTAAAAATAATTAATTTTATATGATATTTTTTAAAAAAATAATTAGTAATTAAATTAAAATTTATTTGTATAGTTTTTTTGAAATTTTTGGTGATAATAATTTTTGAATGTTATGTTTAAAATCTAAAATACATCAACAAAAACTTCTCCAAGAGTTTATTGTTCGTACGTACATTAATTTTTTTTGATTTCATGTACTTTGATTAATTTTTTTCTTTCTTTTTTCAATCATTCTATTACAAGTTGAAATGCAATATACTGAATAATATAAATATAATATAATTTATTTTTTTGACATAAATTTTTTTTTAATAATTAATTAAATTATTTAATAAAATTAATTAATTATATATTTAATTTTTAACATTTATTACTTTACCTTTCACATAGCACTTCTCCTTTTTCAATTCATTTTGCTATAATATTTTTATTTTAACTTATATTATTAACGATTTAAGTAATAAGATAATTACATAATTTTGACATAATGTAACATATTTTTTTGTCTTAAATTAATTTTTAAAAAAATTATTATGGGAAGCATTAATTGAAATAATTAGTTATACATTTTAGTTCTAATAATAGTATTTAAAATTAAAGTTACATAAATAAGATTTTATCTATGCTATTATATTTGTTCCTTTTATATATTGTGTTGCAAAGTATATTTAATTTAGCATGATTTTTGCATAATTATGTTAATGATACAATAATATGTAATATTTTTTACGTGCCAGATTAAAGTTATTAAAATATCTAACAAATTTTTCTTTCATGCAGAGATTTTTTTCTATTTGTTTTTTCTAATACTTACCGGTTAGTATTTTATAAATTTTGTGCTTATATTGTAATTTTTATTAGTCATCATGAAAATATCTTTTATAGTGGTAGAGAAATTTATTTAGAATATTATGATATAAATAGTGTGAGTTTTTTATTTTATATTGATTATTATGGTTTACGATGTAAAATTATACCTTTCCTTAAAATGATGTAGAAATTTATATGCACTATGATAGGTTGTACTATTAAAAGAAGAACAAACGAGATAAAGAAAGGTATCCTAAAATAGGTTTTAGGACGTAGGTGAAAGTTATATTTAGAGAAATTTTCTATGTAGAATTTTAATATACCATAAGAGAGGTAATAAAAATAAAATTTTAGGATATGTGGATGTAACCAGAAGCTTTAAAAAATAGGTTATTATTATTGAAAATATGGATATTTTTCTATTTAAATGGTAGATATTATGAATGCAAGAATAATAAATGTAGTCGAAGAAATTATACTATAAATAGGTTTACTCAATAGGTATTAAAATATACGTGCAGGTACTGTAATATATGTATTACACGAAGTCAGTGTATCTGGAAAAAAGAATTCATGGTTGTAATCATAAAAATATACAAACAATAATGTATAAATAATTTCAGGGCCTGTTTAATAATAGGTATGAAGGGATAAAATTTTTGTGAAATAGAAAATATAGTGTGCTGGAGAAGTTAATCAATTTAATTAGTATAATTTGTGCATAATAAACATTAATTAGTATATTTAAATCACACTTGCAAATGAACATTAAAAATTTTACAAGTATGAAAAATTATGAATGA
This sequence comes from Sindora glabra, assembly GCA_020226215.1. Classification (NCBI taxonomy): domain Eukaryota; kingdom Viridiplantae; phylum Streptophyta; class Magnoliopsida; order Fabales; family Fabaceae; genus Sindora; species Sindora glabra. The sequence continues at coordinate 85,205,307 of CM035229.1, forward strand.
GTGTGAAAAATAGCTTATAAATTTGTCAGAAAAAAAAATGTCGGCCTGTAAAGGTCGAAATGGGTTTATCTTATGCGAGTAAATTATTACGTACTATTAAATAAATATATTATAAAAATAATAATACATCCTGTTCAGGCTACGCTTGTAATATTAAATATTGTTTCATTCATTTGTAAGAACAAAATTTGTATATGATAATATGTGTCAGTTGTGAGGGTACAGTGAATATTTTGCAGCCAAAAGTAACGAGATGAAGAAAAGTTTAATTACTTTTATATATTCAAATGGTACAATGATTGAGGGATCGATGAGGGTAATGTACGATGGACCTCCCTCAAAGGCATTGAAATTGAGAGGATGCAGTAGTATGGATGTTTTGTGCGAGAGAATTCATGCCCGACTGAAACTTCACCAATATCAAGCTGTGGGGAAAATTGTTTACAGGTTTCCACAGCATCAAACAGAGGCTCAATATATGGCATATGAATTGGACGACGATGAAGACTTGGCATGTGCTATAGCAAGTTACGAACAACATCCGACGATGACAGCAATGGAGTTGTACGCAGAAGTGATCACACCCGAATTGCACGCTGCCAACCTGGGTTCACAAGAAAGAGTTCCAACAACTAGATCACCTGTGGATCCAACGGCTAATGTCAGTACTAGTTGTTCGATGGTGCGGGAAAGCCTTCCTTACACGGGCAGAATCGAGTTCCACATTTCTGATAGTTATACTCCTGCATTGGACTCATCTGTTGCAGGTGTTTTCTCAAGAAATATATCATATACCATGATGGGATCAACAAGTGCCTTACCGGTCGTAGATGAAGAATCCACTGATCCTACATTCATGGATGCCCACCTTGAGTCTGGTTTTGAAGAGGATGAGGTGTCTTGCAGTAGCGATGATGATCGTGACACTGATGACAAAGAACATGCAACTACACATGGAGACAGTGTTGCAATGCAGCGAGTGAGGAGTGACAATCCTGCACAGACATCATGTGGTGTCCCTCAAGCTGCTATCTTCTCTCACATTGATTGGGATGCCATAAGGAATCCCAATGAATTTTCGAAGATAATGAAACCAACCTATGATTACGGCATGGAACACTTATAGGTTGGACAAGAGTTTGATTGCAAGGAGGCATTAATTGCTGCAACCAAGCATTACCACATCAGGAGGCACCACAGTTATTATGTGGAGGAGTTAGATACCAGAAGATTAAGTGTGAAGTGTGATTATTACGGGGATGAATGCAGATTCCGTCTCAGAGCGACCAATCTGAAGAATTCTAACACTTGGACAATAACTAGATTCTCAGGGCCTCACACATGTGTTAATGCCAGTTTGACACAGGATCACAAGTCTCTTGACTCCGAGTATATCAGTTCCTTGATATTGGAGATGATTAAAGTGAAGCAAGATGTTCCAATCTCGCTTATACAAGAGAGGGTGAAAGGCATGTACGGGTATAAGATTTCGTACAGAAAAGCATGGAAGGTAAAACAAAACGCAATCGTCAAGGTGTACGGTGATTGAGATAAATCATACGAAGTGATCCCCAAATGGTTAGACATTTTAGGCTATTATGACCAAGCTTTGTTCAAGTTGGAGTCAGGAGAATTCGTCACAGTTGACGGCCGTGTTGATCCACAAAAACATATTTTCCACCGAGTTTTCTTGGCTTTCAAGCCGTGCATTGCCGCGTTTCCCTACTGTAAGCAATTCATACAAGTTAATGGAACGCACCTGTATGGCAAGTACAGAGGCGTGCTACTAATTGCTGCGACCCAGTATGGTAACAAATGTCCAGTTCCTCTTGCCTTTGCCATTATTGACAAGGAGAACTACGAAAACTGGAGTTGATTTTTGGCATTACTACGGGTAAATGTTACGAACTAGCAAGGAATGTATCTAATATCAGATCGACACCGAGCTATAAAAGATGCTGTAGCCATCGAAGGTCTAGGATGGCAGCCTCCTCATGCTTTAAACCAATACTGTATCAGACATATTGCCAGCAACGTTCGCAAGAAATGCGGGGATGACAATGTCAAGAAAGCTATCCTTAAGATTGGTATGCCTTATAGCATAATTTCTTTGTTGAACCTTTCATTTATAAATTTGTGTATCTGGTAGTTCAACCCAATTAACTTATTTGTCTCCTTCTGTACAGCATACGAGCCCAATTGGGAAAAGGCTATGGAGAGATTGGAGAACCTTAGGAAAGTCAATGAGGAGATCCACAAGAAGTTGACTGCTATTCCGATGGAGAAGTGGACGTTTGCTTATGACGAAGGCAGAAGATATGGTCATATGACGACTAACATAGTAGAATGCATCAATGGCCTTTTCAAAGGATTAAGGAAGTTACCAATCACAGGCCTTGTTCAACAAACATATTATATATGTGTCAAGTACTTTGTGGAAAAGGCAAAAGAAGCACATGCTGAACTACAACAAGGTCACATATACGCAAGCAGATTCAGACAGGAGCTTGCGACTATCCAGTCATGTGCTTCTTCTTACCACGTTCGTGCTTATAATAAACAAGGAACTAGGTTTGAGGTGGTGAAGAGCCCTGATATGGTTAGGGGATCATGTGGAAAGGTCGTCCAAGTGTTATTAGACAAACGACAATGTGACTGTGGACAATTCCAAGCATATAGGTATCCTTGCGCTCATATTATTGCTGTTTGTGCCTCAGTCAATATATCGTGGGAACCATATGTCGATGCTGTATACAGGCTTAACACACTACTCAATTGCTACAAATCTAAGTGGTGGCCGATCAGGGAGTGGTCGCAATGGAATAACCTACCACTATTTCTTATCTTAGTTTCAAATTATGGAAGATTGCGTGCAAAGGGACGACTAAAGTCGACCCGGATAAGAAATGAGATGGATTGGCCTCAAGAGAGTGGTGTCAAGCAAAAATGCGATCTTTGTAAGACGAAAGGACATCTACATGGGGAGGAAGGCCCTTCTTCACATTGATTTTGATTATTTACTTTCGCAGATATGTTACGCAGGTTTTTAACCAATGTCATAAGTGTAACAGTCGGATGATGTGTTTTTTTTATGGTTGTAAAATTGCACGTCATTATGAATATATATGTTATCCCATTACTAGTAATGTGAACAAACCATCAGTTAATCGTCCAAGTGCATATAAATTCTTGTGTTGATCTTTGTACTCAAATTGCACAAGTATGTTAACTTAGTGTGTGTTTAAATTCCATTCTAATGCAATTCTTGTCGTGGAAGATGGCATCCACATCCCGACACATTGATCCTGGTCCATAGGATCCTTCACTACTGACGGCTCAGGCCTCACACATATCTCAGTCGATTTAGGCAGGCCATGTATGGAAATAGTTAGATCTTAAAAAACTTGGTTAAACAGTTTTTGAATTGTTAGACGCAATAATTAGTGATTTTTTTCTTCTGCAGCCTGATTGTGTGCTGAGGATTCGACGAGCTCATCACTACCATCACCAGCAGCCGCCGGAGTTGATTGTCCCCTTTTTACGAGAGGCAGGTTTTTACGGCCTGGCGATGTGCGAGTTTGTGCCGATCGACCATCAGTTGATCAGTGCTTTTGTAGAGAGATGGAGGCTGGAGACACACACCTTTCACATGCCGCAGGGAGAGACGACTATTACACTGCAGGATGTTGCTTTTCAGCTCGGCCTACCCATTGACAATCGAGCAGTGACGGAGCCCACTGTATGGGGATGGGGAGCCCTGATAGAGGAGTATTTAGGACTCTAGTTACCGGAGGGTGAGAATGTCCTCAAAGGGGGGCGACTGAGGATGAGTTGGTTGGAGAGGCATTTCACTCATCTTCCAGATGATGCGGATGAGGTGACAGTACAGAGATTCAACCGGGCCTACATCTTGCGTCTCATTGGTGGGATGTTATTTCCAGACCACTCCGGCACATATGTCCACTTCATGCACTTACCCTTGCTTGGACACTTACATGAGGTTGGGACGTACAGTTGGGGATCTGCTTGCCTAGCTTATTTGTACAGAGAGCTCTGCAAGGCCACTGTTCCGGATTACAGGGAGATAGGAGGGTGTTGCCTACTACTGCAGCTCTGGGCATGGGATAGATTTTCCACTATCGCTCCCGCGATTACTGTTTCAAACATAACAGAAGGGGATGCAAGGATTGGCCCCCTAGCCCACAGGTTAGAAAATTTTTCAACTTTCACTTATAATTAAGTTCACTTTGAAGTTGTTTAACTTAGTTATTGAACTTGATAGGTGGCACTACCAGAAGACGTTCTAGAATAGTCCGGCACATAACCTACCCTATTATAGATACGTGCTGGACCGTCTCCGACTCGACCAGGTATGTAGGGGATAATGGATATGTTTATTTCAGGGCTTTGTCCATTTCATTATTGCATTTAAATGATAAAATAAATTTGTAACTTCAGATCGCTTGGATCCCGTACACTGAGGTGGTCACCTCATCACTGCCTCAGTACTGTTTTGATGGGAGTGACACGTGGACAGCAGTGGTACCGCTCATTCACTTTCAGATTGTCGAGTGGCACCAGCCGGATAGGGTTTTGCGGCAGTTTGGACTACGCCAGGCTATTCCTGAGCCACCGAAGCAGGTGGCGAAAGTCCATTGCCTTCACTTGTCCGGTCGGCATGATGAGTGGCACATCTGCCATTAGCCGTATATTGCACTCTGGGATATCCGGCGAGACTTGTGCGCTATGGCTGAGCCGACCACACGACTAGTTCTAGGCCCATGATCCGATTACATGATATGGTACAGACGGGTTACCAGGCGATGTATTACACTCGTTGGGGGAGCGCTAGACCTTGTGGTAATACTGCGTACTAGTTTTCTGTGTCTGATTTTCCTTAAATGCATTAGTATTGTAACTAACTTTAATGTCAAAAATTTGCACAGGTAGATGAGGTGTCCACACCACGGGACTTCACTACACCTGAGGGGCAGGCTAGGTTCACCTTCGATGCGCTTAGATCAGCGACGGACTCCATCCTTCTTGCCATTCAAGAGGTTAATCATGTGATTATTGACTCACATGCGGAGCCAGCTCCTCATGCCCATCATATCCCAGACCCTGCGTAGGTTGACCATGATCAGCCTCGCTCTCATCGACGACGTCGCACTGCTCCACGATATACGTCGCAAGCTGATGTTCCATCCGCTTTGACAGTGCAGCAGCCTCCACCATCGACTGTCTAGCAGATCATGATGATGATGCCTGATATTACTACCTCATCTCATATGTACTCTATTGCACCTGATGATCCTTCATCCTCCACCATGTTCCCGGCTGCACTATATGGTTCGTTGTCATCTCAGATGTACCAGTTTCCTCCTGGTGTTCCATCCTCATTCCAGGCATTTTCACATATACCAAGAGTTTCATCTTCATTCTATGTCTTTCCTTCCAGTGATGCTAGTCCATCACAGCCATATCGTCTTGCATTTGATTCACATACTCAGGATCAGGGATTAGCACTTGGTGGCATGATGATAGATGACTCAAAGCTTATAGATAGAGGTAGAGGTGGAGGCAGAGCAGGAGCTAGGGGCAAAGGCAGAGCGGGAGCTGGAGGTAGAGGAGACACAGACACCGGGGATGTGACTCCCGAGCCTGCGCAGAGGGTTAGTAGATACGGCCGCCACATTACCGATCCTAGATGTGGGACTGAACATCACTTACGTAGACATTAACTTTCTTTTCCATGTTTATTATATATTTATGTACATCTATCTTACTACTTTATTACCAAACATCAACATTTAGGATGATTTTAATTATTACGACATTTTTATCTGCTTGCATTGGTTCTTATATCTTTAATAATAAACTTTAAAATCATTACAATATTTAAATTTTTTTTAAAAAATAATGATAATGACATCTCCCAAATATAATAACTAACATTATTAATTTTTTACTTTCACAATTATTATAATTATCTACTTTTTTATTTATTTACCATGTTAAAATAAATAAACAATATTACAGTAAATTAATAAATTTTATCTTCATAATATATATATTTATTTTTTAATTAAATTTTTTTCTCATTACTTATTTTAATATTATTAGTGAATAAAGGAATCAATAGTTATAATAAATATAAAAAAATTAATAATATTAATTATAATATTTGAAGGATAAATAACCATCATCCTTGTAAATGATATTAAATGCTGTGTTTATTCAATACGTTATGAGTTAAGTCCACCAAACATTTAAGAATAAACATATGTAGCACAATTGTTAACGTAGATGGGGATGCTGGCCATGTACAATACCAAAATTCAAGTCTTTTGGATTCACAGTAGACACGGTCACCGGCTAATTAACTTAGAAATGAGGAGCGAGGGTGCCGTAGGCCAAAGGCGCCATATCGCCTGGCGTCCCTTCCCTTGAGCGCCAACGATGCCATTTCGTCTGGCGTCCCTCGACACGTCATTTGACGTCTCTCCACCGCTGTGCGTATCTTCTGTGCGTATTTTGATAAAATATTGTGAAGGAACGATAAAACTATTAATAATTTCTTAAAAAATAGTTAATCGATACTTTTGCCACCCATTGCCAAAATATTTTATCATTGTGACGAAATAAAAAAGAATTAATTCATGTTACAATTTTAATTTCATTACAACATGAAAAGATTATTGCAACGAAATAACCACATTTTTTTAATTTTCAACTATCTTCAACTTCGTCATTTCGTATTTACTTTGTTACAAATTAAAAATAATTTTATTGAAATAAATACAAAGTAGCAAGAATATTATTGGAATAAATATAAAATAAAAAATATATATCTATTTCGTTATATTTCTTTTCATTTTTAACAATCTTCAACTTCGTATATAAAGAATATTATTGGATAATTCAATAAATTTACTTATATATAATAACGTATTAAATAATTACTTGTAAAGTTTATAATTCCGAACGTTGGAAGTTTATAATTCTGAAAAATGATAAATGTTAAGTGTTATTGGATCAAATTTTGAGAGACATTAATATAAAATACGTAAATATTCTTTATTGATCCTATATTTTTTTAATAATATTTAATTATTTACTAAATATTTATTATTTTTATTAATTATATTATTATCATTAACTACTTTCTTATTTAATTCCTATAATCAATTTATGTATTAAATATCAAAGTGGAGTTAACATTTTTTTATGATATCAAATATAATTATGAAATGAGTAATTTATTTTTAAAAATTTATTTTGAGTCACAATCATAAATTATTTATTTAAAAAAATTTTATTTTGAAATGATATTAAAATTAATTATTTTTGAAGAAAAAATTGACTGAGGGCGCCACCTTGAATGGCGCCCTCAAACAGGCCCAGAGGCGCCATCTTGGGTGGCGCCTTCCCCGGCGCCTCCCCCCAATCGTACGTATTTTGGTAATAAGTTTTCAAACGACGGTAAAATAGAAATAAGTTTTACGAAAAACAGTAAAATAGCAAAACACCGCGGCATGTTTGAAAATTCAAAGGGTCGGGAAATAAGAAGAAAACAAAAGAGGGTGAAGCGGAGGAAATTGTTGAAAATTGATGGTTAAACCGTTGCTTCTCTCCTCTTATTTAAGGGTCCGTCTCTCTCTCTGTAGAAAAATATTATTTAAATTTATAATAAAGGAATAAATTATTATTTATATATTTTATAATTATTTTTTAAAATTTATAATAATAAAAATCTTCTTTAAAATAAAATATATGTTTTTAAAATTTTTATATTTAATATTAAATAAATAAAATAATTTTTATTTTAATATTTTATAATCATATTTTATGAAAAATATTTTTTTATTGAAATAAACACACCCTAAATATTTAAAAATTTCTCCAAAACTTCCATATTAAAGCAGTAAAGAATACTACTATTGGAGAATATTGTACAATCTTAAATGATTAATCATAATTTTCCGTTCATTTTCCCTTAGTCACTAAAACTAACAAATAATAGAAATATTATTCAATAATTTAATTTAATCTTTTTCCCTTCCATGCCCCTCCATTCAAATCCAAATAAATCATTAAAGTGCAGCATAACCACGTGATATATTGATACTCATATTAATAAGGAAAAATGAAATAATCTATTCAACTTTAATTTAAAAAATTTAAAAATTATCTCTTTAAATTATATAAAACTTAAAATTAATACACATTATCAACCTAATTTGTTATTTTATTAAATTATTTAATTTTTTATGATATTTTTTAAAAAATCACCATGTTATTTTATTTTATTTTTTTTATAAATAATTTCTATATTATATAATTAACAATAATTAAATTAGATATATATAATTTTAATTAAATAATAAAAATTAGTTATGAAATTATCTATAAAAAATGATGAAATAAATCAGTGTATATGATTTTTATTTAAAAATTTATTAAAAATTATGTAATTTAATAAAATAATAAATTAAATTAACAATAAATATTAATTTTAAATTGTATATAATTTAAAGGAGGTAACTTTTAAATTTTTAAGATAAAAAATAAAATTTAACTATTCTAAAATTAAAGAAAATATTTTACGTTTTCTCATGCTAATAATATATAAATTAAAGTGAACAAACAGGTTCATGTATAAAACATATGTGGAAAAATGTGAACATCCTTTTCAATGGTCATAGATTTGAGGCTTTATTTAGTATATATTTTTTATTTCTCCTTCTTTTCAGGTTATTAATTAGGTCCCTAGCATTATTATTTTTATGTAAATGTTTTTTGAAGAATAAATTGAAAGCTATCCGTTTTTTCCCCCATGCAATATGCACGTGTTTTCACTGTATCCACAGTTAAATGTGCGTGACAAAAAAAAACTGTAATTTGTTCGTTTATTGAAATAATTATTAGATTCAAGTGTAAAACTGAATACTAATGAAATTGAAACATTGCAGAAATATTATATCATATCAACATTAAACTTGTAAAAGATTTTAATCATTGAATGGTAGATAACATTATTTAATAGATTTTCATCGATTTTTACATTTCCAGTGGATCTTAAATTATATATATATGAATTTAGTAAAATAATTATTTTTACTATTAATACTTTTACGTTGCATTTTATTATATGGTAAGAAATAAAAATGAAAAAAGTAATAGTAAAAAAAATTATTTGATAAATATTATAAAATATAGAAGTTCATTGCCTTATTTCCTAAAGAATAGAATAATCATTCCAATAAAAAAATAATAAAATCTTCATTTCATATCAAGAGTAATAGAATAGATTATACCATTATTCATGTTGTATTCAATAGAATGGAATAAAATGAGAATAAAAAAAAATTAGAATAAAATAAAATAATTATTTCATAATTATATTTAATATTATTAAAAAGAAACAGAACAAGTGTTCCTTTCTACTTTTATGCTTGATGCATCCGAGGAATGAAATAGCAAATAAGTAGTCAATAACAATAATATTTTAATACAAAAATAATAAATATCTTAATAATAATTTAATATTATTATAATATATGGTATGATCCATAATAAAAATTTTCATATTTTAAATTTTATTGTAAAAATTGCAACTAGCAAATTTTTTATAGTAAAAACATAAAAAAATTTAATTTACTAAAATTTTATATTAAATAATTATTTAAAAAATGAAAAAATATTTTATTTCAAATTTATTATAAAATCATAATTATAAAAATATTTAAATAAAAATATTAAATTTAATTTTATTATATTAATTATTAATAAAAGATAATATTAAAATATATACAAAATATGAAGGATAAGAATGGAAAAAAAATTATTTCATAAATGATAGAGTAGCAAAACATTTATATTCGATAATGCTACCAAAAAAACTTTTAACTCATTCCTTCCCCATTATTATTCTAGAGCACAAAGTTAGGGAAATACTTTTGAGAGGCTGGATTTAAATTTATTAAAAATTTATATAAAAATTTCTTAACTTTTTAAGGTTGAATATAAATATTTCAAAAAAATTAAACAAATGTTGATAAAAACTTTGACTTTTCCCAAGCTTGGCTCTAGCTTGATTTTTTATTATTTTATTTTATTTTATCGTACATTATTTATTGAAGGATATTTAAAAATGAAAAGAAATACACAAATGAGAAAACTTTGATGATGGAAGTATTAACTAAGGAATTTTTAAGAAATTATTTTTAGGATAATAATTTTTTCTACTTAATTACAAATGATTTTATAAAAATTTTACCTTCAAGATAGAATGTCTAATGAAGAATAAAAAATTACAATTCTCAAAATATAAATTTGAAATTTTGAAAAAGAAATACACTCACTTTTAGGAGGATATAATAATAATAGAGTTACAAATACCTTGGAAAAAAAGTCATTTAAATAAATAAAATTGTTGCTTTTTAAAGGATACAAGTTTATATTTCAAAAAATCACACATTTTCATTTCAGAAAGATAATTTTATATTTCTCTTTTTAACAAGGGTTATTAACACATTTGTTATTTTAAATTATACAAGTAACGATAGCACTATTATGAAATAATTTTTTACACTCATATCGTTTTTATTTTTATATATTTTAACATTATTATTTATTTATAAAAAATAACATTGGCTTTAAATATTTCTCTATTAAAAACATTTTTATAGTTATATTTTTAATGAAAATTTAAAAATAAGATATTTTATTCTATATAAAAATTAATATTAAAATAAAAAATATAATTTTTATATTTTTATTATAAAATATTTTATTAATTATAATTTTGATAATAAATTTAAAATGTGATAATTTTTGTTAATGATCATATCAGTTAATAATAATTATTAGTAATTATATTTTTTATTTTATTTCTATGTTATTTTGATATATTAAATATAAAAATAAAATGATTATTTAATTTTTATTTACTTTCCTATTTCTATTTCTATTCTGTTAAATTAATTTTCTTTTTTTCTTTTTTTTGTAGAAATGGTAAAAATGAGAAATCCCCTAATCGTATTTGACAGGGTGCTAATAACACACTGCTAACAGAGACCCGTTAAAAGATTATTGTTAAAGGACATTATTATTTTTATACTATGTAAGTAATTTTAGTATATTATGAATATAGTGATATATTATTATATTAATAATAAATTTTATGATATATCAATATATTATTATATTAATAATATACTATAACTTTTCTTTATCATATTCGTGTGTTTCACATGTACAAATAAAATAAAATTACGTGGGACAAGTTAGACTGGGAAGAGAAGGGAACAACAATCCATCTAGAAGATGATCCCACCATATATCCAATGCAATGATCGATTCTAGTTTAGTGGTGGAGTGGTTGTATAGGTTTTGGCCTCCACTATTATTGGCCAGTTTTTTTCTTTTGGATGGAATATTTGCTCATGACCTCTTTTCCTTGCTTTGTAGTATGTTTTCTTGCCAAAAAGATAACGGGTGTTGCATCATCAAACGCCCACCAACCCACTTCTTTCTTTTAGTCACGTGCAATGGTTAATTCTTGGGCACCAACCCACCACTTGGTTCGGCGAATGAGGCACCAACATGTGACAGAAATTTTACCGAAAGGGCTAAGGTTTTTAGCTATTGTTTCTAATCTGTTTACCCTTTTTGTGGAAAGTGATATTCATAAAATGTTCCCAAGAGATAAGGAAGGACTACAATACCTTGGAATTATTCCTAGCATAACTCATTCTGCTTAGTTGGTTGCTTTTCAACCATATGACGTCGAATAAAAAGGTAATGGAGTGTAATTGATGGTTAAGATACAAGGACTTCTAACTTATTGGTTAGTTACTTCAAAAGGCCATACAATTTGCATGTTAGTGCCAAGGAAAAAAAGAACAATTACACTACTTACCTCCCCTAAGTGAAATATGACCTTCGTATAATTTGATTTTTAGTCAAATTTTCTTTCCCCTAATTGTAATTTATACAATTTAGTTATTATATTAAAAATAATAGATATAATTAATACACATAATTATATTAATCTATTATAATTTATTTCATTTTCACGTAAATTTGGCAATATATTTAATTTAATTTAAATAATAATATATTAATGATCAATAAATTATTTATTTAAAATTAAAATAAAATACTATGACATTTTTATGGTTTAATATAATTACTTGGGCTTATCTTGGTATTTAAGATTTTATTTAGATCTCCCACAAAACATAAAAAAAAATCACGTTTACACTTAAATTGAATTTTTTTAATCAATGAAATGATGAAAAAAATAGGACTATGGAACATAATAATTGAGGCCATTATGATATATAAGTACAAATATCACTGTAAACATAAGTGTTAGTAGTATAAAAAGGTCATTATAATAAAAAATTATGGACAATAAATATGTCATTTAAAATAATTTATTTAAAATGACATTTTATTTCATTAAATTATGAGTTTATTGGAGACTTTTTATTTTGAATAAAATAAAATACACAAACTTCTCTTCTAATTTTAAAGTATACTAAATTTTCTTCAAGTTTACAAAAATGTTATTATTAAATCTATTTTTAAAAAAATCATTAAAAAACCATTTATTTTAATTGTTAGGTTATGATCAAACATCAAAATAATTAGTTTGCAAATTAAACTACACTTTATTTATTTCTTCTTTTTTTTGTATAAGAGAATTTTAAACTAGGGAGGAAGTGTCGGGGGAATCGAACTCCTTCTCTAAATACCACACGACTTTGGCATCCAAGAGAGGGTGAATTGAACTGGCCTCAGTGGCTACGCTTTATTTATTTCATAGATTTGAAATTGCATCTTGGAGAAAAAAATTTCTCCAACAAGAAGGAACATGATTTGACGGAGGAAAAATTGGGCTAACTTTTATAAATATAAAGTTAATTAGTTTACGATTTACATTTAATTTATAAACCTATATAATTCATGAATGTAATATTTATTTTATTTTCTTAATAACTATTGATTATTGATTCTAATAATAATTTACTTATTCTGTTAATTCATGAAATAAATACAAGTAAATAAATAATAAAATAAAAGATTTGCATTGGATGTAATTTAATTAGAAATTTATAATATATGCAATTTAAAAAGATAATAAAAAAAATGTATATGAAAATATTAAAAAAAAGAAAAAAATTAAAATAAGGAAAAAATTGAAGTTGAAGTAAAGAGAATTGCCCGTCATTGCTATAAAAGTTCCGTGTAACGTCACTCGGGTGAAATTTTGACTCCACCATTTTAAAAAGTTGTAATCGATAATAATATTTTTTGCTCTTAATCTAATTAACATTAAATTAAATAATTTACAAATTAGATAGTAAAACAAGGAATAATTAATTAATTAATTGATGTATTTACAAATTTGAAGTAATCTTCAATTTCCTATCGTAGCATAATTTTCAAATTTTTAATCGTAAAATTTGAAAAGTCGTATGAGAAAAAAATTGTGTGCATCTCATGAGGTGCAAATCCTAAACAACCTAATTTTTTTCACTCCGCTCTTCCTTAGCTTCCAACTCCGATTCTTCAAATTGAACTAATCATTCAATAAATGACACAAAATGAGTGATATTTCATATTCCATTTCTTGTTTCGAGTACAACACAATATATTGTGCCTACCAGAACTCCGTCAAGCCCAATCCTTTCTTTGAGGATCACATCGCCGTCGCCATTGGCCAGAACTTCAATATCCTCGGCTGCAATCTACTACTGATAGTCATCGGAATTCACCTTACAAAAATTGCATCGATGGTTTCTTTATCTACCACTCAATGTCGTTGTTGCTTTAAACATAGCAAGAAGCCAAGAATGCAGAGAAGGCTAATTTAAAATGAAAAATGTAAATGGAGTATTTAGTAAATTCACTCATAAAATATAATCAATTGATATTTGACAAGTGTCATTATTTCATTTAATAATAAAATTGGAGTGAGTTGTTTTGGAAATAGTTCCAAGGCTTTGTAACGGAAAATACTACCTTACTCTTGCAATAAGGTGGTATTTCTCTATTGTAATCTAGTTCTAAGGTATATTTGGAAGGTTGAATCCGTGGTGGCCCAAGTAAATTGAATCAAAATTGTCAGATGGTGCAAAATTTTTAATTATGGTAAAATGATCCAAAGCTTTGGACTGTAACTCTACATAAGATCACCGTTGGTTTATGAATTTTTTCACAATTACATAAAAATATTGACAATCATATATTTTTATGTTTTTTTAAATTTTTTTAATTTTTACATTTTACAATAATGTTATCATAAAAAGTTACAAAATTTTCATACTATAATTTTACTTGATGAAATTTTTTTTTCACGTTTATAACATACAGATTTCGTATAAAATATAACATTTATTTAATAAGTTACAAAAGATATAATTTTTTTATAGAAATTATCTTTTATATTTACTAAAACATGTAAAATGAGAAGAGCCAACATTGAATAAAACTTCAAACAAAAATTCTAATTTAAATGCTTAAAGACCAATCTTGTTCAATGTATTAATTATAATCATAATTAGCATTTAACTTGTGCATTTATATCGACTTACTTTACTTTTGATTCATTGTTATTTATATAATCATATTATGAAAATTATTTTAATAAAATTTATTGTATAACTGAAAAAATATTCAAATTTATTTTAAAATAAAACTATGAATCATTTAAAAAGTAACAATTATATTAATATGATCCATAAGTTCTCGAATCATATAACATTGAAGATGTTCATTCAACTAAGAATTATAATTTTAAAACATACAATAAAATAAGAATCAGATTCATTACTGAAAAAAAAAAAGAATCAAATTTTGAATATATATATATTATTCTTAATTAACGCATAAATATTAAGATATACAAGTTTAAATATTTAACACACTTTAATGATTTATTTAGATGGAGGATAATAGAAGAGGGAGATAGGGAAGGGAAGGTTATATATCACTCTTCTTTTAATTGAGAGTTTTATTTAATGATGGAAGGTAGTCGAAGTTTATAGTTAGTTTTCTTACCTTTAACTTTCTAATATTTTGTATCTCTCCAAATTGGAGGGTTTTGAAATATTATCTATTTAATTTACAATTTAATAATACCGAGACTAATATTTAAAATTTTCCTATTTTATTAAGTTTTGATAAGTAAATGAACTATTTGAATATAAATGGTATTGATGTTTAAAAATTATTTTTTACCTTATAATAAAATTCAAGAATTTAACATAGTTTTCAATAATATTATACTTATATTTGTTTAGAAAAATTTTTCTTTCATAAAAACTAATTTCAATGATTTTTATGGTGATTTTCTCCCAAAATTGAGTATAGTTAATACTTGTGAGTATGATGATTTATGAAATATGTGCATATGTTTTAATAAATTACCTTTCCAGAAATTTATAGAATATCAGAATATTTATCTTTAAAATTTCAAATTTACTAGAATATTAAAACACTATTTGGAAAGGAAGAAAAAATATTTTAAAATTAAATATGATTTTAGGGAATGTGTGTTTAGAATTAAGTGAGACAGGGTAAGTAATGAAGATAAAGGATTGAGATTTATTTGTAGAAGTGGCTAATATGTTCACGAGAAAAGGAATCAAAACTCTTGATTGCTATATTTCACTCTCACATTATGACAATTATTTTAATAAAATTTATTGTATAAGTGAAAACTATTCAAATTTTTTAAATAAAACTATGAACCATTTAAAAAGTAATAGTTATATTGATATGATCCATAAGTTCTAGAATCATATAACATTGAAAATATTCATTCAACTAAGAATCATAATTTTAAAGCCTACAATAAAATAAGGACAAGATTTTTAATATATATATATATATTCCTCCTAATTAAAGTATAAATATTAGGACAAATAAATTTAAAATTTTAACACAGTTTAATAGTTTGTTTAATTGTAGGGTAATGGGGAAAAAGACAAGAAAAGGAAAGATTATATATTACCTAGGAGTTTTATTTAAAGAGGAAAAATAAACAAAGTTTATAGTTAGTTTTTTAAAACCTTCAATTGTTTAATATTTTGTATTTCTCTAAAGTGGAAGCTTTTGAAATGTTATCTATTTAATTTGTAATTTTGTAATACTTGAATTAATATTTAAATTTTTTATTTTTATTTATTTATTTAAATTCTTTTAATTTTAAAGTTTGAAGTATTCATTTTAAACAATTATACTACTTAAAATTTTACCTATTTAATCAATTTTCAAATAAATAAATGAACTATTTGAATATATATGTAAGTTATTAATGATTAAAAGTTATTTATTTTACCTTAAGATAAAATTCAAGAATTTAACCTCTCTCTGATATCAACAAGTTATTAGTGACCCCGACAAGTGACAGTAAGTTGTTTTGAAGCATAAAATCCTAATTTTTTTCTTAAGTGAACTTATTTTAGGAACTCATATGAAGTTATCCAAATCTATTTTTTAAGCTAGTCTTTCACAAATAAGATATTTATAGTTTAGATTATTATAATAGCATAACAAAAGTCTAGAGTAAAGGTTTTTTAGAAAGAAAATTAATTAGCATCATCATACTTATAATTTACTCTTTTAGGTTATTGAATAAAAAAAACAAATAATAAAGCATGAAAGTTTTAAAGTTCTTGGAGGGAGTTAACAATTTAAGGTGATTATATATCATACTTTAAAATTTTATTAAATTTTCATATTCTCTTTTATGATATATATAGCACTCATATGTTTATACATATATAATCTTATAGATGTAGTTATAAATCTTGATATGAATGTACCTAGAGCACTATAATTATATTTATTTATAGTTGATTAGCTTATGGTTATGTTTAATGTTATAAATGGTGATTTGAAATACATTTCTTTTGTGATTTTTTTGTTAATTATGTTTTTGGGGTCATGCAGTAAAGACATGACATTGCTAATATTGGATTGTAATACATTATTGTTATGTTTATGTAAATTTATTACTTAGTGTTAATTGGGTAATTTGTGGCCACACATAAGAAGCATGGTATTGTCATTCAATAATATTATTGTATTGTATTGAAATATGTTAATGGAATAAATTGTGAATTGTAATATAATATGATTGATGCCATTAGGCATGCTTGATACAATGAGATAGGGGTGGATATGATTATATGATTATAATTAGTATTGGATCTAGAAAAATATTTATGGAATGATAAGGTTGGCCTTGAAGGAATAAGGTTGAGTTTATGAAAAGATAAGGTTAATTAGAAGTCACAGAGAGATTTAAATTTCTTTTTTATCTTTTTTATCTTTATTTTATATTGTTGAGTATAATGATGGAGGTATACATGCATTTATGATACTAAAAAGGAAAAATAGATTGAATTATGAATTCTATTATTTAATAAACAATGTGTACATCATCAATTCTGAGAATTTTACTTTAACTCAAATATGTCACTGATGTTTTTTATTTATATTTGTGGAATCCTTAAACTGTTAAACTATAACAATCCTTTTAGGTGGCATTATCTTTGAATTTGTCATAGTTTAGATGTGAATGCAAAAGAATAACATATAATTAAGTTGTTTAGTAATCATAAATTCAGGTATGAAATTGGTTATAACTATTTCTTTTACTATATGTTTTGATTTCTTGAAGTACATTTAATTAGATTCAATATTGACATTTGGTAGATATACAACCATTGAGTTTATTAAACTTATTCTTTTATTTAATTGATAATATTTTCATATTTAACATGAATTATCAAGTCGAGCTAGTTTTCAAGAAGGGCCAAGGCTTATTAGCTAAAGAATTAAAAAATTAGCAAATGTATCAAATACAAATTATATTTTGTTAAGCATTGTGTAAATAGTGCCATTCATTTTCTTATGTAATTTTTAGTATAAATCTATAAATCATTGGTTTTTTTTCATTACATAACCAACAATAACAAAGAAAGAGAAGCTTAAGGTCTAAAATACCATCTACCAAAGTGAATGGTAAGTAATAAATAATTACTACCTAAAAAGGCTATCCTTCAATAAGGTGAGCATTATTATTTGATCCCTAAGTTTTAAACTACACCTTGAAGATCCAATTCAACATATTGTAGATGTTTGGAGTGTAAGTGCTCCATTCCAATTAAGGGAGAGTGTTTCCTTAAAGTAAACTTGGATAAAATTGTGATGGCAAAGAAACATTGAGGCATGAGATATTCTTTGTAAATCATGAGTTTACATTTCAAAGTAGGTATCCCTTTCAAGTGTTTATAAATAGAGGAAGCTTTATTCATTCCTTAAAAATTTAAATTCTTACAGGAATAAAGTTATTTTTGTTGGATTAAACTCTACATGGCTAGTTATCAGGATAATGGAACCAGCCACACTAATCACAATCTAGTTGGGTTGTGAAAAATTTTAAACTTATCTTACCTTTTAAAAATATTTTTATGTGTTATAAATTTAATTTAACATAGTTATAATTTTTATGTACTTATTATGTATAAAATTTGTGCAAAATTGTAGTATTTTATAAATAAGTTCAAAAAGAGTATAAGATAAATTATACTCACCTCCCTTAAGATTTAAAGTAATTACACTTACAATTATTCTATTTTAAAAAATATGCACTTACCATCTCTTTATATACATTCACCTTTCTTCTTTTTATTTTAAATATATATTTATCTCTCTTATTTTTGAAATATAAGAAATGTGAGTGTATATTTCTAAAAATAGAATGATTATAAATATAATAATAATTAAGTTACATCATAAGGTAGTGAGTATAAGTTACTAACAAAATAATAATTTTGAATACAAATGTTTTGATATAACTTAATTGGAGGAAGAGAAAAATGTGTATGAAATAAAAAAACATTGAATTAAATATAAAAATTAAAAATATTAAATAAACATAGTGAAATTACATAAAAAAGCATATAATTATTAGAAGTGTTATTTTACTAAAAAAATTCATTAAACAAATAGGAAAAAAAATAAATTTTCTAGATAAAATCAACATCATAAAAAAGCTAATTAATAGCCCAACTCAATTTGATTAAAACCTTCTATTAATTAATACATGAATTCTCAAAGAGTTGAAAATGCAAATATTAAAAGACTAACTACATTTTAAGTTTCTTATTTTTTCTATGTTAAAAATCTCTCCTATCCAATCCATGTGCCACATATTTAAAATTATGATAAGTGTACTTTGGCCTAATGTACAGTAGACATGGCATAATTCTTATCTCATGCTTTTCTCCTAGTCTAAAATTTGACATTTACTTACTATTATCTATTTAATTAATTAATATTTAAAGTAAACCTAGGAGAGAAAATTGAAGATGTTCATACTGTAAGATGCACAGTAATATAAATATTTGTATATAGTTTTTATCTTTTATTTTTTACTTTTACATCTCATAAAAAAATAGAAGCTACTTCTTTTTATTAGATAGTGTGAAAATTATATGCTTGATGTTTGAAATGAATGTGAAGATAGTCTACTTAGTATATAATTATATATAAAAATTTGTAGATTATGCCAACATTTTTTAATTGTACAATAATATATGATATTATTTTTTAGCCTCTTTTCCTTAATGTCATAGATTCAAACCTATGACTTATATATATATATATATATATATATATATATATATATATATATATATATATATATATATATATATATATATATTATATGACTTATCACTCTTACTATGTAAAAAAAATCCTTCCAATGAATAAATTACTTGCATTTGGCACCTTAGATTTAATGTTATATTTTAATCACTTTAAAATACAAATAGGACCAAACTAGAATCCTGTTAATATTTTTCATCTAATCAAAAGCTAAAAAATTGAAATTGGTAGTTTGGCATAGAGTTCCAATAGAACTCCATGTTAAAAATTAGGAAAGAACTTAACAAGTGATGTGATGCTAATAGTCAAATTAGAAATATTTTTACACGATAGATAAACTATGTAATTTGTAATTTTATAATTATTATACTTCATTAATTTTCAAGCAAATTATCTTACCCTCCTTTAAGATAAAGGGTAATTACACTCACCCCCACTCTAGAGTTGCACTCTCCTCTATTAATAATAACAACTTTTTAATCAAGCAAATGGAAATATAAGTTGACTTTTTTTTACTTTTTTTCCCAAATTTATGCAATCATTTTTCCCTTATAAGTATTATTAAGCATAAAGAAACTAGTTTGTTGCACCCTTAAATGGTTGGGGTTCATTTTCTTTATCCATAAAAGAAAAATGATCAGATAGCAAAGAAGTTAGTTACTAGAGCAAAAAGCATTGAAGATGTAAGCTCTATTCACTCTATTATCCTCTATCTTTCTTGTAATTTCTTCCTTCCTTTTTCTTTATTTATTCCTCTTTTGGGTTGGAGATGCATAGTAAGGATCATAATTTTGATAATAAATAGCATGTCCTAGTGTGAGTAAAAGTATATGTTTTGTAAAGAAAAAATTATTATTAAAATCTTACAAATAAAAAAAATAGATAGATTATTTTACACTTGTGATAAAAGGTAATGCGTATTTTTTTGTAGTGTGAACCTACTGAAAGGTCTTGTTCATGTATATTTGTAAAGGCATATATATAATTTTCATTCTAAGTAAGATGTTATGTCTATGGAATTAACATAATTGTAGGAATGGTTTATTATTTTAATTTACGTTATCACCAAATGTTATTTACAGTATTATTCATGTATAAATGCCTATATTTTGAAAATGAAATGGTAACTATACTAAAGCACATATTATTGATTGAATCAACATGTAACTATGAGATTAACGATAATAGAGAGTGAATATACATATATTATGGCTCTATGCATCAAATTTGCATGCTCATTTGTGAAAGGATAAGGATGATCGATAAGCACAAGGAGATTTACATGCTTTATATATATGTATGTATATATATGTGCTATAATTTCACATAAGTGATATTATATAGAGAAAACATTTCATTTTTTAGTTGTGTAAATATGCAATTATTTGATGAGATTTCTGTTTGGATTTTCAAATTATACATATTAATAGTTCTTATTTGAAAGCTAGATTTATTTTTCACATCTTTTCCTCCTTTGAGGTAAAGGTATGAAAATAGAGTTATTTCCTTTGGATGAATATCTAAGAAGTCTAGCCTAGAACTTATTTATAATATCTATATTATAGTGTAGTTATATATTTCAATAAATCTTTTTGTTGATTTAGTTTATTCACTAAATTTCTTAGAAATTCACTTTATTTCTTTCTTTTCCTTAGGTGATCAGTTGTTGTTTGATGGACTAGAAGTGTCCTTACTCAAGAGCTTTAGTGTTAATGTAAAACTTGGGATAGTTAGATCAGTAATGTTTGACAAGTCATTTACACATTCAAACAAAACTAGATTTTTATCAAATACCACACATCCATTTTCATAAAATGTATGATTGTATGAGATAAGATTGGATAGAAAAGGCTCATAAGTGGTTTAAGTAGCAACTTTCTACCCTAGTCATGTTCTTTAGGACAGGGTCATGACACCAAATATACTTCTTAAGATAGAAAAGGAGCTATTTTGAATCAAAACCAAATATTAGAATTAGATAATGAAAGTTATGACATTACAAAGATGTTTCAAATGAGGAGTGGAGTGAAATTTATAAGTACTACTAGATATTATACATTAGTCATTAACATATAAATGACATCTTAAAAATGGATTTTTTCATGTTGAGTTTATTGATATACATTTCAAACATCAATTATTTGAAAAATCAATATTGTATATGAAAACATTATAATGATGTTTAAATAACCAAATTGTTGAAATATAAATAATTTTTATAGTTTTTAATAATATTGTAAATACAAATATTAATTAGCTATTGATATCACTTTAGACATTGGATTATACTTATAATCAATGTCTATATATAATTTTTTTATAGTTTTTAATAATATCATAAATACAAATATTAATTAGTTATAGACATTCCTTTAAATGCTAGTTCAATTTGAAACTAATGTTCAAAATACAAATATTTTTCCAGTTTTCGATAACATCATGAATACAAGCAATAATTGGCTATTATATTCCTTTAGACATTAATTTCATATAAAACTAACATTTAATATTCCACACATACTATGATTGACATTCCTCTAGGCCATGGGTAATTAAAAATTGATGCAATAAAGTAGAAATAAGTTTATTTCTAATGTCAATGTCAATTTTTATTAAATAATTAATGTAATTTTCTTATTTTTTTTTGTAATTCCTATACATTGTAAATACAATTTTACATATGAAATCTCTACTATCACTTTGAACAATCATATATAATGATTATACAATAAAAATTAAAGATGATAACATGAAAAAATTAAACTCATTTGAAAGTACAGATCAAATGAAGGCTTAAATTATAATATATCATTATAACAAAGAAAATTGAAAATAGCAATATAAAATATGTTTACAACTATATGCATTCATGGAACAGCCTATATAAAAATTACACTTGAGGAAGATAATCCTTGTTTTGCAAATTCTCATATATTAAAGAAAGATAGTCACTATTTTGAAATTTTTTAAATTTATGGAAACATCCTATCAAAAATTGTAATGCCCTATGTTATTTGAAAGAAAGAGATATTAAAATTTTGGATGCAATGCTTCTATAAAATTTGAAATATATCTAAAAAATGAAGAAGTTGTACTTAAATTTAGCATAAACTATATTGTTTGTAACAAATCCTAACTAAAAATATAAACTACAAGAGCACATACAATCACTCCTAAAAATATAACAAGATAATATCATAACATCATATTAACATGGTTACACTGAATAGAATAGTATATGCAGTTATACTTAAAAAAAGTTAGTAATAGAAAAACACATATTTACAAGATTTCAATAATGATAATTTTTTCTTGTCAGAGGTTGGTTGGGCTTTTAATCTAATGGTCCTATCATTCTCTCTATCAACTTATACTTTCTATAAAATGATAAGAAATAAACAAACATTATTAACATTAGTCAAATATTGAAACAAATAACATAGAAGCAAGAAAATTAAATAAAATAACATCCAAAAAAATGAAATTTTTTTCCTTTCTTCTTAATTGGCCCTCTTTTGCAAGTTTTTTTATTTTATCAAAATTACTTGCATGTGTCACATTTTACAGCACTAAACTTTTTAACTTGTCTCTGCCTACTTAGTCTTTCATCAACAATCTTTTTTCTATTCTTTTTTAGCCTCTCTTTTAGTCTTTCATCAACAATCTTTTTTTTATTCTTTTTTAGCCTCTCTTTTGCCCTTCTAAGATTTAGAGGATTAATTTGTTGAACCCTAGCAATAGTAATTTCATTTAAGTTAAGTATGAGATGGATGATCTTAAAGAAAGCATCCAAGTACTTCTTTTATAAATATATGACAATTTCTTTATATGTTTGCTTTTTTATAAGCAACACATGCACATATGTTTAAATGATAGTTTAGATAATGATCAAAAGAGGAAACTATAAGCCTTTGTTCTTAAGTTAGTAATAAATAAGATGAAGTCATCCCTCACTTGATACTCATTATCCCCAACCCAAATGAATTTAAAAGGCTACCATCTTGCACTACCTTATCTAAATCAAACTTAACTTTAAATGAAATGATAACACATAATCTTTTGGATACCTTTTAACCATTCTACTATCAACCTTACTCTCAAACTTTCTATAAATGTTAAAATTATTTTCCTTCTATTGCCACCTAACTAATTTTTGCAACCTTCACTTATATTATTAGTAATGTAGTCTTGCTTGCAAAGTAGGTCCATGATATGCCTAACTTATATTTCATTTGGTCTTGCTAGTAATTAGTCAGTTTGATGTGAAATAACCTTTACCTTGTTAATGACTTTTTAGAATGTGAATAAGTTTAGAGTCCTACTAGCTTGTTAAAAGAATAGCCTCAAAGCCATTTTTAGATATTTCAACTTTATGTTTGCTGACAAGTGTAAGCAGTAATATTTGTACATTACATATAAAATTATGGTTGATATAGTTTGATCTAATCACTAAGTTCATCCAATTTTGCATCCATTCAATATAAATTAAAACTAAAGTCAGTGATTAAACTTTCATACTTCAGTTGAAGAAAAATGTCTAATTAATACATTTACACATTTCACCTAAAGAAAAATGATAAATTAATAAAAAAAGTTAGCATTCGACTTACATAATTCATTTGAAGAAACGAAGCAAATTAGTTAATAAAATCAACATTTAAACATCCTCACTACAGTTAAAAAATAACAAATTAATAAAATAGAAAATTTAGTCAATCAATAGTTTTAAAGCACATATTCTAATAAACAAATTTGTATACATCAGTTAAAAATTAGAAAATTTTCATATAGCCAATAAGTAATTTCTACAGAATAAATTTAGTCATCAAACTTAGTCCATTCAATATTTTCAAACAAAATTAAAATATCAAATGAAGTCTATAACATAACATCAAAATTTACATGCATCTCTTCAGTTTGAAAAATAAAACCAGAGTAGAAAATTGAGTTAATTTTGTAACACCAAAACATAAAATATGCATGAAAGATAAATGGTAAATGTTACCTACTACTTTTTTTCAAAGTCATTAAAATTATCAAACCTATTGACATCTTCACTTTTTGAGTCAACCAAATTAGTATTAGCACCCCCACTTCCATTCCTATTATTTTCCTTATCATCCTCACGTAATTTAATACTAGAACTACCTATATAAAAATTTCCCCTCCTTCTTATTCATATATTTATCCCTATCATTATTCACTATCTTATTAGAGACATCTACGTAAACATTGTCATTCATAATAAACATGTTTTTTAGAATTTCATTCAACATGCATATTTATCATGACTACTAACATTTTTAATAAACAAAAACTTACCATTAGAGATAAGTTATGTAACTTGTAAAAAAGAGGATATTGAGAGGCTTAACATACAAAGGCCCATCAATATTACTAAACTTGACATGAAGGTTTATTTTAATTTATAGATCATTAACTTTAAACATCTCTTGCACATCTGAGTATAAGACAATTGGTTTTAAATCCCTTCTATCATGGATAGCATATTAGACATTATACTAACCCTTACTCCATTTTCATCCTTCATTAATGTATTTAGCATGTCATTTAACAAGTCCATATACAAGTGTTTATCTAAATCAATGTTTGGAATGATAAAATTTTATTGTCTCTGAGATTAAAATAGCTAAGTAGCACCATTTTTTTTGTTGAAAATATAAAAAATCATAAATTTCACTTAAAATGAAAATTTTCACTTTATTCGAAAATGCACACTCAAAATGTAATCCCTAGAATAAGCTTATAATAATGTTGAATAATTACAAACCTTAAACCTAAAATCTACTGTCAAATGATAATAAATAAATTACCAAATAAATATTATGAAATTAACCTACAAACTGATTTGTAAAATAAAAATTAAACTTTACTATAAAAATATGGAAACTAAAAAAATGCAACATTTAGCATATAAAAAATATTCCATTTTTTTAGAAAAATACAAAAAATAGCAACTAGCAATAAAATTCTAATCATCACTTTAAAAATTTACATTTTTTTGAGTAAACTTCATGCATGCATCAATAAATTTAAAAAAATGCAATAAAAAACTCACCTTTATCCAGAGGCAACATTGTCACACTTCACTCCTTGTAGGAAAAATAGCTCCATTAAATTGAAGAGTTCCTTGCTACAAATAGAGTTGTTAAAGAAAAAGTTTGACAAATTCAAAAGAAAATGGGAGTATTTTTTTCATAACAAATGATAAGAGCAACTATTATTTTTTATATTGTAATAAAGGATTCCACATCAAAATAATAAAGGCATTTTCGATGATAAATTTAAAATAATAAATGTTGTTTTCCTCAATTTGTCAAAAAGGATTTTTGAGCATTTCTCAAAATTGAGGATAGGGAGGGGGAGGTGTAAGCGTAATTACCCCCTAATCTCAAGAGAAGGGAGAGTAATTTTTTCTTTTAATAATTGCTAAGTATAATGGTATTATAACTTTGTGTGTTAATTAGGATATAATAGAATATTATTTCTAAAAGGGATCGAATACAATCACTTTGCTTATTAAAAGGATGAAAGTATAATTAAAAATGGGTAAATTACACTTTATTCATATATAATTTCACTTTTTTTTTTACTTAATACACTTGTGATTTTAAGTGTGAAATTCACCTAATCGTATTTTTCAAGGTTGACATTTTATATACCTAAAACTTTTTTGCCTAAAATTTAATAGTAATTGCATGTGCAAATCATATGTCTCTTTTATTCCCAATTCCTAAGAAAATTAAACCTAATTTGAAATTCAACTTCAAAAACAATTTATTAAAAAAAATCTAACCTTTTTGCAATTTGATTTTGAGATAGTTATTTCTAATTTGAACCTTAATTTCAAAGGAAATATCCTAATTTCTCATTTATTGAAGTAATTTTGCATTCTTATACTTGAGTCGCTCTAATGTGAAATATAACATATGCTTGAATTCATTTCAATTGGGATAAAAGAGTTAAAAAAATAAAAAATAAGAAAGTTAATCAAATAATAGAGCAACAATAAAGCCAACCAAGCAATAAAGCACAATAAATGAAAGCCTCTAGCACCACCACTTTCCAACAATCCTAAAGCAAATTTTTTCAATAAATCTCTAATAAAGTTTGCCTTTTAAGGTAAATTAGTTTTGAGTGTTAAATTAGATCACTTTTAGAGAAATAGAGAACATGTATGTTTCATATGCCTCTTTTATTAAATTTTGAATAAAAAATAATTTAAGTAGAAAAAATGTTAAGAGTTAAAAAGTATAAATTAGTGATTTTTAACATCTGAATGAAATGAAAAAAAAGGTCAAATTATACATGAAATTTACTCTCAAAAAATACGATTAAGCCTTTTTTTTGGGGGGGAGGGGGGGTCTCCGCAAAGACTTCCGGTGGGATCCGAAAAGGATGATACAATGTATTCCATTTGATAATGGACCATTTGAAGGATTTTTGTGGGCTTACATGTTATGTAGACCAGCTCCATTTGCCATGTTTAGACTACCATATCAGCCCTTGCGCAACGGAGGATTATTTTTCATTTTTCCTAAACATGAACGCCTGAACTTCTTGTAGTTGGAGTTAGGTATGGATTATCATTAAATCCTAAACCCCGCTTACTTTGGGAGTGTTGACGTATGGAAAAAGAGATTAGAAATTTGATATCCACAAATGAAATTAAAATATCTTAGAAAGCTCCAAAACTTTTCTTGATTTGGTTTGTCTTCCTATAAACTTGATAATTCTGCAATTGCGAGTTGTTTTGGTCTTTCCTGCTTTTCTCGGGTGGTGCTGACTAAGCTATACTTGATTTTGGTTTACGGCTCTAAATCAGATTCTTATATGTCATAGAGAAATCATCCTTTCTTTAGCTGGGAAATTAGAGAATTTTTTGCACTAAAAATGAAATCTAATATTGTTCATCTCTCTCACCTATATTAGTCTCTTGAGAACAGGGGAAGATACTTTTAAAATAGGAAAAATTTATAATGTTATGTTAGTATTGAAAACTCAGTCACTTCAATTTTTTTTTTATCAGTGTATTAATTTTTGAATTTCAGCATCATCTTTAATTTATATTTTCTAAAATATATTCAAGTGTATTATGTAACTGATTTTTATACGAAAACTAATACGCTTATCAAAATATCCATAAAAAGAATACTAATTTTTTAATACTAATATAATATTAGAAATTTTTTCTTTAAAATAGTTAGTAGCCAGGGCTGTACTTTAACTCAAAATTGCCAGCATCTTGGGAGCGGGTTCGGGTGCTTAAGTAATTAGCGGGTATATGTGTGATATGATTCTATCAATTAATTGAATAAAATTCATTATTTTTATAATAAAAATATTATTATCATTGACTAATCTTTCACATTCTGTTTCTATAATATTTTTATATAACAGACATTAAGAAAAAAAAAGGAGAAATCAAATGTCCACTTTATTTTAATTGTACTAAATATAATTCTAAAATGAACATTCTATTCCACCCTACCCTATTCCTATTTACTTTTTCATTTTATACCCTTCTAACCATTTAAACCTAACGCAGAGTTATCTGCATGGTATTATGTCTTAAAAATACGAGATAGGATAATTAAAGCTAGCCTTTTTGGTAATAGGGTTTATTTCTAAAGTCTAAATACATTTTTCTTTTTGGATGGGGTAAGGACGAACGCGCATACTAAGAGGTCATTTGATTCATGTAGGAAATAACTTCCTATGGGAAGTTGAATTTACTAGGAAGTTACTTACTGTGTGCACTTCCTAGGAAATCCTCAAATGTTGTTTAGTTGACATAAAGGAAGTTACATATCCCACGAAATAAATTCTTATGTTTTGTTTGGTTCAACTTTGAATTTCCTAGGAAATAATAATGAAATGACTATAATATCCTTAATAATAATGTAATATATATTCATAGATATTAATTGATTTTAAAGAGGTGATAGTGCCAGATTTTTTTTAAATAGGTTCCAATTTTATGATTTATAAATGTTATATACTGAAATTATTCTTTTTTTAACTGTGTGAATGCAGTAGTAAATTAAAATTTTTAAAAAGTCATAAATTCTTTATTAGTTAACCAATGTTTGCATGACCACTCATTTTTAATCTTTTTCATTTGCTCTTTCAACAGAAAATAAGAAAATATGGGTTTGACGAAGTCTACTTGTTTAAAAACGTATAAATCGAGCTCAAAACTTTGAATAATTATAACTTTGAGCTTGATTGTCCGTTTTAAGTGAATTTTTTTTTATTTCATGTAACTTTTCGAGATCTACGTGCTTACAAAATATCTTTGGTATTTTACCACTCTGATTTGGCAAAAAAGGCCTTTTTCAATAATTTTTTAAATTTTTCTTTAATTTCTTGTTATTTTTTTAACTTCAATCTTATTTTTATTAATTTAAATTCATTTGAATCCCACATTAAAATTTTTTTCAAACTCTTTTGCTATCTAGTAGTGTTATAATAATTTTTTTAACAAATAAAATTACTAAAAAATAATTTATTATTATTTATAAACTAAATAGTAACATGTTACTGTTTCGTTCCAAGACAGTAACACCAACTAAAAACCTCAAATAAATGAATAAATCATGTCTAATTAATAACTAAATTGCTAAATAAAAGCATGTTACTGTTTCGTTCCAAAACATTAACATCAACTAAAAACCTCAAATAAATGAATAAATCATGTCTAATTAACAACCAAACTGCCAAATAATAGTATGTTACTGTTTCGTTCCAAAACAGTAACACCAACTAAAAATCTCAAATAAATGAATAAATCATGTCTAATTAACAACCAAACTGCCAAATAATAACATGTTACTGTTTTATTCCAAGACAGTAACACTAACTAAAAACCTCTAATAAATGAATAAATCATGTCTAATTAACAACCAAACTGCCAAATAATAGCATGTTACTGTTTCGTTCCAAGATAGTAACACCAACTAAAAACCTCTAATAAATGAATAAATCATGTCTAATTAACAACCAAACTGCCAAATAATAGCATGTTACTGTTTCGTTCCAAGACAGTAACATGTTACTATTTCGTTCCAAGACAGTAACATGTTACTATTTCATTCCAAGACAGTAACACTAACTAAAAATCTCAAATAAATAAATAAATCATGTCTAATTAATAACCAAACTGCCAAATAATAGCATGTTACTGTTTCGTTCCAAAACAGTAACACCAATTAAAAACCTCAAATAAATGAATAAATCATGTCTAATTAATAACTAAACTGCTAAATAATAGCATGTTACTGTTTCATTCCAAGACAGTAACATGTTACTGTTTTGTTCCAAAACAGCAACATCAACTAAAAACCTCAAATAAATGAATAAATCATGTCTAATTAACAACAAAATTGTCAAATAATAGCATGTTACTGTTTCGTTCCAAGACAGTAACATGTTACTGTTTCGTTCTAAAACAGTAACAATAACTAAAAACCTCAAAAAAATGAATAAATCATGTCTAATTAACAACCAAACTGCCAAATAATAGCATGTTACTGTTTCGTTCCCAGTCTGTAACATGTTACTGTTTCGTTCCAAAACAAAAACACCAACTAAAAATCTCAAATAAATGAATAAATCATGTCTAATTAACAACCAAACTGCCAAATAATAGCATGTTACTATTTTATTCAAAGACAGTAACACTAACTAAAAACCTCAAATAAATGAATAAATCATGTCTAATTAATAACCAAACTGCCAAATAATAGCATGTTACTGTTTCATTCCAAGACAGTAACATGTTACTGTTTCGTTCCAAGACAGTAACACTAACTAAAAACCTCAAATAAATGAATAAATCATGTCTAATTAACAACCAAACTTCTAAATAATAGGATGTTATTGTTTCGTTCCAAGACAGTAACATCAACTAAAAATATCAAATACATGAATAAATCATGTCTAATTAATAACCAAACTGCCAAATAATAGGATGTTACTCTTTCGTTCCAAGACAGTAACATGTTACTGTTTCGTTCCAAGACAGTAACACCAACTAAAAACCTCAAATAAATGAATAAATCATGTCCAATTAAAAACCAAACTGCCAAATAATAGCATGTTACTGTTTCGTTCCAAGACAGTAATATGTTACTGTTTCGTTCCAAAACAGTAACACCAACTAAAAATCTCAAATAAATGAATAAGTCATGTTTAATTAACAACCAAACTGCCAAATAATAGCAAGTTACTGTTTCGTTCCAAAACAGTAACACCAACTAAATGCCTCAAATAAATGAATAAATCATGTCTAATTAATAACTAAACTGCCAAATAATAACATGTTACTGTTTCGTTCCAAGACAGTAACATGTTACTGTTTCGTTCCAAAACAATAACATCAACTAAAAACTTCAAATAAATGAATAAATCATGTCTAATTAACAATCAAACTACCAAATAATAGCATGTTACTGTTTCGTTCCAAGACAGTAACATATTACTGTTTCGTTCTAAGACAGTAACACTAATTAAAAATATCAAAATAATTGAATAAGTCATGTCTACTTAATAACCAAAATGCCAAATAATAGCATGTTACTGTTTCGTTCCAAAACAGTAACACTAACTAAAAACCTAAAATAAATGAATAAATCATGTCTAATTAACAACCAAACTGCCAGATAATAGCATGTTACTGTATCGTTCCCAGACAGTAACATGTTACTGTTTCGTTCCAACATAGTAATACTAACTAAAAATCTCAAATAAATGAATAAATCATGTCTAATTAACAACCAAACTGCCAAATAATAGCATGTTATTGTTTTATTCCAAGACAGTAACACTAACTAAAAATCTCTAATAAATGAGTAAATCATGTCTAACTAACAACCAAAGTGCCAAATAATAGCATGTTACTGTTACGTTCCCTAACAGTAACATGTTACTGTTTCATTTCAGAACAGTAACACCAACTAAAAACCTCAAATAAATGAATAAATCATGTCTAATTAATAATCAAACTGCTAAATAATAACATGTTACTGTTTCGTTCCAAGACAGTAACATATTACTGTTTCGTTCCAAAACAGTAACAACAACTAAAAACCTCAAATAAATGAATAAATCATGTCTAATTAACAACCAAACTGCCAAAAAATAGCATGTTACTGTTTTGTTCCAAAACAGTAACATCAACAAAAAATCCTCAAATAAATGAATAAATCATGTCTAATTAACAACCAAACTGCCAAATAATAGCATGTTACAGTTTCGTTCCAAGACAGTAACACCAACTTAAAACCTCAAATAAATGAATAAATTATGTCTAATTAACAACCAAACTGTCAAATAATAGGATGTTACTGTTTCGTTCCAAAACAGTAACATGTTACTGTTTCGTTCAAAAACAGTAACACCAACTAAAAATCTCAAATAAATGAATAAGTCATGTCTAATTAACAACCAAACTGCCAAATAATAGCATGTTACTGTTTCGTTCAAATAAATGAATAAATCATGTCTAATTAAAAATTAAACTGCCAAATAATAGCATGTTACTGTTTCGTTCCAAAACAGTTGCACCAACTAAAAATCTCAAATAAATGAATAAATCATGTCTAATTAACAACCAAACTGCCAAATAATAGTATGTTACTGTTTCGTTCCAAAACCGTGACACTAACTAAAATCGTCAAATAAATGAATAAATCATTTCTAATTAATAACTAAACTGCTAAATAATAGCATGATACTGTTTCGTTCCAAGACAGTAACATGTTACTGTTTCATTCAAAGACAGTAACATCAACTAAAAACCTCAAATAAATGAATAAATTATGTCAAATTAACAACCAAACTGCCAAATAATAGCATGTTACTGTTTCGTTACAAGACAGTAACATGTTACTATTTCGTTCCAAGACAGTAACACTAACTAAAAATCACAAATAAATGCTTAAATCATGTCAAATCAATAATTAAACTGCTAAATAATAGCATGTTACTGT
Source organism: Sindora glabra (assembly GCA_020226215.1). Classification (NCBI taxonomy): domain Eukaryota; kingdom Viridiplantae; phylum Streptophyta; class Magnoliopsida; order Fabales; family Fabaceae; genus Sindora; species Sindora glabra. Next base: position 85,238,015 of record CM035229.1, read on the forward strand.
TTCGTTCCAAAACAATAACACCAACTGAAAACCTCAAATAAATGAATAAATCATGTCTAATTAACAACCAAACTGCCAAATAATAGCATGTTACAGTTTCGTTCCAAGACAGTAACACGACCTAAAAACCTCAAATAAATGAATAAATCATGTCTAATTAACAACAAAAATGCCAAATAATAGCATGTTACTGTTTCGTTCCAAGACAGTAACACTAACTAAAAACCTTAAATAAATGGATAAATTATGTCTAATTAACAACCAAATTGCCAAATAATAGCATGTTACTGTTTCGTTCCAAGATAGTAACATGTTACTGTTTCTTTCCAAAACAGTAACACCAAATAAATATCTCAAATAAATAAATAAATCATGTCTAATTAACAATCAAACTGTCAAATAATAGCATTTTACTGTTTCTTTCCAAGACAGTAACATGTTACTGTTTCGTTCCAAGACAGTAACACTAACTAAAAATCTCAAATAAATGAATAAATCATGTCTAATTAACAATCAAACTGCCAAATAATGGCATGTCACTGTTTTATTCCAAGATAGTAGCACTAACTAAAAACCTCAAATAAATAAATAAATCATGTCTAATTAAAAACTAACCTGCCAAATAATAGCATGTTACTATTTCGTTCAAAGACAATAACATGTTACTGTTTCGTTCCAAGACAGTAACACCAACTAAAAACCTCAAATAAATGAATAAATCATGTCTAATTAACAACCAAACTGTCAAATAATAGAATGTTACTGTCTCGTTCCAAGACAGTAACATGTTACTGTTTCGTTCCAAGACAGTAACATGTTACTGTTTCGTTCCAAGACAGTAACATGTTACTGTTTTGTTCTAAAACAGTAACACCAACTAAAAACCTCAAATAAATGAATAAATCATGTCTAATTAACAACTCAACTGCCAAATAATAGCATGTTACTGTTTCATTCAAAAACAGTAACACAAATTAAAAACCTAATATAAATGAATAAATCATGTCTAATTAACAACCAAACTGCCAAATAATAGCATGTTACTGTTTCGTTCCAAGACAGTAACATGTTACTGTATCGTTCCAAGACAGTAACACCAACTAAAAATCTCAAATAAATGAATAAATCATGTCTAATTAATAACCAAACTGATAAATAATAGCATGTTACTGTTTCATTCCAAGACAGTAACATGTTACTGTTTCATTCCAAGATAGTATCATGTTACTGTTTCGTTCCAAGACAGTAACACTAACTATAAATAGCAAATAAATGAATAAATCATATCTAATTAACATCCAAACTGCCAAATAATAGCATGTTACTGTTTCGTTCCAAGACAGTAACATGTTACTATTTCATTCCACATCAGTAACACCAACAAAAAATCTCAAATAAATGAATAAATCATGTCTAATTAACAACCAAATTGCCAAATAATAGAATGTTACTGTTTTGTTCCAAGACAGTAACACTAACTAAAAACCTTAAATAAATGAATAAATCATGTCTAATTAACAACCAAACTGCCAAATAATAGCATGTTACTGTTTCGTTCCATGACAGTAACATCTTACTGTTTCGTTCCAAGACATTAACATCAACTAAAAATCTCAAATAAATGAATCAATCATGTCTAATTAACAACCAAACTGCCAAATAATAGCATGTTACTGTTTCGTTCCAAGACAGAAACATGTTACTGTTTCGTTCCAAAACAGTAACACTAACTAAAAACCTCAAATAAATGAATAAATCATGTCTAAGTAATAACCCAACTGCCAAATAATAGCATGTTACTGTTTCGTTTCAAAACAATAACACCAACTAAAAACCTCAAATAAATGAATAAATCATGTCTAATTAATAACTAAAGTGCTAAATAATAGCATGTTACTGTTTTGTTCCAAGACAGTAACATGTTACTGTTTCGTTCAAAAACAGTAACATCAATTAAAAATCCTCAAATAAATGAATAAATCATGTCTAATAACAATCAAACTGCCAAATAATAGCATGTTACTGTATCGTTCCAGGACAGTAACATGTTTCTGTTTCTTTCCAAAACAGTAACACCAACTAAAAACCTCAAATAAATGAATAAATCATGTCTAATTAACAACCAAACTGTCGAATAATAGCATGTTACTGTTTTATTCCAAGACAGTAACATGTTACTGATTCGTTCTAAAATTGTGACACAAACTAAAAATCTCAAATAAATGAATAAATCATGTCTAATTAATAACCAAACTGCAAAATAATAGGATGTTACTGTTTCATTCCGAGAGAGTAACATGTTACTGTTTCGTTCCGAGATAGTAACTCCAACTAAAAACCTCAAATAAATGAATAAATCATGTCTAATTAACAACCAAACTGCCAAATAATAGGATGTTACTGTTTCATTCCAAGACAGTAATACCAACTAAAAATCTCAAATAAATGAATAAATCATGTCTAATTAACAACCAAACTGTCAAATAATAGCATGTTACTGTTTTATTCCAAAACAGTAACACTAAATAAAAACCTCAAATAAATGAATAAATCATGTCTAATTAATAACTAAACTGCTTAATAATAGCATTTTACTGTTTCGTTCCAAGACAGTAACATCAACTAAAAACCTCAAATAAATGAATAAATCATGTCTAATTAATAACCAAACTGCCAAATAATAGCATATTACTGTTTCGTTCCAAAATCGTAACACTAACTAAAAACTTCAAATAAATGAATAAATCATATATCTAATTAACAACCAAACTGCCAAATAATAGCATGTTACTGTTTCGTTCCAAGACAGTAACATGTTATTGTTTCGTTCCAAAACAGTAACACCAACTAAAAATCTCAAATAAATGAAAAAATCATGTCCAATTAATAACTAAACTGCCAAATAAAAGCATGTTACTATTTCGTTTGAAGACAGTAACACTAACTAAAAACCTCTAATAAATGAATAAATCATGTCTAATTAACAACCAAACTGCCAAATAATAGCATGTTACTGTTTCATTCCAAGACAGTAACATGTTACTGTTTCGTTCCAAGACAGTAACACTAACTAAAAACTTTAAATAAATAAATAAATCATGTCTAATTAACAACCAAACTGCTAAATAATAGGATGTTACTATTTTGTTCCAAGACAGTAAATGTTACTATTTCGTTCCAAAACAGTAACAACAACTAAAAACCTCAAATAAATGAATAAATCATGTCTAATTAACAACCAAACTGCCAAATAATAGCATGTTACTGTTTCATTCCAAAATAGTAACACTAACTAAAAACCTCAAATAAATGAATAAATCATGTCTAATTAATAACTAAACTGCTAAATAATAACATGTTACTGTTTCGTTCCAAGACAGTGACATGTTACTGTTTCGTTCCAAGACAGTGACATGTTACTGTTTCGTTCCAAGACAGTAACACCAACTAAAAATCTCAAATAAATGAATAAATCATGTTTAATTAACAACCAAACTGCCAAATAATAGCATGATACTATTTTATTCCAATACAGTAACACTAACTAAAAACGTCTAATAAATGAATAAATCATGTCTAATTAACAACCAAACTGCCAAATAATAGCATGTTACTGTTTCGTTCCAAGACAGTAATATGTTACTGTTTCGTTCCAAGACAGTACCAACTAAAAACCTCAAATAAATGAATAAATCATGTCTAATTAACAACCAAATTGCCAAATAATATGATGTTACTGTTTCGTTCCAAGACAGTAACATCAACTAAAAACTTCAAATAAATGAATAAATCATGTCTAATTAACAACTAAACTGTCAAATAATAGGATGTTACTGTTTCGTTGCAAGACAGTAACATGTTACTGTTTCATTCCAAAACAGTAACACCAATTAAAAGCTTCAAATAAATGAATAAATCATGTCTAATTAACAACCAAACTGCCAAATAATAGTATGTTACTATTTTTTCTCTAGACAGTAACATGTTACTGTTTCGTTCTAAAATAGTAACATCAATTAAAAATCTCAAATAAATAGATAAATCAAGTCTAATTAACAACTAAATTGCTAAATAATAGCATGTTATCATTTTTTCTCTAAACAGTAACATGTTACTATTTATTTTCTAGATAGTAACATGTTACTGTTTCATTCCAAAACAGAAACATCAATTAAAATTTTCAAATAAATAGATAATAGCATGTTACTGTTTATTTTCTAGATAGTAATATGTTACTGTTTCATTCCAAAACAGTAACACCAATTGAAAATCCTAAATAAATGGATAAATCAAGTTTAATTAACAACCAAATTGTTAAATAATAGTATGTTACTATTTTTTCTCTACATAGTAACATGTTACTGTCTAGAGAAGAAACAGTAAAATGTTACTATTTTGTTCTAAAATAGTAATATCAATTAAAAATTTTAGATAAATAGATAATAGCATATTACTATTTTTTTTCTAGATAATAACATGATACTGTTACATTCCAAGACAGTAACATTAATTGAAAACTTTAAATAAATAGATTAATTAAAAAATAAATTATCAAATAATAGCATATTATTATTTATTCTCTAGACAGTAACTAATTAAGAAAATTTTAATTCTAATTGATGTGTCTATGTGTGTATGTATATATATATATATATATATATATATATATATATATATATATATATATATATTTAATTTGAGTTATAGTGCTTGAAGTTTGATATTAAAAAATATTTATAAAATTTAAAGAAAATTTAATTTTAATATTCAAATAATTTCAATCAACAAATAGAATATATAATTATATAATGCAATTAATATAATATATATTAAAATTTTAATTTATTTAAAATATTTATATATTCAAATTAAATATATCATATTATATTTATATTATTTAATAATTATAATCTAACTTTCAAACAATAACAATAGATAAAATAAAAAAGAAGTAAAAGAAAATTATGCAATAAAATAAATAAAAAAATAAAATAATAAGTGGGTTATAAAATAACGTAGGAATTAAATAAAAGTATGCTATTAATTAATTCATTTAAATTAAATATTTAAATTTTTCTATAAAATAATAATAATAAAATATGTCATGTAATATATATATATATATATATATATATATATATATATATATATATATATATATCTTAATTAATAAGCAAACTGTAAAATAACAGTAACACCAACTAAAATGGACATTCACGAAGTAAAATCTGATAATCAATAAAAGGGTAAAATTGATATTAATTAATTTTAGTAAGGATATTTTTGTCCATGAATTAGTTAAAAATGGAGGAAATAGAACTTACCTAGGGGGAGTGGGTAAGTGATTTCCCATGTTTTCTCGTGTTTTATGGGAAACACAAGTTCCTAGGAAGATTTATTTCCTCTCATTTTATGCAACCAAATAACTCTATGGTAGTTTATATCCTGGAAAATACAATTTTCTATATTTTTGCTGCAAACCAAACGACCCCTAAATTATGGGTGGCAATTGCACTGCAATTAATTTTTTTTTACTGTATATAATATATAATAATACTTATTACCCCCATAAATATATCTAAAATTGCAGTATGTATCATCTTCAACCTTCAATCGGGTCGATCCAACCCAAATTCGATCCGGTTTCAATCCAAAATAGAACCCAAATATTTTATGCAATTTTCAACATATTTTTTTCTACTTTTGAGCCTAAACTAATCATCATATCTTGGGCTATCAATTCCTAATCATAAAAATATTGAAAAACAACATATAAACAAAATTCAAATTCAAATATATCCTCTATTTTTCATGTAAACTATAGTAAGGCAGAGGCAATTTTTGCTTTGATACCAAATGTAAATTATATTTAGGATATTTAGATGCTTAAATATATTCTAGTTAAAGTATAAAATTAAATCAAAAGTGCAGAAGCCTACTTCCAGTCATTGCTTTGTTAAATTTCATAGTAGATTTGCTACAATTGCTCTGCCAAAATGCTCCAAAGAATTGCTCCAATTGCTTCAAGAAACCGCACCAAATAGTTACTGCAATCCTTGAATTCAGGTGCTTCTAGGTTCTGGTTAACGTACTTTGATGGTGTAATTTTGCTTTAGGAAAACAAATGAGATCATTTAACCGAACTTCAGGACCCAAATTTTATTTTTATACTTGCACGATCTCAACTCCTCCCATCAAGGAAGCTGGGATCTCGGTGGTTGTTGAAGCAGAAAATTACTTCTTGGTTTTACGGGCCACATTCAGCCAATTTGAACATTAATTTTGTTATCAACGAGAAAGCCAACGGGAAAAGAACTGTTACACTTATTACCCCCATAAATATATTTAAAATTGCTGTCATATTTAATTTTTGTATCCATTGTTAAAGAAAATTTAGTTTAAGTGTAAAATTATTTAGAATCTCAACTATTATACAAATTGATATAAAAAAAATTAATTAGATAATATTTTATATTTATCTAAATATTGAATTTTTTAACAATTAAAATTAATTTCTTATAATATACATTATCCCAGAAGTTAGAATTTCTGGGCCAGGCTGGGTGCTCGGTTCGATCGGTGGTAAGGTTTGGAACAGATGTCACTGAAAAGGACCTACCGATACTGCCAAAATATTACACGGCTTGCCTTTCAAAGCTGAGTTCGCACTCAAGGAAAAGGATTTCATAATTATCCTGGGCAAGCATTGCATATACAATTGGATGCATGATATGATATGACGTCCCTCTTTTGTCGTTCCTCTTTTTTTTTTGAAATAAAGTTTGGATATATGATGTGATGATTCCTTAAAAGCGAAGCATTCCAAGTTGCAAATACACCGAAATTTAATGCCCTTAGCCTAACTTTCTACGTTAAAGAATTTTCCAAGAAAAAGAATTCACCAACATCTATCCCGTTACATCATAATGTCCCCAAACTAAGGCTTTGAAATATCTAACATTGCTTGTTTTGCAAGCCTCTTTTACAGCATATAATGCAAACCAATAAAATATAATTCGGTTATATTCTTCAAACTACTCTCATATTTAGATTTATCGAACATTTTTTCAAGTAATTTTTTTCCCTAATAAGATATATCATTTATTTGGAACATATTTCAATAAACTTTCATGAACATTAATGAGTTCTAAAATCTTGGATACAAGAGCAGGGAATTATTTTTTAAACTCAATGATGTGATTTATTATCTAATAGAAAATCAGTTTTTTTAGAAAATTAATTATTTTTAAAGAAATCAAATTTTTTAATTGGAAATGAGCAATATTAAGTTTCAATATTAACATTGTATTAGAATTCTTTTCTCAATAGTAATGCCAAATGATCACAAGAACTTTAAATTTGTTTTATGATCAATATAAAATATTTTATATTATTAGTAAATAAGAAGAAAATATATTATTTAAAAATAGTAGTAATTAAAATTTTTTAATAATAATAAAATAATTTTAATAATTTTTTGATTTAACAATATATAAATAAATAATATTGTAAAAATAATTTATATTATTAATAAATTAAGTTTAAATGCACATAAAATATATGAAATTTCCCAACATCAACATTCTTCAAAATGTTAATACATTGCATATAATTTTTTTGTCATTATACTTTAACATATGAATGTTTTGGTTCTAATATGCAATTATCATGTAAAAATATTAGTCTTGCAAACACTTACGCTAGATAGTGACAACTCCTATGTTGTATTTTTGGAAAAGGATTCCCTCAAATATAGTTGTGGAAGGCATTTGTTGATTATCGTGGTGCATCGACAATGGATCTCATGGCAAATCAACAGATTAATCTTGTAATTATAATTGCAGTTACAGAAGAAGATCCTGATCCATTACTTTTGAGGAGTTGTGTAGGATATTTTTAAGGTAAAAAATGAGTTTTGGAAACCGAGCAAATGGCAATAGAGGATTTGGCCATTGGTAAAATTTGTTCTTTCATGTTTTGCCCAATTAATTTATCAAATTGCGTATTATCCCCCAACGTGTAGGTCAAAAAGTTGAGAAGGTGCCAAGTCAACCATAATGTTGTGCAGAGAAAAACAATGAGAAAGGTTTTGTTTATAATCGCCAGGCAAATTGCTATGGAAATAATGTGTTGTAGAACGAAACATTAGGTAATTTCCAACTAATTGCAATATATAAATTATGCATCAAATGCCTCTGAGAAATTTCATTGAACACAAAATGGACACAAATAAAATTAATTACGTCTCATTCAATTAAATTACCGCCACTTCGACTCTATTTAATCTCTAATTTAAGATTTTATTATAACAATATGCCATTGATTTTAATGTTCATTATTATCCAATTTTTCCTTCTTCGAGTACACTTCCCTTCAATTGCTGTTACATTTTGTAAAATTATACGTTTATATAAAGTTTAAATTAATGTCTAATGTTATACTCTTCATTTATTATATGAAAGCGTTTGTTGTATCTTAAATGCTTTTTTCATTTCGCTGAACATTCCTATCATTTTCTCGACAAATCAATGTCAGCAATGTCCGAACTATGCATTGATATCCTAGAACTCACGTTCCTAAACTGTTAAATATGAAACCCCCTTTGCCAACAGGACAACCAAGCCAAGTCCTCCAATTGGGGGCTTATTCATGGATAACATAAATTATGTAGCCTTCTTTCACATTTTTCATATTTATACAGTCATATCTTAAAATGAACATATGGAAAATGCTGATGAAGATATCTACGGCCATAATGATGCCACCTCACTCAGAATTTCTAAATCCCTGTTTTTGCCTTCGACATCATATACTGTGCCCGTTTTTGAAATTTAAATATATATTCTTATTATTTCAAAAATATAAAGTAATCATTAATTAAGACTTGACGGTAGGAAAAAAAAAGTCTATAAATCCGATTTTATGCAAATTTTTATGACCTCAACTCAGACGTGTACTTATAAATGAGAAAACCAATAGGAAAAAGGAAGGAGAGAGAGAGTTGGATTGACGGGAGGTGGGCGAAATTGAAGAGCCCGTACTTGGGAGGAACCTCTCCAGCCCTCCAAACGGGATTAGATTGGATAGCCCAATTTATTTGACCAACCGATGGGTATTATTGCGTTGCGTTAAGATGTGGGTAAGGTACTACAACTGGATCCTCATTCCCATACACGCCAACCAACCATTCATTTTGTTTTTAACGGGGATGTAGTTGGATATATTTTTTTTATATTTTTAAAAATAATTTTTTATTTTTCAGTTTTTTAAATCAAAAAATAAAAAAATAGATACTAATTGATGTTATAAAAATATTTTATTTAATTATAAAATTAGTATTAAAAATAAAAATAAATTAAAAATATGTAAAAATTGTTTCTATTTGTCTTATTTTTAAATTGCATATTTAAAACTATAAATTTTAAAAATAAATTATAAAAATAGGTTCTCAAATAATATTTTTTATTTTTTAAAAAATAAAAATTATTTTTATAAATAATAAACAAATAAATATTTAATTTCATAATTTTATTTTAAAAGTTATGAATTCAATAAAATATAGGATAATAATATTAATATTTTAGTAATATAATAATATTAAATATTATTATTTTATTGTTATATTTGAGATTTAAATTTAAAATTTTATGTTATATTAAATAAATTATCATTGTTAGAGTAAAAATAGACGATCATAATTCCAATAATGTAAGAGAGAGAGAGAGAGAGAACGCTAATAATTCCAATCCATCTAGTCTAACTTTCCTTTTTTTAAAAGAAACAGACACGAGAGTGGCCATAGGGCTAAGAAATGTGCGTGAGTACCGGATGGGCATGCGTGTGAGAGGTAATGCCCTCTTCAAGTACAATCATCATTTAATAATTTGTCGATTCCGCTTTGGCTTTACCCGCTGCAGCAGCGCCAGACATGTACAATGGAGTTCGTGTTCACGGATAATATAGGTAACTTGTAGTCACAGGTTAATGTGAATAATTTTACGTAAAATTCTCATTTGATGCGATCAAATCCGTGCGGGTAAATGACTGCACAGTCAAACCTGTAATCAAACGAATATGATTGTGGGTAAAAAATTATTATTTAATTATTTTTTTATATTTAAACTTAATATATATTAAAAAAAATCAATTCAATTACTTTTTAATAAATTCAATTTAATTTTTATACTGTAATTTAATTTTTTTATTTAAATAATTTAATAAAAATTAAAATATTAAAATATAATTTATATATTATAAAATAAAATAATTAATAAAAATATCAAAAAAAAATATGGACTACCTGCGGGTAAGTCCGCACCACATGTGATACGGTGCGGGCACTTTAGGAGGAAGCCCGCATTTAATGCGAGCTTATGTGGGCAAGCTCACGCGGGTAAAACCCGTATAAGCCTGTCCGCCCTACCCGTTTTACATGCCTAAACAGCGCTTGCAGCTTCTTCCATGCTTCTTCCATCCAAAATATAGCAGATAATAATAATAATAATAATAATAATAATAATAATAATAATAATAATAATAAAGACCATTTATATTATCAGTGTCATTTTTAATTTTAAACATGTTGGAAATTTAAGTGAGTCGCGTCCCATATCTGTTGGGAGAAGACAATATTTTAAGATACATTCGAGAGGAGAAATATTTAAGTTCGATGTTATTTTATCACATCTTACTTAAATGTCATTAATTGAAAATATGTAAATTTATTTATTTTAATAATTAAATGAAAATTTACTTGATTTATATTGTTTAATTTAAAATTATTAATTTCAACTCATTATATTTTTTAATAATTAGTTATTGATTTATTATTTTTATTTTAATTTATTAATTTAACTTTATTGTTGTCATATTTTTTCTTAAATTATCATAGGTACGGAACTCGCTTGTTAGTTTTCACTAGTTTTATTCCTCTAATCTATTACCTAAATAATTTACATTATTATCAACATATTTAGAAATATGCCAATAATTACTTTATAGGCATTACCAAATGATTTGATCAGTTTAATTACAATAAAAAATTAAATCTATTATAATTTTTAATTCCAGTTAGAGGGTAAGTAGCTCTAATTGTTACTTTCATAAAAAAATACTTAATATTTTCATGGATACTTTAGTATATAATTTTTACAAATTAAAGCCCTTAAAATTTGATATCAAATTTTATATCTCATTACAATTAAAATATTTATTTTTGTTTAACTCATCTAACTCAAGAATCTATCATTATTATGATGCTGGGGCGTTCGCCTGGTCTACAAAATAAAAAAGGGAATTAATTCTTTGACTTAATGAATAAACCTCACAGAAAGATTTACATTATACGATAAATTAAACCCTACCGACACTTATACCGCGAGTTACACAGTTTATCAATGAAAAATATTAGAGGTTGTTTGGTTTGCAGGAACAATATAGGAAATTGAACTTCTCAGGATATAAACTACCGTAGAGTTGTTTGGTTGTGCAAATAGGAGGAAATGGATCTTCCCGTTAACTTGTATTTCTCATAAAACACTGGAGATCACTTACCCACTCCCCCTAGGTAAGTTTTATTTCCTATGTTTTCAATTAATTTATAAAAAAAATGACCCTATTAAAATTAGTTAATATCAATTTTGCCTTTTTAATTGAATATCAAGTTTCACTTCTTCGTGTATGTCGTTGTTTCTCGAGTATCTCTTATCTTTTCTTAACCCTAACAACAATTTCTAGCAAGGGTACTAGTGATTTCTAGTTCTCGAGCTTCTCTCAACCCTAACAGCAGTTTCCAGCAACGGTACTAGTGATTTCTGGTAAGCCTTGATGACCTTGCTCATTATATTTCCTCTTTTTCTATTATGTAAGCTACAACCTTCATAATTGAAAATTTTTATCCTTCCTAACTTTCTGTTAAAGAAAAGGAGCTACAGCGTCGGAATACAAACAATAATAAAATAATGGTGAAATTTGACAATAAAGGGTGTATGCTCATGGTTTAGCAAATTAGGATATTTAATCCACCCCCACGGCAGAACTTCTAAAAGGTTTTGGATATGATATCGTTGTTATTTTCCTGTTGACTGCTTTGAAAAAGATGAATGATATTTGTTGAATTCAAATTACTAAGAGTGGTTGACCATATTTTCATTGCTCTTCTAACTTATAACATTCTTGCATGTAATTTGCCTATGTCATACAGTTATGAGTCGCTTACCATTGAGTAAAAAGAAGAAGATTGCTACTACATGTATTATGTTATACACATAGATGATACTTATGATTTTGGAGGCTATTGCTGAATTTATGTATCTTCTGTCCCTTTTGGACATTAGATTACCCAAGCTTATATCCTATATATTTGATAGTTGTGCTGAAGAAAGATATTATGCTAGGTTTTTAAATCTTAGGCCAATAATTCAAAAAAATGACTTTACATGCTTGGACAACCTTAGGATGAATAGATCCTATTTTTTTAAGTTATGTGATATGCTTAGAGATGTTAGTAAGTTACAAGGAAATAGGAATACTAGTTTAAAGGAGATAATTGCTTTATTTCTATTCATACTCTCTCATGACATAAAAAATTAAAGAACTCAATTGTATTTTAAGAGAAGTAGTGAGATAATATCTAGGCACTTCAATTCAGTTCTCCATGCTGTCCTTAGATGCCATGATATTCTACTAAAGAAACCTAAGCCAGTGACAGAGAATTGCCAAGATGAAAGGTGGAAATGGTTTAAGGTAAGTTAGAATTTTTAAGAAGATTAGATGAATGTATAAATATTTATAAATATATACAGTATATATTAATAAGTTATATATATATATATATATATATACACACACACACTGCAGAATTGCTTAGGTGCTTTGGATGGAAGTCATATTAAGATTCGTATTGGGATACAGATAAAGCTAGATTCAAGAATAAAAAAGGAGAACTCACTACTAATGTGTTAACTACGTGCACGCGGGATTTGTAATTTATTTATATATTGCCTGGTTAGGAGGGATCCGCACATGATAATAGAGTGCTTCGAGATGCACTTTCTAGAAAAAATGCTTTGATAGTTCCACAAGGTAACAACATAGGTACCTTCACATTGCTTAATTTGAACCAATGAGCTTATTTGAGATGAAACAACTTAACACTTATCTTGATTAATTATAAGCAACTACTATTTGTGTGATGTCAGATACATGAATTGTGAGGAATTTCTAACACCATTTAGAGGCCAGAGATATCATCTAAGTGTGTGAAAGAGTGGTGCTCAACCAGTATCTACTGAGGAATATTTTAATATGAAGCATTCTCAAGCAAGAAATGCTATTGAGAGGTATTTTGAATTGTTAAAAATGAGATGGGGTATTCTAAGATGTACAACTTGGTACCCTAGGAAAACTGTAGGTAGAATTATCTTGGCTTGTACATTGATGCATAATTTCATTTGAACATACATGAGTGTGGATCCCATGGAGCCCTTACTTGTGAATGGTGAGGAAGAAAATGGTGAACTTAATATTGGGATTATGGAATCTAGTGCTGCATGGAGTACATTCAAACATGATCTTGCCAATGAGATGTACAATGTATGGTTACATGACACCACATCATTGAACAAGGTTTAGCAAAAACTATGTAGCGTGTTTCACTTGTATTGCGTTTATGGATTGACAGACAATATACACTTTATTTTTGTATTATTTTTATTTGAATTTGTAATAAGATCTGATTAATGACTTTACCTTTAATTGAACTAGTAGAATGATCATCCTAAATTGCTAAATTATAAGCAGAATGTCGCTCTTATGAATTCATGTGTTTCCTCTCTCTATCTTTCCTTCTTTACAGATGAGTCAACCAAAAGCTCAAAGAAATGCTAACTAAGGTAGTAATGGTGCGAACCCATCTAGAGGATGCATAAGATGGGGATGTGCTGAGGATCGTACACTAATTAGTGCAATGATGAATCTTGTGGAGATGTGTGGTTGGAAAATGGACAATGGCCAGTTTAAGAATGGTGCTTATAGCAGGTTGGAACAACTTATGGAACAAAAGTTTCCTGGGTGTGGTATGAAGGATAAACCATACATCGAGTCCTGTATCAAGTATTTGAGGAATCAATATAATGCTATTGCGGAGATACTTGGTCCAGCTACCAGCGGATTTGGATGGAATGATGAAGAGAAGTTCATAACATGCCCAAAACCAGTCTGGGATGAATAGGTAAATGTAATATTTTATATTATATTTTTTCTTCTATACACATATGTGTGTCTGTGTATATTTCTGGTGACAGCTTTTAAAGTTTTACCTTCTTCTTTCATTATGTTTTCCTTTATTTTATGCTAGAGCCACAAAAATACTATGGGGTTAAGAAACAAGCCATTTTCATTTTTCGATAATTTAGGCAAAATATTTGGGAAGGATAGAGCCATTGGAGATGAGGCTGTAAATTCACAAGATGCATTAGAAGGGATTAAAAACGAAGTAAGATATAGAAAAGAAGAAGAACAAAAAGAATATGTTCCCATATTTTTCGTGGAGGACACTTACCCAATCCCTCCATGTGCCCTGATGGGAACTTCTTCCTCAACCACCCCACAAATTATAGGTCAAAGAAGGCAAAGATAGAAAATTTAAAAGTTTTGAGAGAATTTTCTTTTAGATTTACACGAATGGGTGATGTGATGGAGGATGTAAGTAAACACATAGGCTGCTTGGCTTCTTGTTTCCAACATGAATCTGATTCTGCATGGAGAAGGATGCAAGTGACTAGTGAGATTATGAAGATTGATGGGTTGACTCCTACCCAAGTTATGAATGTGGCAAGAAAAATTACTCTCAACCCTTTAGAAGTTAATTTCTTTTTTAGCCTTCCAGAAGATTTCAGAGCTACTTATGTGCATGGTTTGTTACTTCTAGATCAGTGAATTTTTATGAAAACTTGTAGTCATTTAGAGCCAACACACCCATTTAACTCATGTTATGTTGTTGAACTTTTATATGCGCACCTATTTTTTGGACACTTATCTAACATCGAAACTCCTAATGTATTAATTGATGTGGCTTTCAGTTAATGTATATAAGCTACTGAACTAGATTTCCTCAAGCTTTTGATGGAATATAACAATACTTTTTCATTTTTTTCCCATAGCAATTCTGTTAAGAGTCCTATAGTACAATTTAGTTCATTTCCTGCATCACCTCCAGACATCATTACACATTATCTTGGATGTTATTATTTTAGTCAAAAATAGTAACACCCAAGAATGCAACCCATAGTAGTGTGAGAGAGGCATGTTTATTGTTGGAAGTCTGTGCACCTATTTTTTGGATACTTATCTAACATTGGAACTCCTAATGTATTAGTTGATGTGGCTTTCGGTTAATGTATATAAGCTACTGAACTAGATTTCCTCAAGCTTTTGGTGGAATATAACAATACTTTTTCATTTTTTTCCCTTGGCAATTCTGTTGAGAGTCCTATAGTATAGTTCAGTTCATTTCCTGCATCACCTCCAGACATCATTACACATTATCTTGGATGTTACTGTTTTAGTAAAAAATAGTAACACCCAAGAATGCAACCCATAGTAGTGTGAGAGAGGCATGTTTATTGCTGAAGGTCTGTGCACTGTTAGGTGGCTATTTCACCTGAGAAAGTAAGCTAACCATCTTATGTTACTGTTTAGGGTTTAGGACAGTAACATCGTTGAGGCTGATGGAGAATTGATCTCGGGGGGTTACAAGTGGCTGGAATCTAGGTCTTGTTGGTTAGTTATGTAACTTGATGCGTTCCTCTCTGAATAAGATCCAAGAACTGCTTCCTTGTGGGTTGTTACTATTTTAGACGAAAACAGTAACACCCAAGAATATGGCTCATAAACATCAGACGGATGCATTTCCACTTCTGAGGTAGAGCCTGCTGTGCATTGGCTACATCGTCTGAGAAAGTAGGCCAACAAGCTGCATGTTACTGTTTAGTCCAAAGATAGTAACATCATCAAGGCTGTTGGAGTTTTGACCTCAGGGGGTTACAGGTGATTGGAAATTACGTCTGGGAGGTTAGTTATGTCACTTGACAAATTCTTCTCTCGATAAGATCCAAGAAATGCCTATTTGTGGGATATTACTATTTTGTCTGAAGATAGTAACATCATCGAGGTTGTTGAAGTTTTGAGTCTGGGGTGTTATAGGTGGCTGGAAATTGGGTCTGGGAGGTTAGTTATGTTACTTGACAAATTCCTCTCTCGATAAGATCCAAGAAATGCCTATTTATGGGATGTTACTGTTTTGTCTGAAGACAGTAACATCATCGAGGCTATTGGAGTTTTGAGCTCGGGGTGTTACAGGTGGCTGGAAATTAGGTCTGGGAGGTTAGTTATGTCACTTGACAAGTTCCTCTTTCGATAAGATCTAAGAAATGCCTATCTGTGGGATGTTACTATTTTATCCGAAAATAGTAATATCATCAAGGCTGTTGGAGTTTTGAGCCTGGGGGGGTTACAGGTAGCTGGAAATTGAGTCTGGGAGGTTATTTATGTCACTTGACAAGTTCCTTTCTTGATAAGATCCAAGAAATGCCTATTCATGGGATGTTACTATTTTGTCTGAAGATAATAATATCATCGAGCTATTGGAGTTTTGAGTCCGGGAGGTTATAAGTGGCTGGAAATTGGGTCTGGGAGGTTAGTTACGTTACTTGACAAGTTCCTCTCTCAATAAGATCCAAGAAATGTCTATTTGTGGGATGTTACTGTTTTGTCTGAAGACAGTAACATCATCAAGGTTGTTGGAGTTTTGAGCCCGGGGTGTTATAGGTGGCTGGAAATTGGGTCTGGAAGGTTAGTTATGTCACTCGACAAGTTCTTCTCTCGATAAGATCTAAGAACTGCCTATTTGTAGGATGTTACTGTTTAGCTAAAAATAGTAACATCTCACAAGCTATTGGAGTTTTGAGTCCGAGGGGTTCCAGGTGGTCGGTAATTGTGTTTGGGTGGTTAATTACATCACTTGACAAGTTTCTCACTAGATAAGATCCAAGAACTGCCTTTTTATGAGATGTTACTATTTTGGCCGAAAATAGTAACACCCAAGAAAATGACCTGTGTGCATGTGAGAGATGCATGTCTATTGCTGAGGGACTTTTTCAAAGAATGTACTTCGTTCATACTAACTTTGGTGGTAGGTCTTACGAATAGTACCACACAACTGGATGTTGCTGTATCGGTCAAAAAAGAGTAACATTAATGCAGGTGTTCGTAATTCATAGGGTAACGTGTTGTCTGAATGCTAATATAAACTGGATATAAGATTAAACTGTATAAAAAATTGAGATTTACAATTGAGTTGTACATACAATTGAATTTTAAATATGTGTGAGACCATGGTTTTACATGAATTTAGTGTTACACATGTGCATAATAATCAATTTAAGTGTTAAATATGTGCATAATAATCAACTTCAGCTGGGAAGATTGAAATTCTCGAGGAATTTAGTAACTAATTTTACTTTGGTACCTTCTAAACTTATTACCCTTGGATAAGAAAAGAACTTGTTACTTACAACGCTTCTTCTCGTTATAGTGCCCGTTCGTATGATATTATATCAAAAGGTGGACCTGCGGTGGCTAGCTCTATCTTTATATCCATTCCACTATGTGCAAGGACTTCATTCATTTTTTCCTTGTAATAATCCTTCTATTGTTAGCAAACAAAAAAATGAAAAATAAAAATACCATGTTACTATCTACTGTTGGCTGTAACATCTTGTATGGTTATGGGTTATTATTTTTTGTTATGGCAACAGTAACATCGGCAAAAAACACATCCAACATACAAATAACCCAATGAAGTTTAATTAAAAATGAAATTATGAGAAAACAAAGTGTTATTATTTTAACAAGGAACAGAAACATCAACGAATAACAGCATATTATCTAATAGCATCACACTTGACATGTTTTCTTCAATGGAAAGCCATGTTATAAGCTATATACGAGATATACGATGTTGTCTTGTTGTGAGTATAAAATGTTACTATCTCTGATAGAAACAGTAACATCAATAAGATAACAAGATAGAGGGTTCAAGAATGTGGCTAGCAATACAACTTCAGTCAAACCGAAAAAGTAACATCACTTGCTATTTTATCGTAGTATTTAATATCACTCACCACCATCATGGCATCACGAAAGTATGGATCCGATGCCCCCTCTCTTCTTGGTCGCAATAAGTTGTAGTGTGTCCATTTGCACTCTTTGTTATCTAGGACGAGAAGTGTGAAGTGATTGGGGTTTCTGAAGTCATTCACGCTCGTGGTATTTAGGGGGAATATAACAACATTTGCAGCTATTACCTCCTCCATATGTGCATCGAATTTGAACTGCCTGACTTCCTGGAGTAACTTGACGTTGCTCACAATGTAATACTGTCAATGTAGTTTGAGCACAAGTCAGTATCAATGCTGTCTTTTGTAATTCATATTTGAAAAATGGATTCAGGATCTTACCCAACAGCAGTTGTCAAATGCAAATATCTTCCTTTTACTGTTCGTGGAAGTCAAGCTTAGAGTGTAGACATGGCTATCTATGATCTGTATTGAATGACTAATTCTCGTTAGATGATTGATTAAGGTGGCAAACTCCAAATAGTAGCATAAGAACCTAGCATTTGTAACACAACGAATAATTACATGTAACTATTTACACTCCACACAGTAGCACCATACTTTCTGAGCCTAAATAGACTCAGTTAGGTTGTGTTACTGTTTTGGATAGAAACAGTAACATAACTACAGGGAGGTGCGAGGCAAAATAATAATGCATTTAAACGATCAGAGGGTACATACATTGTTCATGATTGACTTCTCCTTGATTACTTCCACCAACTCGTCAAATGTTATGAACAAATCCTGCTGGGGGGTTGACCAGACAAAAATCCTACATATGGTGATTTGGCATGGGGATGAGATGAGACCATAGGCAATACTTTCTAGTAAATGCAAAGAATTGAGAAGAAAGCAAGACATGACTTCCTGTAGGTCTCCTGCATTTTTTATTTGCACCATCTTATTCCTGACATCTTGGGTCAGGTACTTTGCAACTGATAACTTTGTAGTATTCGTTGCCTTATGAGTTTGCTTCTTTTTACTTTTATCTGCTGGTGTTTCATCAGGGATTATAATAGGGGCCTCTTTGCTCCACCCATAGACATCCTCAACAGTTGTTGTCTATTGTCGTAAATCTGTTTGTCTTGTATGTTTTTTTACTGGCCCCGAATACATGAACTCTTCGTCCCGTTTTATTTTTCTTGTTTCTGATTTAATCTTCGATATCATCGAACGTTACTTTTCCTCGTCTTTATTTTGTTCATCGGCTCCGGTGGTTTCTACCTCATTTTGTTTAACCACCTACACATTTTTTTATAGTTGTGCATTGAGCTGTTTATTCTAATTTTTTAAATTATCATTGACCGCCCTGATGTTTTCTGCCTCACTTGTTGCAGTGGACAGTTGCTCCTATAGCCATGTGTTATCGTGTTTGAGTTTTGCTATTATTTTTACATTTTGTTGTATTTGTTGTTCTGACGTCTGAAGTTTCCTAGTGAAAGGTCAATTCATCCTTCAATTTGAGTATTTTTGTATTTACACTAAAGAGCTGATCCCTAAGCAGTTGCACATCATCGTTATCTTGCTGATGTTGCTCTTTGTGGGACAATGCAATATCTATAAATTGGTCCAACTTTATTGATCGTGGTTGGATCACGTATGGGCCAATGCTGTCTCAGCATCGCCTCCCGAATCCTCTAATTTGGAAGGTGTGTTCTGTGATTCTCTTTTGTCAACAAATTCAATTAATTGTAGATTTGTTTCAGCTGTGTAGAGGAGGTTATATTCTTGTACTGTTGGCTCAATTTCTCTGTTTACGACCTGAAACATAAGAATGTTTCTACTGTTAGTGTGGTAAGTCGACATATTTCTATTTAGGTGAGAAACAGTAATATGAAAATAAAGGACTAAGTGACAGTGTTACAATAATTATGGGCAAATTATTAACTATGAAACACAATAAATGCATAAAATAATGTATGGTTAATGGAAAGAAAATGGAATCAAAAGATGTTTTTGTTAAAATCGATAAAGGGCGCATGTTACTATTTTTCAAAAAATACAGTAACATGTTGCATTGTAACTATGACATGCTTTTGTTTGTTATGAAATAACAACACTAATCATAAAATAAAGTAAATTGCTGGAATGAGAATCAAATTAATAATAGAAACCTGGAGAGAAGGACCTGTTACTGTTTCACGTAGAAACAATAACATCTTGTTTAATGATACTATTTTTCATGGAAATAGGCAGTAATATATTTTCTTGTACTGACATGTACTGGACTTAATAATGAGTTGACATTTTTATACGGTTACCTGAAACTGACTGATAATTTGATCCCTTAGTTAGCGTGTGAGGAGTTTTAGGTCCCATTTGAGGCATCTTGGAACTCTTTCGATGTGATGCCTACTTAGCACACTTGTAATCTTACACAACCAATACTGTTGACAATAAATCATTCATTTTGTCACGTTAGTTTCCATTGAAAGCTGCATTCAAGGACAAAGTAATAAAAGACGCAAAAAATTAGAGGTAAACAAGTTATTCTTGTACGCAAACATCAACACGAAAGAAAAACTCAAAATAATTGTTAAGTGAAATCACATTAACAACCAAAATACCATAAAACTTTGGATTACTATTCATAGACAAAACAGGTACATGTTACTGTTTTTGGTCGAAAACAGTAACATGAACCAAGAGTGTCGACAAATATACAAAAAGGAGGTAGGAACATTCACTCAAATGAATGGAAATGAATGAAGACAATATAAAAGATAATGACATGAAGTAAAAATAATTTTGACAACTTTAACTTACTAGCAATAACATGACACATCCTATTACATTAGGGGTGTTGTCCTTTTTAAGCAAATTCATTAGGTTGTCATGAATGTGTTGTGACCACCCATATTGTGCTATTATATCTACTTCCTCGACGTATTTGATGTATAACCAGCTCAATATGTGAGCCCTATTTGGTACGAAGAGGGTGATTAGAAGCATCAACGTCATAAGACGAGAGACATCCTACACATCAGTCTCTGATATTCCTCGCACTTCTCTTTTGAGTGCGTTGAATATTATTGGTTTAGTTATCCGTGCTTTGTCACGGAAACACCTTATGTCGAAGTTTGACTGTGGCCTTTTGCCAAATGTTGTTTGCATGGGCTGATCTCCATCCCTTGTTCCAAAGATAAGTTTGATTGATGTTAGTGTTATTCTGAGATGTTCGCCTTCGATATTGAAATGATTATTCATGTATGAGAAGGTAGCAATTATGGACTGAATTTCAACATTGTTCTTTCGACACATGCTACGATTAAGTTCCTTTGTTATTATTGCATTTATTAGGACTCAAAATGGGTTTTTTCACAACACCATCGTGTGTCTGTCATTGATATGAAGCTGATCAACTTGCCTTATGAACGCCAGCAGATTGGACCTGTATTGCTAGAATTTTTGAGTTTCTTCTTCAGAATCTTTTGCTTGTATGAGTGCTTTAGTGCCTTTCTGTTCAAGTAAATGTCAAATCAAGTGTTAAATTATGCATAAATAGATAAAATGAGATATGATTAATAATGTAACTTCCAAGAAATAGTATGTTACTATTTCATCAAGAAACAATAACATGAACTAAAAAATGAGATATACATGTTTAATAAAATTCTACTGAACAAATAACTAGCAAAAAACATGAACAACGAGCAAAAAAATGCAAAAGTGTTACTGTGTGAGGTATGAATAACAATATAACCTCATGGTAGTTGTATGTTTCTGTTTCACTGAGAAACAGTAACATAAGCTAAGAACCGAGATATAACTGTCTTATGAATCTCTACTGCGTTGATAACGAGCAAAAGGAACATAAGCTGACAAGATGAGGTATGATTAACAACGGAACTTCTAAGAAATTATGTGTTACTGTTTCATCAAGAAACAGTAACATGAACTAGAAAAACAAGATATACGTGTTTAACAAAACTCTATTATGTTGACAAAGAATAAAAACATGCATA
This sequence comes from Sindora glabra, assembly GCA_020226215.1. Lineage (NCBI taxonomy): Eukaryota > Viridiplantae > Streptophyta > Magnoliopsida > Fabales > Fabaceae > Sindora > Sindora glabra. The sequence goes on from CM035229.1 coordinate 85,260,156, forward strand.
GGTAGACAGTATGAGGTATGATTAATAATGCAACCTCGTGGTAGAGGTGTGTTACTATTTCACCCAGAAACAGTAACATGAACTAATATTTGAGATATAACTCCTCTAGGAAACTCTACTGCATTGATAACAAGTAAAAGAAACATAAGTTGACAAAATAAGGTATGATTAACAATGTAACCTACAAGAAATAATGTATTACTGTTCCATCAAGAAACCGTAACATGAATCAAAAAACAAGTTATGCATGTTTAACAAAGCTTTACTGCGTTGACAACGAGCAAAAACATGCATAAGTGTTACTATGTGAAGTATGAATAACAATGCAACCTCGTGGTAGTGGTGTGTTACTATTTCACTGAAAAATAGTAACATAAGCCAAGAACCGAGATATAATTATCTTACGAATCTCTACTGCGTTGATAACGAGCAAAAGGAACATAAGTTGATGAGATGAGGTATGATTAACAGCGGAACTTCCAAGAAATTATGTGTTATTTTTTCATCAAGAAATAGTAACATGAACCAGAAAATAAGATATGCATGTTTAATAAAGCTCTACTATGTTGACAACAAGTAAAAATATGTATAAGTAGCGAAAATGCGATATAATTAATAATGCAACCTCGTGGTAGTGGTGTGCTTCTGTCTCATCGAGAAACAGTAATATGAGCCAAGAACCAAGATATAACTATTTTACGAAACTCTAATGTGGTGACATGGTTGTGTTTGGTCCGCAAACAGAGACGCCAACCCAAAAAACACAAGAAATAGACAAAATGATATGTGACTAAACAGAAAACTTTAACAAAACCAAGGTGTTTACCCTCTCAAAGACTAACATCAAACGAGATGTTACTGTTTCGTGTGAGAACAATAACACCCACCAAAATGTGGTAATAAATTTACAAATCAAGTATGATTAATAGCAATGCCGGTGGAAAAGCATGTTACTTTTGGCATCAAATGAGTAAGGTGTGTCCATTTGTTTTTATGTGAACAGAATTCCAAAAAGACAATGAAATATGCACGGTGCCATTTTTATGTTTCTCATGCAAACAGATATTATATGAAGTGACAGTAACATGTAACAAAATATTTGGTATACTGTAGTCGTACTAACTTTTAGGGTTTCCCTTGAACTTACATAGAAACACAAATCTAAGGAAATTGTAACATTTTCCTTCAAGTTAACTGAAGTATAATGCTTGTACTAGAGTCAATATTAAAGAGGAGATGGGTTTACCTGTGGATGACCCATTTATGCGAAGTTACTGTTTGAACTTGTTTTAAGCTTTTGATATCGAGAAATGATGTTCTCCGGTTGTTCAGGGTTGTTAGAGTCTTTTCTTGCTGTATTTGCCGACGATTTACACGATGTCTTCTTGTATCTTGAGTTCACTGGTACTGCGCTTTGAGATGGAATGCGAAGTGTTATTACTGTTTCAACCTTTATGTACCTCCCGAAACGCCCATCGTGTGCGTCGTTTTATCTTCAAGCCATTGCGTTTTGCCGCTTCGATGTCGTGTCTTTTCATTTTTCCACTTCGAAAAATAGTAACAACACTTGGGACTCTCATTTTTTATATAAAAAAATAAAATCAATTAATATCTATTAATATATTATTTTAGAGGCTATTGTGGTCATTTCATTGTTATTTCTTAAGAAATACAAAGTTAAACTAAACAAAACATAGGAATTTATTTACTAGGAAGTGTGACTTGCTCCATGTCAACCAAACAAACTTTTGGATATCCTAGAAAGTTCATATAGGAAATTAACTTCGTATGAAATTTCATTTCCCATGGGAACTTAATTCCCGTATAAATCAAACGACCCCTTAGCATCGTAGAGCATATGTAGAAGATTCAATCCGTTGTTGACATGCCACATTATTCCGGGTGCAATGAGTTATGACTGTTTGGACATGGCCTTGGTGGCAGGGCATTCGTTATTTTTGCTCGAAATTGTCCCCCAAAAAAAAAAATTTGGGGAGGCTTTGTTTTTAGGAGCCCACCCCAAACTCTGATATTCTATGACTTCATCCCTTTACTCAGGGAACTTACCTATTTTTTTCATTCCATTCTAGCCCTGACACCAACATATAGCACAATCAAGATAATAACAGTTAAATTCTTATATGATTTAGATCACTCATTTTACTTCTGGTCATAAATTATAATTATGAAATTTCTTATTTGTGAGTTTTTTGTGCTTCTAAATAAAAGAAAAAGTGCACTTTACTTGCTTGTAATATAACTTTATTTATAATTTACCCACTTATGGTATAAAATATTAAAATAAATTTATTTATAATTTGTATAATTGAGCTTTATTTACCTTTGTTTTGATTCAGTCTAAATTTAATACAAAATTATTATATGCAAATTATATACTTCCAATTTAATATGATTTAGCCTTGTTTTATCCTAAATCTTCCCTATTGTTCATAATTTACTCTTATGACATTAAGACTTAGAATTTGAGATTGAGCAAAAAAGGAAGAAATGATGACATAAATTAAAGTTTTGAAACTGCATTTTAGAAGAAAAGTATATAAAAGACATGTGTTATATTTCATTATATTTGGATGAAAAATAAATAGATGGAGGGCAAAGAATCAACTATACAAATCACAAGTGGGATATTTTTAACACTTTATACAACATATGGAGGGATTACAAATAGGGCCATATAAAAAATAAAGTGTAATTTTCACTTAAATGAATATTTCAATAATGTAATTCTATATTTTTTATTATTAAAAATAAAATATTCTTTAACCTTATGATGGTTAAATTTTATTACTTTTAACTGTAGATATTTATAATTAGAATCCTAAACTATACAAAATTTTAAAATTAACATTCGTCATTCATTTAAATAAATGAATAGATGAATTTTCAGTATTTTATCTTTCTCACGAGCATTTTTCCGTGTATTTCACTGGAAGATACCTGTTTTAATTTTAGTAAATAATTTTATTATATTATAATAATAGCACATGTGTATTTTATTTTGTTAATTTTATCATACAAAGAGGAAAATATTGATATAAAATTAGAGAAAAAGAAATTATAAAAAAATAAAAATGTGAAAGTATGAAATGAAAATTTAAGAGAAAACAAATAATATGTCAATATGACGATATGGAATTAAAAAGAAAATTTTTTAAAAATTAATTTTTTAAAAAACTTAATAGAAAAGAGAAAGATAAAAAAATAAAGTAGTAATTCTCATCACCCATTATGTATTAATAAATGGAATACACATCCATATTTATAATATTTATTATTTAAAAATACTACATTATAAATGTTGTAATATTAAGCAGTTTATGAATAATATCTGTAGATTTTTTTTTTAATTTCAATACAAATGTGAGAATACCTAGTTTTGGCAAGTTAACCCTTTGTTTGGTTGGAGTGAAAAGAGGGGATAAGAGAAAAGAAAAGAAGAGAAGAGAAATTTTTAAAATTTGAATTGGAAGGAAATTGAGAAAGAAGAAATAACAGAATTTTAAAATTTAAAAAAATAATAACCACTTATTTTATCTTTTTATTTTCTTTCTCTCCTCTTTTCTCTTCTACCAAATAAAAAAAAAATATGAAAATTTTCTTTTCTTCTATTTTCTTTCTCTCATACCAAACAAAACCTAAGTGTAAACGGCTTGCAAAGTCCGCACTGAAAAGTCAAACAAACCGGAGAATCAGCTCAGATAGACTCAAAAAGGAATGCCAGGCAATTAGCAATCGTTTTACATACAAACAATGCACGGCAGCGAAGAAAGTTGGAAAACTGCAAATCAATAAAAAACAAAAAAAAAAAACGATTTTCTTGACTTTTAAAAATAGATAGAACTTGTCAAACAAGAACAAAATATCCATCCTAAAAATACTAATTAAAAAGTAAAAGGAGACAACAAAGCAAAAGCCGAATCTATGGGCGACCCCACCACCAGTGTGACTTGACCACTCCAAATCCATGTATCCCAGAAATTCCCCAAACTTCAAAATTTGAAATTTCCTCCTAACAGTGGGCCCCCAACCCGGACCTCACTCCTCCCTTAAAAATAGTTAATTGCCACGACTCGTAAAATATCACAACGCATCACCTCAGGTCCTCAACGAGCAAACAAAATATCAAAAAGGAAAAAAATAGATTTCTTAGTTGGGAATTAGTTACTAATCACAAAAGTAGAAATAGCGATACGTCTGTGCTGCGGCTTTTAATTAAAGCCTTCCGCTCCCCCCGATCTGCCATTATTTAATTCAATAAAGTATCGTCCCTTTTTCACCCCTATATATATCCTTCCCCATTTGTTTCTCACTCCTCCCACTCTTCCAGCTTCTCCCTACTTCACCAAATAACGGTCCAGACCTCCCTTAACCATTTCACTTTTGAATTTTCCCTCTTTTCCATTCTTGTCCGTCTCTCAACTTCGCCCCATTGCTCAGACGCACATTTCTGTTTTCTAAGTTAAAGGCCGGTTCTATTCTTGATTAAAATGGAGGTTTGCAGTGACAGAAAGAAGCGAGTCAGGGACGATTCCTATGACTCGGAAGTCGATTCCCATGAGTCGAAGATTGCCCGGGTTGACTCGGGATCCGAGACGGGCTCGTCCGAGTCTCAAGTGATCCGGGTGAACTCGGATGAGTCGTTCGTGAACTCGGACGGGCGTAATCTTGTCCGAGTTGACTCGGAGAACAAGGCTCGTGACTCGCCGGGGGCTACAGAGATCCAAGATGACCTTCTAAATATCCTTGACGATACTGAGAATGTAGCGGAGGATGATCTAGACTGCGTCATCAAGAGCTTTGAACAGGAAATACTACCGCTGGGTCCGAATGCGAACCCAGCACCCGAATCCGGAGTGTTACCATTAAATCTAGGGTACCTTCTAGAAGCTTCGGATGATGAACTCGGCCTACCACCGACACCGGCGTCCGGTGAGGAGAGGAAAGCCGAAATTCCCGAGCCGGATCGGGCTGACCCAAAAGAAGTGGATTTCTCTGGGTTCCTGGGGTTCGAAGATGATATGTATATTTCGGAATTTGGATCCATCGGATTTGGATCGGATTGTTGCACCGAAGAAAGCAACGGCATCGGCAACGGCGGCGGGGGTTTTGTAATGTTAGATGGGTTATTTGATCATTCCGAACCAACAGATAATTTGTGGCGTTCGGAGTCTTTGCAGGCTATGTAGGAATATCTGTGAAATTTGTCGGGGAGGCGGGGATTTTGTTGGAGCCTGCCGCAACGTTTCAAATTGATGTTTCTGCTTGTGTCGATAGTGTCTGAAACATGTAAATCTATGAAATGGGAAAACAACCAAAGGATTAGAAGTGTAGGTTTGTATAAAATTAGAACGTTGTTTCTTTTGAATTTTTCCGTGGTCAAATGAGAAAGATCTGAATTGCTTTCGACCGCCAGAAAGTTGTGTTTTTTATTTTCTATTTTTTGCTTTTCTGCAAATCAATTAAGGTGAAGTGTTGGTTAATGGAGAAGGATCAGAGAGGGAGGAGGTGTTGAATCCAAATCAAACGACCGATTACGTAACAACATGATGTATTATAATTTTACTTATTAAATGAAACCAAAAACATGAAATGGTGTTGGTATGGGACCAATCTAATCACTTCACATTAAAAGAAAAACAAAAAATAGTTGATTTTGCTATCAATCACATGATCACTTCTTGGTGCTGGTATGGAACCAATACGATCCTGAAACTACTTTCCTGGTATTCCATCCCAGATTTAATAATGCCGAGTCACTTTCACCTTCCGTTACTTCAATCCAATTATATTATTACTTTTTTTATTTTTAGTTCTACGCAATCACTTTTTTTATTTTTTAAAAATAGAAAAGATGAATGTACTTTTTAAAATAAAAGTGAAGAAATATGAATATATATGAAGAAAAAATATTATTGTATATTTTTTAAAATAACATGAGGATAATTGCATTAAATTTTAAGTGAAATAAATATGATCTAGCTTTATTATTATTATTATTATTATAAAGTAGGAAACAACCCATGTATAAAGAGAAAAAGAGAACTACTCATGCATTAAATATTAAATATATAATAATGTGAGATTTATTGAAGGATAAAGTGTTGTGGATATTGAAACCTTCGCATTAAAAGAAAATGAAATTTTATTGGTAAACATTGGAAACCTTCCCAGATCTAATAATGCCAAGTCACTTTCACCTTCCGTTACTTCAATCCAATTATATTATTACTTTTTTTATATTTAGTTATACGCAATCACTTTTTTTATTTTTTAAAAATAGAAAAGATGAATGTACTTTTTAAAATAAAAGTGAAGGAATGTGAATATATACGAAGAAAAAAATATTATTGTATATTTTTTAAAATAACATGAGTATAATTGCATTAAATTTTAAGTGAAATAAATATAATCTAGCTTAATTATTATTATTATATTATAAAGTAGGAAACAACCCATGTATAAAGAAAAAAAGAGAACTATTCATGCATTAAATATTAAATATATAATAATGTGAGATTTATTGAAAGATAAAGTGTTCTGGATATTGAAACCTTCGCATTAAAAGAAAATGAAATTTTATTGGTAAATGCATTGGAATATAAGGGACAACTATATGCACATGTTCAATATCACACAACTAGGGACAAGGTGTTTCTTTGGAGAATTTTTATAGTTCCCACAATATATTATGAGGTGTTCCGTTCCAAACAGACAGAATAATAATCTATTACAAATTGTCAAGCTAACTATAAGTGAAACGTCCTGTTTAATCGCTAGCAATGACTAACCATACGATGTAATCGAAATTAGCATGATAATAGTGATAAAGTGCACAATAAAATGGCAGCGGGCATCAGCACAGGAAAAGCAATCCCTGCTTTCAAATGAATGGCTTTGCTTCTTCCAAACCCCAATCCCATTATCCCATTGCTGTTGGGCCTTGCGGGTGCCACCTGAAATTCCGGAGAAGCTGAAATGCCAATCAAAAAGAGGAAGACCATTACAGAACATCATTCAAATGATACAAACTATTATCAATGAGAAGAGTGAAATGCAGTCCAGTTAACATGACATCTAACTCGGCAATCAAATTTTAATCTGTTTACACTTTACATCATTTTGATACTTTAAGTTTGACTCTTTGGGAGATATCAATCAAAGAACAATGTAGAAATTAAAGGGAGGGCTCTTTGTTATACCAGCAACAGTAGAGTCCGGGATATGCCTACTTCTGAAGGAAGCTGGTGGAGTAGGAGGCACTTGAACACCTACAAACAGAGCAACGGTTCTCAGAATATAACAGCAAGGCCCATAACATAAACATGCTCACCGCAAGCATGAATCCATTATTGTTACCCTGACAGGCAGAGATGTTGACATCAAGTCTGCAAAGAGGTGGAAGCTGGAGAGCGAGAGTCCTGTTAGGAGGGAAAGAGCTCAATGTAGTATCATTAAGCAAAAGACAAAGGCAGTCAGGCACTTGGCTGTAGAGTTGGCTGAGGCTGTCGCAGCACTGCTGTCCCGGAGACAGAACGGTGCCTTGCACAAATGGCGTGCAGGGAAGCAGAGGAAGGAAGCGGGAGGTGCATTGGGTTGCGTTGGTGCTGGACGAGCTGGGCTCCTGGCAAAATATGACGGCCGGAGTGTTAATCAGAAAGAGTATGATATAACAGAAAATGGAGAAAAGAGCAGCAGGAGAGTGCATGCAAGCCATTTGTTGTGATGAATCTGCTAATAAGGATCTTGCGAGGTGTCTTGCCTATATAGAACACATGAACATGTTTTTGTGTGAGTTGTTACATGCATTGCGCGTGTCATTACTCATTAAACATGCACTTCTTCTTTCCCTCACTCCCTCTGTCAAGTACATTACTAGAATATCCTGTACTTCTTGCAACATTTTTTTTGTCACATGTTTCTGCTACAATCAGACAGGCAACCGTTGGCAAGCAGTTAAGTGTCTCCAAAAGTGGAAAAACTTAAATTGTTTCACTTTCAAAGATGCCCCCAATCTCCCCTCCTTAATACCAACTGAATTATGAAATAATGCAACATTTACTTGTTTTCTTGCCCCATGCCCCCAGCCGCAAGAAAAAGAAAGAATAAGAATAATCAGCATTGATTATCTTTTCTATGTATTATTATAAAAATTATATTTTTAGTGTAAAATATTTAATGTAGTTATGGTTATTATTTAAAGGGCAAACTCATTATTTAAATGTCATTAAAGTAATAGCAATTTCAATAATTTCTAATTATTCGTTAATATCACGTTAGTGGTTCTTTATTCATTTTGTGCGACTCATAATTTCAATTCTTAACTAACATGCCTACCTTTTTATAAATTCTAGTCCCTATATAAAATTTCATGTGCAATATGTTTGAAAGCAACACAAGTAAATTGAAACAATTGTACAATTGAGCTTCAAGAACGTCTATAACAAGCCAAAAATAGGGACAATTTAATGAGGAGAGAAACATTATTTTTATGAATATATATACCTCATTTCATAATTTAGAATGTGTGAAGGGGGATTATAAGTCAATATACTTTTGTTCCTAATTTAGTACCAATGTACTATACTGCACTTATTGATACTCTATTCCTTAAAAATATATATTTCTATATTTCTTACGTATTAATATAAAATAATATATTTTGAGCACCATCTTATATGAAGGCGGAGATAAAAATGAATGGAATATGGTCATGTGCCTCTTGACATGCATTGGAAAAGTTAACTAAGAGAAAATTATTAAAATATTCCCAAAATGCACAAAAATATGGAAAAATAGTGCTAGCATTGGATTACTCCCTAATTTGTGTCACAATACCTCCATATCATACTTAATTTTTCCGTAATATTTCACTTGAAACCAACCATGATTGCTTGCCCATTTGGCTTGCAAGGCCAACTAGTGATAATTGGCCACGGCCTGATCCCCTCCTTTATCAAACCTATGTTCTATAAGATGAATTAATCAAAACCACCTACAAACTACTACTGATCCCATATTTAACAAAATTTGATTTAAACTCTACCTATTTTGATTTTGTCAAGCAAGAAAATGAGAGCACTAATGTAAAGATTATATTGTTTCCTTTAGGTAATATAGATAAGTAGCTCTATGCCGCATTTATTTGAGAATTAAATCAACAAGGGAAAGAAGCTGGATGGGCAATTGAGATAGCAGATTTACTTGTTTGTTTGTTTTATTGAAGCATTTTTTTCATAAAAATAAAATCATGTAATGAAATAATGCTGAAATTTATATGACGGAAGTACACTTCCTTCATATTGTACGTCTTCAGGCAAATCATGATATAGTGGCAGAAGTAGGCCTGTCCATTGGTCGGTATTTGTCAGTTTGAGACCTAATTCTAATTAGCTGGTGAGCAAACGGGTGAAGCTTTAAGTAATCCGATACAAACTAATTTGATTTCTATAATCAATATAAACTGATTATTTGCTTTATTTAAATATTCGGGTGGGTTATGCCGGTTAACCATTTTCCTCACTCAAAATCACATGCACGATACACCATTAAATAAAGTCATGGAGCATTGGAAAGTAACATCTAGATTAGCAAAAAGACAAGGCTACTTTAATGACTCAATATTAATTAGTATTCTCTGCGTTACCTAATTTAATATATTCTAAGAAGAATATAAAAAATTCAATACAGCAAACAATAGAGCCGATAATAATATTTTTGCATAAACAATATCCATCCATTACAATATTACATAAAAGTATAGAAACAGCTTACTGTAGTCATGCACAGTCATGCATGACTGTAAATTTTTTCCTTTAACAGTCATGTATGACTCCACCACTACACCCAGCCATAAAACAACAAAATAAGGCAATGAGGAGTGACTTACGTAGCCTTGAGTTTTTAAGCAACATGCTTAATTACAAAAATAAATCAAAGTGTCCTATATAAACAAAAAGGGCACCATACTATTTGTCCAGTATCCCTTATGCACTACTGTCAGTGTTATGTATGCATTTACAAAAAAAAATTCACTGCTTGTCTTATATGCTATATTGGCAACAAAATGAAGCAAAGTCAAAATAAGCCTATACTTCCATGTTCCTAAATTTAGCTTTTTAAGCTTGCTTCAAGCAAAACAAAGTTAATATTCTTACTGGTAGGTATTAAAAGGCAGCATAATTAATAGGATCAAGATCTATTGGCATTTGATGTAAGTCTTTATCACCAATTGCAGAACCACCAACACAAGCCCCAAGCTTACTTGCATGATCTAAAACAAACACAATTAGAAACTTCATGACTACCAAAATAGAAAAATAAAAACACAGGTTTCAGAAACAAACAATAAAAGTAGAATAACACCTGTAAATGTATAAGACAAATGAATTATGTAAAGTTGTAAACTAGCCAAAAAAACAACTCCTTAAACAATAACATTACCGGAAGTTCCAGCACCATTAGCAAGATTTGTGGAAAAAAGAATTACATGTTATTATCATGGAACATAACCTAATCAAAACATATTAATTATAAAAAAATCAATAAAAAGAGTCATTATCACCCTTAATTGCTGCTGAAACAGCATTAACACTTGGTCCAGCAACAGACCCTTCACATCCAGCAAATTCTGCATTAAAGTAGTTATATTAATATAAAAAAGTAAACCAAAAAAAAAATTACCATAAAAAAACTTGAAAATTCTAACAAAAGTAAGGAAGTAAAAAAAATTATTTTCACATTGCTCGAGTTCTTCAAACCGTTCATTGAAATTAAATTTATCTGGTCTTAACCAATTTTGGGTGCAGATTAATGCTTCTGTTACCTCAGGAGACAAGGAACTTCTAAATGTATCCAATACACGCCCACCAGTGGAAAAGGTAGATTCTGAGGCCACTGTGGATACTGGTACAACTAAGATATCTCTTGCAAGTTGAGCTAGCACACTAAATCTTGGAGCATTTAGTTTCCACTAAGCTAAAACATCAAATTTGTCATCATCATCATCATCACAAGCCTCACTCAAATATCTCTCTAGCTTATTCTTTACCTCAATAGTATCTTTTTCCTTTAAATGATTCCTAAAGGTAGCATTTCTAGCCTTTTGAGCTTGGTTAGATGTTGTACAACCATCTTTAAGACCAATTACCCCCTTTTGAAATAAATCCATGACTTGACTGGTAGAAGAAATAGGCTGTCCATACTTCAATGAATACCACTCATAAAGTTTAACTAATTGATCTTTCACTTTCTTAACTATAATTACAGTCATGAACTCCTTATAAATCTCCTCAAATGACCAAGTAATGTAAGCAAGCTTATACCTTGGATCAAGAACATTTGCTATGAAAATTACATGATTTTTGTTTTCAAGTTTTCCCTAATATTTATCAAATTTCTTCTTCATGTCTAATGCCATAACATTCAAGACAGAATCAGTATTATCATCAGCACTCCATTTACTTATCTCACCTTGCAATAGAGCAATTTGATTAAAAGCTCCATTTGAAATTACATTCAAAGAGTTAGAAAAAACTAATGTGGCATCATAAAAAATTATGAGAAACTTGATAAAAACCCTAGCATTATTCCAATCTGCACTATTAAGGGGACTTATCTTTTTCTCTTCATCACCAAAGTACATTAAAAAATAAATATCATCTTCTTTAAGCCTTTCAAAGGCTTTTTCAAAATTTTCAACAACTTCCAACATCATGAAAGTTAAGTTCCATCTAGTAGGAACATCAAGAGAAACAAGTCCTTGTTGTGTAATGTGCTCTTCTTCAATTGCTATCTTAAACTTTGCAAGCCTTGAAGGAGAGGATCTTACATACCTTACAACATTTCTTATAACTAAAATAGAGGCATATAGATCCTTCAATCCCTCACTAACTACCAAATTGAGTATGTGTGCATAACACCTCAAATGCATAAACTCCCCATCCATTACAAGACCCTTCCAATTCCTCACTTTTTTTCTCAAATACGTAATTGCTCCATCATTAGAACTTGCATTATCAACTGTAATAGTAAAAACTCTCCTCAACCCCCACTCATTTAAACATGACTCAATATGTTTTCCTATGGTCTCACCTTTATGATTAGTATTAGACAAAAATTTAGAATCCTCTTCTGCAATTTCCATTCTTCATCTATGAAATGAGCAGTTAAGACCATATAATTCAAATTTTGAACTAAAGTCCAACAATTAGTGGTTAGACTTACTCTAATACAACTAGATTTCAATAAAGTCTTGATTCTTGTTTTTTCATCCATGAATAGCTTAAAACAATCCTTAGTAATTGTTTGTCTAGATGGTACATTAAATTTTAGCTGTAACTTCTTGCACATCAACTTAAAACCATACCTTTCAATTACTTTAAATGGTTATTCATCACAGATTATGAAAATAGCTAGGGTTTTCCTACACTCTTCTACACTATAAGATTATGGAGCAAAATTGACTAAAGTTTTACCATTTCCATCAGTTTTTGCCTCAAAGTTTAACAACTTTTGTGTAGGGTCTAATTTAAGATGTAAAGGCATTTTAGGACACTTTAATATATGTGCAAGCATATTAGAAGTACTATACTCCTTAGAGTCATAGAGATACCTTATACCACAGTGTATGCAAGCAGCAGTAGGCTCGCTGACTTCTTCATTAGGTAACCTTGTATAGTGTAACCACACCCTTGACTTCTTCCTTGTGTTTATGTTGGCTATCTTATTTGCTAATGGCTTTCTTTTTTTGGTTGGTTATTTCTTCTTTGTAGCAATCAGTTTCAAAGCACCAGCACTAGCAGTTGCATTATTATTCCCAATTGTTGCTTTACCATTTCCAAGATTTGGGCCATTGCTTCCCATCACTTCCTTACCTTTCCCAGCATCAGGTGTTTTTTCAATATCCATGAAGAAAACTTGATCATAAGACAGAAAAAAAGAATCACAATTAGTTCACTTAAGTTATGCAGTAAACAAAAACACAGGGCATGCTAAATTTGTCCAAGTAATAGAAGTGATGCCATGCTAAACAAGGAAATAGAAACATGCAGAAAATAGAAAAAAAGAACACAATTAGTTCATTTAAGCAAGGAAACAAAAACATGAAGAAAAAAAAAAGAATCACAATTAGTTCATTTAAGTACTACAAGTTATGTAGTAAATAGAAACACAGGGCATGCTAAATTTGTCCAAGTAATAGAAGTGATGCCATGCTAAACAAGGAAATAGAAACATGCAGAAAATAGAAAAAAAGAACACAATTAGTTCATTTAAGCAAGGAAACAAAAACATGAAGAAAAAAAAAGAATCACAATTAGTTCATTTAAGTACTACAAGTTATGTAGTAAATAGAAACACAGGGCATGCTAAATTTGTCCAAGTAATAGAAGTGATGCCATGCTAAACAAGGAAATATAAACATGCAAAAAATAGAAAAAAAGAACACAATTAGTTCATTTAAGCAAGAAAACAGAAACAGGAAGAAAACAGAAAAAAAGAATCACAATTAGTTCATTTAAGTACTACAAGTTATGCAGTAAATAGAAACACAGGGCATGTTAAATTTATCCAAGTAATAGAAGTGATGCCATGCTAAACAAGGAAACAGAAACATGCAAAAAACAGAAAAAAAGAACACAATTAGTTTATTTAAGCAAGAAAACAGAAACATGAAGAAAATAGAAAAAAAGAATCACAATCAGTTCATTTAAGTACTACAACCTAAACCTTAAACAGAAACACAGGGCATGTTAAATTTGTCTAAGTAATAGAAATGATGCCATACTAAACAAGGAACAGAAAGATGAAGAAAGTAGAAAAAAAAAGAACACATTTAGTTCATTTAAGTATTACAAGTTATGCAATAAACAAAAACACAGGGCATGCTAAATTCATCTAAGGGTTTTTATAAATTTATAATAATATACTTTATAACATAAAGATAATTATTACCACCGAAAGTAATTTTCACCATTTAACACAACTTTAAGATCTATTTTAGATGAGTGACCCTGACCCACATGTAATGTTATATCATAGTTTAGTGTTTATTAAAAAAAATTATCTTTCTTTGCTATAGTAGATATATACAAGATATAATAAATTATTTTCTAAATCAGATGAAAAATATAAAATATTCTTCAACAAGCTATTTCTTCAGAAAATCATGGCGAGACATTAAACTAGGACTAACTGCAAACATACTTCAATTCAGACATATTTTAAATTAGGAATACTAAATCGTAATCAGATACTCAGATTAAAAACCCTAACAAACACTCACAAACAGAACAACAACAAATCACTGGACCAATGCTAAGAAAATAAAAATATAATCAGGAACCTTAAATTGTAATAAGAAATTCAAATTAGAAACCTTAACTAGCGCAGACACAGAATAACAACAAATCATTGCACAAATGCTAAGAAAATTAAAAATTTACAAGTGAAATATAAAATTGAAAAGGAATATTGTTCACCTTAACTTTGTCGTAGTTCACCTCCTTGAAGCTTGAAGTAACTAACGATGGAAGTGGAAACAATGAATAAAGCTCCTAAATTCGAGAAGTTTACAAATCTTGAGAAACAAGAGAAGATCGAAGAGAGAAATATGGAGTAGGCTTCAGACGGAAGAAATACAATTTCTAAGTAATAGGAGTGAGCAATATGAATGGCCAAGTTGAAGCTAGCTATTTGAGAGTGGCTACTGTACTGATGGGACGAGAGACTGAGAAGTGAGAAGGATGGGAGTAGGTAAGCCACTGTCTGCTGTCTGCGTGTGAACTGCTCTGTAAAGACCATTCTTTTTGTCATAAATTTTTTTTTCGTTTCCCACTTTCCCTACCTTACGATGACATTTTAGGCTTCTTATTGCTGCCTTTTCTCAGCCTTATATTGTTGGGCTCACTTTTGTCTTAAATGAGTCCGGTCGATTTTGGTTTTTGACGGACTAAAATTTTAGGCCCAATTAATCCATTTTAAACTGAATTTTCAAACCTATTTCATCCTTTGTAATTCATTGGCAATTTCCAATTAGTCCAAATCACCCAATTCATTATCGGGCCGGTCTGGGCCGGTTGAACGAAAATTTGGACAAGCCCCAGGGTAGAAGTTTCCATCAATATGCATAACGTGTTGGGAAAAAGGGGTCGATTCATCAGGCCACAAGTAGAAAGAGAAGGGAATGCTTTTTCCATAAATAAAGTGTGCTCTTTCTTTGTTCATCTGGAACAAACATAAAGAATTGAAGAATATTGTAACAAACTACGCTACCTTACCTTCCTCTGCATATTTTTGGGTTGAAAGAATCTGATTCCGCATTTGAAAAAGGAGAATCAATTCATAACAAACAGCAACGCTAACTTATTATAATGCACTTTGGTTCTCAATATGCTGTATTTACCTTTCAATTTCCACTTTTGTTTTGCTCAATTGCACTGTTTGGAATTTTGAAGGTTCTTTGCCTACCTCCCTGGTTGATTTCATGACAGTGAAGGCGGGCTCCAATCGCCACCTTTCTCTATCAAGTTCTGCAGTTATGCATCCAGTAGAACATTTTAATGTTTTTTTTTCCCCCTCTTTTCCCCCGTGCTTTGGTTTATAATATAAGCTACAATGATCGAAGTACTTTGGCATGGTGATGAGGATCAGCATTGACTGCAATGGCTGCTGCAGGAAAGTAAAGAGAGCCCTTCTTGAAATGCCAGGTTAGACATCATTCCTTCTATTCCGTCTTTGTATTGTAGATTATTTTGATGCATTTGTTCTTTAGAAAATATATTTGGTAAGAAAATCTTATGTTACATACATGGATGAAAGAGTTATATACTATTTTCATACTTTATTACTAAAAAAAATAATATTTAGAATCATAAAAGAATCGTTAAACTTCTTATATTTAGTATGAAATATATGTAATATTTTTTATTTTTTTTAAACAATTTATAATTATATTCCTATAGAAGATAATGGATTTGTTTGTTGATTATTTTTAAAAATAAAAATTTTTATTTGGTAAACTATTTTCAAATTTTATTTTTAAAAATTATTCTCAAAATTTTTATTTTATTTTTTAAATATTTTCTGAACTTATTTTTTTGTTCTTTATAAAACTTTTGTAATTGATTGAAATTTTTACTTATTATCAAACATCATCTATTTATTATTTTTCTTAGATTTAAAAATAATTTTTAAATAAAAAACAATTTTTAAAAATAAAAAATAAGAATATATCTAAATATATCCAATATTTTCCACCAAAGTAAGTAAAGCTATAATTAATGGATTACTTTACTTGAACTTGTACTAGAGTTGGAGACGCACGCAATAGAGAAGAGGCAGAGCAGGGTTATTGTGTGTGGGAGATTCATCCCGCAAGAGGTAGCAATCAAGATAAAGAAGAAGACTAATCGCAGAGTTGAGATACTGGAGATACAGGATTTAAGCGACAACAATGCAGAAAATGAGGAGCCGCAGAGCGACAACAATGCAGAAAATGAGGAGCCGCAGAAACCTATACACAACAACTCTTGGACTCTCATGGCCTCCCCTACCCAAATTGAAACCTGTTTTGTTTGAAACTTGAAGAAACATATGTGCATGTCTGATTTGTTGATACAGGTTTTGTCCCCATTTCAATTGATCGGAGTTTCCAAAAGGGAATGGAATGGACTATTGTTTTCACTCATCAGTAGGTGTTTACTTTCTAATTAGGCTTTCAACTAGCCTTTTGAGAATAGGTATCATTCTGGTTTATGACAAATAATGGCGTTTGCTCCTTTTTTAAGTCCTTTGTTTTGCTTATTGCTTAACACAGATAATTGATAACTAATTTAATTAGTATCTGATAAATTAGTTAATGATTAATAAGTTAATTAATTGATTATATAAGAATTATTTTACAAAATTAACTGTTAAATTAAAAATCTAAAATGATTTAAAAGAATATATTAATCTAAATAAATATATAAAAGAAGGATATAAATAATTATAATTGATTATATTATATTATATTTTTATTTAATTATTTATACTAAAAATTTGATATTATTTATTTATTTAGTTAATTTTTATTTATTTATTTTTAATATAAGAATATAATTATTAATTAAAGGCATATGTTGATTAATAAAAAAAGGTTAAATTGAAAAAAATTTAAAAAACTACCAACTTATAAATTACAAATTATTCAAGATATCTATCTTATAAAATTATAAATTTTTTTATAAAATATATGGGAAATATTAATAAAAATTAATTTATAATTTATTAATCAAATAAATAACTTATAAATTAGTTTATTTATCCGTCCATACCTCTTACTTTTCTCTACTATTATTTTTCATTGGAAATGTTGTAGACTCTACTATTGGAGGTGATGCGTATGAACAACACTCGAAAAAAACGGAGAACCGTGAGAAAAATTAGAGAAAGTATAAATTCGAAAGACAGCAGAAATGATGGTGCGTTGGCCCATATTGAGATGAATGTAACGCCCATACTGTGACCTTCTGAGTTAATGGGTCATCTCCAATTTGAAGCTGCACTACCCATAAAGTTCGGCCGACCATAAGCACCCACAGGCAACTCAAAGTATCAAAATGGAAATTAAAAAAAAAAAAAAGGTTGCAATCTCCAAAGCGAACATAAAAAGTTGGGCCGTGACTTGTAGCAATAAATTTTTTGGGGCCACAATGGAATTAATACATGCGATAATAGTTTAATGAATAAGTGTTGAGTTTTCGCAGGCAATAATTTTCGTGTAAAATTATTTTTTTAAAAAAATAATATTTTATGTGAAGTTCTTGAAAAATATTTAAAGTTATTTGATTAAAATATAGAAAGTAACACTTTTTAGGAAATAATTTTTTATATTTTATTTGATTTAACTTTAAATATCTTAAGAAATATTAATAAAAAATCAGTTATAACTTTAATATTATTATAATATAAATTAATAAATTTTATTTATTATTAATTAAATATAATGAGAATAATTTTATCATTATATTTATAAATAGCATAAAAAGTAAAATTTATTTAGAGGAAGTAGATAAGCAACTCCTCATATTATGTAGAGAGTAGTCAACCAAATAATTCATTTTCTTTTTGTTTCCTGGAAAATAGAACTTCCCATGTTATGTGGGAAGTACGACTTCTCAAAGAATTTTGTTTCCTTCAATTTGTAAGATAATAGACGATTAAATAATTCATCTCTTTTCTATTTTCTAAAAAATAAAATTTCATATATTATTGTAGTGAAATAAACAACCTTTAAATTGGCAGTTTCAACTTGAAAAAAATTGAAGTGTCTCAATTTAGTTTTTAAGAATTTTTAAGTCTCAATTTTAACGTTTTAAAAAATAGTTCAAAGTTTTCCTAATATTGATCTTCAAAGTTGGAATAAATAGATAGTCAAATGTAAATTTATCGTAATTTATTATATTTGATGTGATTGTTAATAGTTCATTTCATTTAGTTTCAATGCAATATAAAACTATTCAAAATAGCTGAATCATGTCAGACGATGGAGAGAAAGAGAAAGTTGCAGTATTATTTGAAGAGAGGTGATTTCTCTTAAGCCTAAAACCACAAAATACTATGGTAGAATGTTTTTACTTATAGGTGTCTATACTAGTGACGTGAGGACGTGAGTTGTGAATTTTTGGATGAGAGTAACAAAATTATGAATATGCAATGTCTTGAGAAAAAGGAAAATTTTCAATATATTCCTAAAATAAATCACAGTACTTTATTCCAAAAAAGAGATTTAGAGAGAGTGGAGTGAGTTGGAGCCCACATGTGAAACCCATCCCATTACATTTGTTCTGTCTCTCTTTTCTACACTAAGATATTGTATTTTATTTTTGAAGTATGATAATGCTTCTCGTGAAAAAGAGGAAGAGGAGGATGAGAGTGAGCATTAAATAATTATCCACAAAAGCACTCAACAGTGATACGTAGATTAGATTCTCTGTCAGTTTGGTTGATAAAAACACTAGTAGGATCACTTTGAGACACTTGAAATAGTTCTCTCTGAATTTAGTCAATAAAGATAGTGAAATCACTCTAAAACACTTTTAAAACATTCAAAAATAAATTTACCTAAAATTTCTTTGAGAACTAAATTAAAATACTCCAAATCTTTTCATAACAAAGTTATTAATGTATTCTAATTTAATTTAGTGTTTTTATGATCAAAACTATAATTAAAAAAAATCCAAAACCCTAAACCTCTAAAATACAAAATTTTTCCACACACTTTTGCATATAATATTATTATATATTTTGCATCTTCTAAATTTTGAAACATAACTAAAAGAAAATTCCTTAAATATTTGTTATAAGATTTTTCAATCAAATTATGATATATATGTTAATTGTTTTATTTATATTATCATTAATAATTGTGCACTTTTTCGATATTATGGGTAAAACTTAGAGCATACTATGCTTATAGTTATGTAGCAAAATCTTATTTCTTCATTTAAGAAATAACCCTAACCATTCATAAATTTTAATGGATAATTTACTTAACTGAAAAATTTATCAACCTTTTAGTTTTCATTAAAACCCTTAATTTTGTTAGAAGTTTGAGTAAATCTTATACAATGAAAATAGTTTTGTAGTTTACTTCACTTTTTTTAATTGATTTTAGTAACTACCACATCCCTTTTCTTCTTAATTTAAATGAGATGCACATGCTTACAAAAGTATTTTCATTAACTTTGCATCAGCCACTTTCATTTTTAGAAAAATTCCTTTCTTTTTTTTAGTAATGATAAGAGTGATTAAATTACTGAACATACATATACGAGTATTAGTAATCAAATCCTAAATACAACGAAAAATACAAATCCTTTAAAGGATATAGTGATGATAAAAGTAGTTAAATTATTGGATACACGTATATGAGTATTAGTAATCAAATTTTAAATACAATGAAAAGTACAAAAATTTTAAAGGATATAGAGTATCATTTAAGTTACAAACTCGGCAGAAAAATCCCTTTTTATTCCTAGGTTTTCATAACTTTAAACTCATATATTTTCAAAACTTCAAACTGGACATCACCATTTTTACTCTAATTCCTTAAGTCAATATTTCAACGTTCTTGTTTCATTGAATTCAAGCCTTTCACCAAATTGTGTATAATTTTATAGTTAAAACTCCAATTTATGTTTTCATGCGTTTCATTTATTATAATTTAAAAATGGATGAAGCGCAATTAAATTAGAGGATAAGAATTCAACAATTAAATAAGAGTAGTTCAGATTCTTAAAGAAATATTGGATAGAATGTCCACAAGATTAAACTGTTGAAGATAGTGAAGTAGTAAAATCTCCCAACCAGCAAAAATGCAGTATAGTGATAACTGCATAGCATATAATTAGCGTCAAATCTACGAAAATTGGTGTGATGGTAACCGTTCCCGGTTTTTGTTTAAATGTTAACGTATTTTATATTTAAATCTTAAGAGTAATTAAATTGGAAATTTAATAACTTATTATATCAAGTAAAATATACAGGTGGCAAAATTTTATTAAATCCAATGCTTGAGCTGGGAATGTCACATTTCCATGAATATTTTTTATTCAACTTTCTCCCAAAATATTCTTATGGAAGGAGGTGGGAATTTCAAATTTTTATAGGATGGGAATGTTGATGTTAAAATAAAAGGATAAAATTATCTTCACATTTAATTCATTTTCTTATTTATCACTTTGTTAAATAATTTTTAATTTAAACTGAAAATTAATTATCACTTTATTTTTAAAATATTTTTTATTATTAAGAAATACAATAATATTAATTTTTTAACTATAATTTATTTTTTATTGTTGTTCCTAATGTTTGAAATATTATTTTAATATAATTATATATATGAGTTTTTTCATTAAAAAATAATACAAAAGGCTTGGAGTTTCTTTTAAAAAAGGCATATTTTGTTAATAAAAATGTAAAATAATAATATTTTTATATTAGAAAAGAAATTATAATATAAAATTTAATATTAGTGTGAAATATAATTGTGAAAATGATTTAACTATGAAAATTTATAATTTTATAAAAAGAGAAATATCAAGTATATTTAATATTACGATAGTAACTTAAATAAATTACACTCACTTCATTTTAAAAATTAATTTAATAATAATAAGACTAATAATTATAATAATAAAGTATAAAATATTAAAATATAATAAACAATAACATATAAAAATATAATACATTAAATATTAAAATATGGTAAAGTGTAAAATATTTTTATATATATTTTAATAAATTTTTAGATGTCAAATATTAAAATTTAATTTATTAGGTGTTAAAATTTTTTAATTATTTATATAGTTTTAAATAAAAATATGATTTATTATATTATTACATTTTATAATAAAAAATTTAATAAGAGTATTTTTGAAATAATCTTAAGATTTTCAAGAATATCAAATATAAACTAAATATAGTAATATAGTGTATTTAGAAATCTAGCAAAATATTCTCATAAAAATTTATAGTGAATCAAACACATGAATGCCATATTCCTATTAATTAAATTCCTAGGAATCACATTCCAAAAAATATACATTTTTTTAGAAATGTAAAATTTTACAAATCAAACGCCACCTAAGTATAGTAGAAAGCTCCTTAATAATTATAATAATTATCAATAAATTAATTATTTCTTTTAAATAGAACAATTAATACACATATAAAA
This sequence comes from Sindora glabra, assembly GCA_020226215.1. NCBI lineage: Eukaryota > Viridiplantae > Streptophyta > Magnoliopsida > Fabales > Fabaceae > Sindora > Sindora glabra. The sequence continues at coordinate 85,281,892 of CM035229.1, forward strand.
ATTAGATTTAAAAAAAAAAAAGAATGCTCCCCTATCTTGAAAAAAGATGGTTGAAGGAATATATTGTTTAAAAATTGATCCATTATTTAAAAGGAAGGGAAAATATCAAGTTAATGGGAGAATTTTTTTATTTTTGAACTGCTATTAATTGGATATATTTTATTTTTAAATAAAATTGGATTAAGTATATAGTTCACTTATATGAGATCTGAAAATAATAAAATAATCCAATAAATTATATATTTACCTTATATTATATATATTGTGTTAAGAAAAGTGATTTAGACTTATTTAGGTATATTTAGTGTAGGATCTATTATTAATTCTATGATAAGTAAACTCAACTAAAGTTATATTGTTATTGAGATTAGATTTCCTTTCCACATTAGATATTTATGATTGTTCTCTCTATCAGAGCATCGTGAATGGAAGAAGGTTTAGAAGGAGAAAACTTTGTTCTTCATACAAATATTTGTGTGAAAGTATTAAAGATCACAAAGGAATTCAAAAGGTATGCATTATTATTAATTTTAAAATTCTATTATTAGTGGTTTTAATCTTGATATATGATTTGTAAAATTATGAATTCTTATTATATGTGATATCAGAGCTAGTTATATTATACTAGAACCCTAATTTAATTAGTTAAGATTTTAATTTAATTTTTGTTAACAATTATTTCTATATGATTTTATTGAAGATAAATTTTGAATTCTACAATACAATTTTAGGCTTTTGGAATATATATATATACAATTAGTTTTATATTATATTATATATATATATGTGTGTGTGTGTGTGTGTTTAGACATTTTCTATATATATTATAAATTGAAATTTCATTGTATATATATGTTTGGTTTGGTGTTTTGTGTGTATATATATGTGTGTGCGTTTGTGTTTAGCATCCTGTTTGACATTCTTTTATATATATATATGCTTTAACACTTTATATATGCTTTGGTTTTGAATGTTTTGGAATTCTATTTGCCATTTTGTATATATAAAAATTCTAATGTTTACGGTACATTTTATATATATATGTTTTAGCATTATATATATATGTTTGGTGTTTTTTTTCATATACATATGCTTTGACTTTTGTACATATGTTTTATATATGTTTTGGCATTCTATATATATCATAATCGTTTTGTTATATATGTTCGATGTTTTGTATACATGTTTGACATTTATATTTTTATCGTTTTATATATACATTTGACATTTTTGTATATATCATAATTGTTATGTATATATAATTTTGTCCATATTATTCATGCTTCAAATTTTATGTGTACGTGTTTTCTTTCCATTTAATTTGACATGAATTTATTAATATTTTAAAAAGTTGATGACATTTGTTGAAATTATTTTGATGTATTTCGAGAATGAGACATATCTTGAAAAAAATTTTATGGAGGTGAATTTTTTTATGGGAATTTGAATATATTTTTTCTTATTTAGAATTAAGTTGGTGAAAATAAATATTTATTAGCATAGTGATCATTTAATAAACTAGTGAAATTCTTTTGTATTATTAGAGATGATATTGTTATTTAAGTTAGTTCATATAATCATTTACCCATAAAAGGTTATCATGTGATTAATTTAGATAACTTAGAGCTTTTGTAATAATATAAATGTTAATGATTCTTTTGCTCATAGGTGTTGGATTTTATTTATTATTACATTAGTTTTGAAGTTTATTCCTTTTTCCACCCATAGAGGAATCTTTAATAATATTTTAAAGTACTTAATGTTTAAAATAAATATGACCTATTATTTATTGCCCATGATGTAGACCAAAATTTTGCTATCATTACTATTTTTAGCTCTTTGTGCTTTCTTTGTGAATAATTAATCCTTTTCAATTAAAACTCTGAAGAAAATTATAAAAGATGCAAGGAGGATGTGAAACTAGCTTTAACCATGATGGATGTGGACATGGCAATTAGAGTTGAGAAGTCCACTGATTTAATTGCCTAAAGCATTATTGAGTAAAAAACTTATTGTAAGAAATGGGATAAGGCTAATCACTTAGTTTTGATGGAGATCAATCTTTAACAGTTTAGTTCGAACTATTCCAATTATTGAAAATGCCAAAACCTTCTTTACTTCCATTAGGGAAAGGTAAGCAAATTTTGATAAAGCCAAAGTTGGTCAATTGATGGAGAAGTTTGTTATTATAAGGTATAATGGTATTAGTGGCGTTAAAGATTATATTTTAAGGATGGTTACTCTTTCTACTAGACTAGGTGAGCTTGAATGCCTTTTTAATGACACTTTTATTCTTATCCACACCCTAAATTCCTTACCTTCCTAGTTTAATGCCTTGAAAACCTTTCACAATACCTAGAAAGAAAATTAGGATGTTAATACTTTGATATTCATTTGTACTTAAAAAGAAGAAAGGATGAAACATGAAGCTTTAGGAAGTGTGAACTTAGCTAATTAGTCACATTCTAATAAGCATTTTAATAAAAGAAATTTTAAGGCAAAGGGTAAAGGTGGTCTTGAAAGAAACCTAAATCATAATCACTATGGCCCTTAAACTATGATAACTAAAGATAAATGTTAGTTTTGTAAGAAGATAGGTCATAGAAGGAAGAATTGTTTTGCTTATAAAAAGTAACTAAAAAATAAAAATAAGATGAAAAATAAAAATGAATTTGGTAATTCTTTTGCTCTCATTTGCTTTGAATCCAATTTAATATATTGACTTTAAGGCATCTATCTATGTTGCTAATACCTTGTAAGGATTCAAGAGTAAGTGAAAGTCAAATAAGAATGAAGTCAATTTATGTATAGGAAATGAAGAATAAGTGCAAATGGAATACGTAGGCATAGTTGAATTGAAATTAGATTTAAGATTTATTTTATCTTTGAAAGATACTATATATGTACCATCCATGAGGCGAAGTTTGATTTCTTTATCAAAACTTCAAAATTCAAATGGTTATTTGAGTTTTAATAATGGATCTTACTAGTTATTTTATAATTCTATTGTTATTGGTAATCTTTTAAAAATTGATAGTTTGTATAAGTTGAATCTTGATTCCAAATAATTTGATTCTCTTCATATCATGAATGTTAGTATTAGAAAGCCTTTATCTAAGAAAAATTCTTTTCTTTTATGGTATAGGCGTCTAGATTATATATCAAATGAAAGAATTAATATGTTAATGAAAAAGAATATTATTCCATGTCTTAATAATTTTGATCATGATTGTGTTAACTGTATTAAAGGAAAAATAACTAGAAAAACTAATAAAGATTTGACTCATAGTAAAGAAGTATTCAAGATAGTTCACACAAATATAAGTAATCCTTTTAAGAACACTTTATATGGGAATAAGTATTTTATAACCTTTATGGATAACTTCTCCCATTATGGCTATGTCTACCTTATAAATGATAAATTATAATATCTTGAAAATTTGAAAATTTTTTAAAGTTAAGGTAGAAAAGTAATGTGGTAAAGAGATTAAAATTGTGAGGTCTAATCGTAGTGATAAGTATTATGGTAAAGTAGACAATATAAGCTAACTCATAGGACCTTTTGCCAAATACTTACAGGACTGTGGGATAGTTTCCTAATTTACTATGCTTGAGACTCCTAAACAAAATGGAGTGATTAAAAGATGAAATCGCACTTTAAAGGACATAGTAAGATCAATGATAAGTAAAACTAACTTACTAATTTTTCTTTAGGGTGAAGCCTTAAAATTTGCTATGTATATCCTAAATAGAGTTCTTACCACGTTTATACCTAAAATAAGTTTTAAACTTTTTAAGGGTTAGAAACCTAGTCTAAACCATCTTCGATTATGGGGTTGTCCTATTGAAGTAAAAATCTATGACTTTATGGTATCAAAGTTAGATCCCCAAACCACCAAGTGTTATTTTATTGGATATCCTAATGGATCTAAAGGTTGTAGATTCTACTATCCTACCCATAGGATAAAGAAATTTAAGGTATTAGTAGTAAAACTTCTTAAAAATGATGTTGAGATTTTAGTGACATTTAAAATGATGATAAGGTTTTGAAGGAGGCACCAACTATTTTTCCTATGCTTGTTATGCAAGAAATGATCATGTATTAACCTATTAATAGAGTGCCCAATGTACAAGATTATAAGGGTATTGTGAATAATCCATTTAAACAAAAAGAACCCATTGTGCATATCGATGCTTCTGTTAGATATTTTAAAAGGGTAAGAAGGCCTACAATCACAAATAATTATATTGCGTACCTAGGAAAGGCTAATTATGATATTGGACAAGCCATTGATCCATAAGTTATAATGAAGCAATTTCATATGGATAATCTAGTAAGTGAACAAAGGCAATGCATGATGAGATTTAATCTATGTGTTCTAATGAAATGTCGGAGTTAGTTAAAATTCCAAATAGTTTTAATCCCATTAGTTGCAAATGGGTGTTTAAGATTAAAAAAGATTTAAAAGGCAACATTAAGTAATTCAAGGCAAGATTAGTAGTAAAAGGGTATATATAAAGAGAAGGGATGGCTTTGAAAGAAACTTTTTCACCTATATCTTCTAAAGATTACTTAAGGATTATTCTAGCCTTTATGACTCATTATGATTTAGAATTCCATCAAATGGATGTGAAAATTGCCTTTTTGAATGGAGATCTTGTGACGAAGTCTACATATAATAACTAGAAAGTTTTGTTAAAAGTGGAAATACATATTTGGTATACAAGTTAAAGAAGTCAATTTATAGTTTTAAACAAGCATCTATAGGTTTGTTGAAAATAAGGTTGATTAATGCATATACATTAAAGTGAGTAAGAGTTATTTCATTATTCTTGTTTTATATGTGAATGATATATTACTTGCTATTAGTGATATTAATTTGCTTCATAAGATTAAATCTACATTGTCTTAATTTTTTTGATATGAAAAACTTTAGTAACGTATTGGTATTGAAATCTACAAAAATAAGTTTGGACACTTGTTGGGACTTTCACAAAAAGCTTATATCAATCATGTTCTTGAAAGGTTTAATATGGATAAATGCAAACTTGAAGATGTTTTTATTTCTAAAGGTGATAAATTTAGTAAAGACTAATATCCTAAGAATGAAATTTATAAAAGTTTGATGAAAGATAGACCATATACTAGTGTTATAGGATGTTTAATGCATACTTAAGTTTGTACTAGGTCCGATCTATCTTTTGACATAAGTTTTCTCAGTAGGTATCTCTTTAATCCAAGTGATAAACATTGGATTGTTGTTAAAAAGGTAATAAGGTATTTATAGAAAACTAATGATTATATGTTGGTGTATAAAAAGGTCAATGATCTTGAAGTAATTGGATACAGGGATTCAAATTTTGCTAGTTGTGTAGATGATAAGAAATCAACATTAGGCTATATTTTTCTTTTAACTAGTGAGGTTATCTCTTGGAAAAGTATGAAACAAACACTTACTACATCTTTTATGATGCAAGCAGAATTTGTTGCTTGTTATAGTGTAGGTACACATGCAATATAACTTCGGAATTTTATTTCTAGACTAAAAGTTATTGACTATATCTCAAGGTCTTTAAGGATTTATTGTAATAATTTTACAATAATAATATTCTCAAAGAATAATAAAATATCTAATAGTTCTAAACATATTGAAATTAGGTACTTTACAGTCATATATTAGATTAAGAATATTGACATTCTTGTCGAATATATCGACATTAAGATGATGATAATAAATCCTTTAATCAAGCTTGTTCCACCTATTGTTTTCAAGCAGCATGTTTCAACATGCATATTTTAAGTTCTTTTGATGTAATTGGTTAATGGAAAAGTTAATATTATAAACTTATTTATATTTCTTCTACAATTTACTTTTTTTATGAATTTATTTACCTTTCATTTTGCGTGCACATTATAAAACCTAGATGTTATTATGATAAACTTTATCTTGAGATATAATTATTTTCTTAGTAAAAACATTGTTTGTTTTTGCATAAATATAAACTATAATTGTTTCCTTGGGGAAATTATATTAAAATTAATGTTGTATTTATGAAATTAGTAATAGTTATCTTTTTGGGGAGATAATTATTTATTTTATAGTAATATTGTTATAAAGGATCGTAAAAGGACCTTTACACTGTAGTATGGAATGATCACTTGATTATACTATATGTGTAATTAAACCATGATGTTCTTGTGATTATGTCAATGAGGTATTTGACTCTTGTAATTATAGATGTATTATATAATAAATTAGTATATCATAATCTATAGCTCAAAGTTGGATGCTTTGTTAGATGCGATCATATTTTAAGGTGAATTGTATTAAGTTATGATTTATTTTATAACCACTTATGTTATTGTTTGATCTATGAGTCATTTTTCTTAACCAATTTTCAAAATTGATAAAAACTTAATTAATGTTACCTAAATGGAAGAATGTAAGAATTTTCTTATTCTTGGATTGCCATAATTAAATTCATTTTATTTTTAAATAAAATCAAATTAAGCATATAACTCAATTATGTAAGACCTGAAAGTAATAAAGTAATCTAATAAATTATATATTTACCTTGTATTATATATATTGTGTTAAAAAAGTGATTTAGATCTATTTAGGCATATTTGATATAAGGCCTGTTATTAAGTCCATAATAGGTGGAGTCAACTAGGATTATATTATTATTGAAGTTAGATCTCCTCTTTACATTAAATATTTATAATTATTCTCCCCATCAAAACATTGTAAACGACAAAAGGTGTAGAATAGGAAGACCCTATTCTCTATACAAAAATATTACAAATAAATTCAAGATGTACATATTATTATTTATTTTAATATTCTTCTATTAGTTATTTTAATTTTGATATATGATTTGTAAAATTATAAATTCTTAGGATGTAAAATCTTTTAGACTCAAATTTCACATTCTTCTTCATTAAACTTTAATTTAATTATGTATAAATGAAAAGGTACAAGAAAGATTAGCGTACCTAGACACCTTTAATTTTAGAAGAGGAAGGTTTGAGTCGAGAACGAAACAGGAAAAGGCAACGATCTTTGGGGGTAGTAATTTATTCCATAATTTTTATATTGCACCTTACATATGAGTCTTGCCAAACAAATAATAAAATTTATTAATATATGAAAAAAATTATAATTTATTTAATAAATTATACTCATCTCCTTTAAAATTTACCATATTACATTCACATCCCTTTTATTTTTAAAAATATGTACTAAACTTCCTATCTATATATATTCACATTCCTTTTTTTTATGTTAAATATATTAGCTTTCTTTACTTTTTAAAAGTAAAAGAAATAAATATATATTTATAAAAATAAAAAAATATTTGTAACTAGATTAAATATATCAGAAGAATATAATTCATCTTTTTTTTGGTAATGAAATTAGGTAAAACATAATTCATCTTTTAATAACACTTTACATGTAAAACTTGTAAAAAGGAAAATTCTGATTCCACCTTGCCTATGATTTGGTGGAAGAAACACTCGGCCGATGAAATACTTTCCAATGTAATTTCGTAATTGATAGTCGATGATTTATTTTTCAAATTTGACAACTTAAAATATAAGGGTTCATATTATTACACGTTGTGTGGTCTGCATGGAAAGAACTGATTGTTTTTAGTACGCAAGTGGCGAACAAAATGAATCCAGAAAAAGGAAACCTTCGTTCTTCTAACTTGGTCATGGGGGACTAAGCACATGCTGCACAATAAAAACACGAGGCTACTATTCTATGATGCGAATTGGATTGGAGGGAAAGTGGTTGCAGAATAATATATGTCATTGAAACCTATTTTTCGCATGATAATTCTGTTGTATTTAAAAATAAAATAATTAATTTTATTAGAAATATTATATGAATTAACATTAATTAATTATTAAAATATTTATTTAAGTAATTAATTTTTTATTTTTAACATTAAGCATAGAACAGATTGGCCCCTAATTTAATGTGTATGATTTATGATAGGTTAGATCATGCATAAACCCATATAGGTAGAGGTCCCAACTTACAGCCTTTTAGTGGTCAGTAGTTTCCTATCATAAATCTGATCTTAAATAGAGAGATCAGGGTTATTATTTTGATACTGAAAAATAAGGATTCTCACTCTCCTAAAATTTTCTCTCTCCCTTTTCTCTCTATCTGGATAGCCTAAGGGACAAAGTAAATTGCAATTCTACTCATCGTCATCATTCAAATCAGTTATGGCCTCATCAAATTATACTTCAGGTACACTCATAATTTATTATGATTAATTTCATATTTTAAGATTTTAATTTATATTTTCAACAATTGGTATCAGAGCATGTTGATAGTATGAATTATATGATTATGAGCAATTTTAATTATCTTAGCAAATTCATGAAATTCCTAATTTTTCATTTTATTTTCGTACTTGGAATTGCCACAAATTGGAGATTTTTAATTCGAAACAATGGATCTATTTTTCTTTTAATGAAATCTTGAATCATGATGTTACGTACATTGAGAATATTATTCTATGGTTTGATTATATTTAAATTTGTGATTATTGCAAATTGAAGCCATAAAAATTTTTGAATTTTAGAAATTTATAGGCTTCTGATTGCACAAGATTAAATTCTTTTTTTTTATTTTCTCTGATATATACATATAGGTCAGTATCAGAAATAGGCTAGAGAATTTTTCTTTGCATTTAAAGGCATTAAAATGCTATTTTTTGGAGCTTAAAATCTCTATTAATGGCGAAAAGGAATGCCATGGATGAAACCATGAAAAGAGCTGCTTAAAAAAAAAAAACTTCAACATGAATTCATTCAAAAATTTTTTTCTTCTTATTTGTTTTGGAATGTGCGACACGTTAGCCCCACGGTAAAGTTATCTTGGGAAGACACCATATATATAAAGTAGGGATGCAGCCAGAAATGTCAGAAGAGATTATATTTATTTTGTCTCATTGCCGCATGCTGCAAATCTTCAAAGTTGGTTTGGATTTGACTAAAGAAAGTTGCTAATTTAGTAGAACCAAATACTGTGATTTGACCGAATTGATTGAAGGCCTTCTCGAGAATAGACGCAATCTAGCCAGGCCAACAAGCGTGAGCCTAAGCGCGTGCAGCGAATGCGGCCTATGCGTTAGACCTTTAAGCCTAGGCTTTTGGCCCATATATATAATTAAATTTTATATTTATCTATTTTAAATTTTTTTTTGAGGCTAATAAATATTTATTTTGAATTTTGGAAAGTTTATATTATTTAAAAATGCATTTTATTGATAAAATTTTGGCCTAAAAAATTCATGGACGTTCCTTATATTTTTTTTTGGGTTTAGTGAGTTGTCACTCTTTCTAGTTATGAGCATAACTGTATTAGATAAATTTTGAGCCCTTAATTATGTAATTTTATACATACATAGATACCCAAAAAAATTTTAATTCACACCAATAATAGATAAGGGATATAATAAGACTATTTTCCATAAAATACTATCCTTCTAGGATATTTAGGAGCATATTGCATTGATGATGGAAACACCTTATCGGTGTGACATTGTTAATATAATTTTAGAATTTAAAGTTCTTAGAATAGGTATACAGTAATTATAATATTTTAATATTTCTTGTACCCTATCGGTATGACTATATTGATTACATTTTTATGTAGACTTTTGTACAAACCAAATCATATAGTACATGTAATTTTGATACCATTTTGTTAAATAGTTATTTGACTGATTTATTTAAATTATGAATCTTGTATTATAATTATGTTGTGCACGCATAATTAATAATTTTTCAATCTTGTTGCATTAGTCTCAGTTTTTCAACAACTATCTGTGGTGAGGACTCTTAATGGAATAAACTATGATGAATGGAAAGAGTCTTTGAACATGTACCTAACAATCTCTAAGTAGGATTTAACTCTTAAAGAACCAAAGCCGGCTAATTTATTACCTGAGTCTAGTACTGCAGATAAGACCTATTACAGACAATAGTATGAGTCAAACTGGATCTGTTTGGCAGTGATTAAGTTTGCCATTGAAAAGGAAATTAGAGAGAATATCCCAGATAAAGACACTATTATAAAGTACACGAAATTTGTTGAGGAGAAATTCAATTCTACCTATCTAACTTTAATGTGTTTTAAGTCCAATAATCTTGAAATATCTTCTGAATTTTGGTGGTTGGATTCTGGTGCAACTGATCATGTTACAAATTCTTTAAAAAGGCTTAAGAACCAATGAATCCCAAATAAGAGAGAGAAAAATGTCTTAGGAGTAGCAGGTAGTAAGGTTGAGGTTCAATGCATAGGATTAATTTCTTTATGTTTGTCCTCTGGACATATTTTGGATCTGAATAATGTTATTTATATGCCTTCTACTAGAAGAAATTTAATTTCTAATTCTGTTTTCGATAATTATGGTTATTCCTTTTAGCAAGGAAGTGGAAAGATTGAGATTCATAGTGATTTTACTATTATTAGTAATGCCACCTTACAAAATGATCCATATCATTTGAATTTGAATGATTGTCCTGATGTGTCATTTGATGTTCCTATCAATGTTATGATTGGGCATAAACATCCTAGAATGAGTGAGAATTCTTTCATTTTTGTAGGATTAACGTTTAGGCCACTTTTCTAAAGAAAGATTAGAAAGATTGATAAAATAGGATGTGTTGTTAAACCTAAATTTCTTAGTTTTTTGAAACTTTTAAGTGTGGAGTTGTAAAGAAGAGATAAGACCATATAATCCCAGGTTGAAGAAATTAGACTCTAGAACAATTAGTGGGTTCTTCATTAAGTATTGAATTGGATCAAGAGGTTATAGATTTTATCCCACTTATAGTACTAAGATAATCAAGTTTGATCGGACATTTTATTTTGAGGATAACTTGGATAGTGGGAGTTCGATGCTTAGGCCTATTAATTTACGTGATAAGGCCACCATTCTGCCTATGCCTATTTTGATCCCCTCACCACCAGAAGAGATAATATTAATAATCCAGTTCAGATAAATAAAGATCCTCATGTTGAAGAACCTGATTAGCTAGCTATTGAATTGAGATAATCTTAGAGGATCCGGAGGCTTGCAATACCGAATGACTACAATATATACTTGTAGGAACTTGAATAAAGAAATTTTGATAGGGTAATTTTATCATCTTAGTACTTTATATTGATGATGTTTTGCTAGCTAGTAATTCAATTTTTTTTTCTAGATGAGTCAAAACGTATGTTATCATGTCATTTTGATCTTTGGTAAAACATCTTTTATTTTGGAAATTTGGATCCATCGTGATAAAACTCATAATATTTTGGGTTTATACTAAGCTAATTAGATTAAATGGGTGCATGAAAGATTTAAAATGGATACCTGTGCATTTAGTCCAATGACTACTTAGAAAGACGATACGTTGTTTCAATCATATTGCTCTCAAGCTGATATTGAAAGGGCTGGAATGGAAAAAATTCCTTACGCTTCCGCTATTGGTAATCTTATAAATGCACAGGTCTGTATTTGTTTAGATATAGCTTTTGCTATTAGTGTGCTTGGAAGATATTCAAGTGACCCTAGGATGGATCATTGAAAAGTCGCCAAGAAGATCATGAAGTACCCACAAAGTACCAAGAATCATATGTTGACTTGTAGACAATCTAATATTACTTGAGAGTATTGATTATTTAGATTCTGATTATGCCTTGAACATAGATAATCGTAAGTTAATATCTAGATATATCTTTATGATATTTAGAGGAGCTGTTTCATAAAAAAGTGTTAAAATAGATACTCACAATTACCTTAACAATGGAAGCAGAGTTTATCGCATATTATGAGGTCACTTGTCACGCTGTATGGTTAAGGGAGTTAATATCTGGCATGCAATTGGTTAAGTTTATATCATGATCTCTACAAATTTTTATTGTGATAATTCTTTTGCTATATGCTTCTCTTAAAATAAGAGGAATTCTAGTCATATTGAACATTTTTTTTTATATTAAACTTCTGTTTGTTAAAGAGAAAAGAATGCTGAATCTCGGACTCACATTAAACACAACCCTAGTGGAGACATGCAAGAGATCCGTTAACTTAAGGCTTACCTATAGGAGTATTTAAAATCAAGTAACTTATATGGATCTTGTTAAATTTTTTATAAAGCCTTAGTTTAGTGGGAGTCTGAGATATGCTTATTTCATTTTGTTGATGATTGTGACCAGTAATTGCTTATTTTGAAACATTGGTGATATGTTTTACACATATATAAATCATTTGCTTCCCTATCGGATTCAATGATTTTAAGTTGTTTCTCTTATGAGCTGTGGTCAAAAGATTAACTTTGTATATATATCAAGTTCCTTTAAGATTATGAGACATTAATTTTACATCATTAGTCTCTCTATTGGATTCAGTGATTCTGTATAGTCTCATTTCACTTATGCAATTATTGCTCAATTTGGGTATTGAAATAATGGTAATATGTTATATATATATATAAATCATTCATTTTCCTATCGGATTCAATGATTTTAAGTTATTTTTTCTTAGCTGTAGTCAAAAGACTAAATTTTATTCTGTTCCTTTCAGATTATGAAATATTATATTACTTGTCTCCCTATCAGATTCAGTGATTCTGTGTACTTTTATTCTCTGAATTAAGTTTATAGCTTAATGGATAACTAATTGCTTAATTATTGATGTTTCAATTATTTCATATAATTAATTAATGTTATCCAAGTGGGAGATTGTTGTATTTAAAAATAAAATAATTAATTTTATTAGAAATATTATATAAATTAGCATTAATTAATTATTAAAATATTTATTTAAGTAATTAATTTTGTATTTTTAACATTAAGCATAGAACATATTGAACTCTAGTTTAATGTGTAATGTGTATGATCCATGATAGGTTGGATCATGTATAAACCCATATGGATAGAGGTCCCAACTTACAGCTCTTTAGTGATCAGTAGTTTCCTATCACAAGTCTAACCTTAAATAAAGAGATTAGAGTTATTATTTTGATACTGAAAAATAAGAATTTCCAGTCTCCTAAAATTTTCTGTCTCCCTTTTCTCTCTATCTGGATAGTTTAAGAGGCGAAGTAAATTGTAATTCTACTCATCATTATCATTCAGATCAGTTATGATCTCATCAAATTATATTTCAGGTATGCTCATAATTTATTATTATTAATTTCATATTTTAAGATTTTAATTCATACTTCCAACAAATTCCTCAACTATCAATTTTTTATTATTAATTTTAGTTTCTAAATTTTTTATATAGATCACCTTTACTGTATAATCTATAATTTTCACACTCTTTCAGATTTTAATTTAGTTCTCTTCAAATGTTAATAAAAATTATGGAAAAAATATTCTAACTTGATATGTAAAGTTATTTCTGATCTATATTTAAAAATTTTAAATAGTATGAGTCAAATCATAGTCTTACTTTCATTTTTCGAACGTTTGAAACGTTGGAATATGCAAAAACAATATGAACATGGCAAAAAGTTCTGTGCTAAAACTACATTATGTTGTTCAAAACCAAATCCCGCAAGAGACAGAATTATACATTCAATGAGTATATAATATATAGCATTACTTAGCCTGGGAATCAGGTTTTTTTTTTTTTTTAAACCCATATGAATATATTCCAAATATTGTCTATTCTAATTCTTGATAAATATAAAAAAATTATTTACAATTTTTATTCTTCAAACATTAATTTTGTGAAACTCTAGGTATTAAAAACCATATTTTATCCTTCAAGATATTCTAATGAGTAAGGTTAGCAACATATACTTTTTCAATTGAAAAAAATTATATAATTAATTTAATGATAATAAAACAATGAAAATATTAAAATAAATTTATTATCACCAATAATTTATTAAGTGAATTTTTTATGGATATGAAAAAGAATAAATATAGTTAATTTAAATATTTTAAATTTATATCTCTTTATTGCAATTACTTAAACTTTTCAAAACTTATTTGGTGCATCGTATAAGAGATATATAATAGTATAAATAAATGTTATCATACTTTTAGGTTTGGACTTAACACAGGATAGCATAATATAATTTGATCAACGTTATCTTATATGATTAACATAAGATAAATTAATCCTCTTCCTTTACATTTGATATAACATAATATAATTAGAATAAGTTTTAGAAAAAAATAAAATAGACCTCTTAAAGTATGACTAAATATCATATAACCTCTTTAAAGTTTCAAAACTTATAAATAATCTTATGAATTTTTTTAAAAAAGTAAAAATATTAAAATTTCAATAAAAGAAATAGGAATAGAGAAAGATGACACACATTTTGTTTTTTCTAATTATTTTTTAATATAGTAAAATAGAAGAAGTAATTAAAAAAATAAAAGAAACATATATTTTATTTTCTCAAATGCAATTTAGCCAAGTTTCAATAATAATTTATTTAAAATACTTATGCCATAAATGTATTATAAAATTAATTTTGTTGCTAATAATTATTTTAGTAGAAATTCCATCCAAAATATGGTTAAATTCATGTTAAAAATAATCAGAAATAGTTATAGTTACTTACGTACCTTTTTGTATTTTTTGAAATTAGATTGTCAATATTTTCACTTTTTTAAAAACCTCAAAGGGTTAATTTTAGGTTTTGAAATTTTAGATGGGCTATATAGTGCTAAGCTATACTTTAGAAAGCTTATTTGTATTTTCTCCTAAAATTTATCATTCTTAATTCAATCTTAACTTATTTTTATATCACTCTACCCTATTAATAATTATTATTAAACAAAATTTAGCTTTAAAAATATTAATAATTTAACATTAAACTTCATTTATATATAAAATAAATAAAAATAATAATTATATAAATTATTATTAATTAAAATAATTATAAAATATTAAAAATTTATGATTACCATATACTACAAAATAACTAGGATAAAACTTATTTTGCAAATAAAGCTAATTTTGTTTGAATAGGTTTTCTAGCACTATCATGTAATATACATATATAATAACAAACACATGATAATATAAGTTTATATTATCAAATTATTTATATAGTTATTTATCGAATACTTGATAATATTATATCTTATTATTTAATTATCTTATACAATGCTATCATATTTGTCTGTTAAGTAAGCATAATATTTTTTTCTTTATTTTTAAAGTAATGACTATTATATTACTTAAATTTTATAACTAGTATTATTAGTTTTTTATTTTTATTTTTTTTATAATTGTCAATCTCTTCATTCACTTGTAATATTAAGATGAATGAAAGATATTGAAGTTAATTTCTAAATCTCACCTTAATAATATCAAATATATGTTTAATATGTTTTTAATTATATTTTTTACTATTTATTTTGTTATTATGTGTTAAGAGAAGGATAGATAATTGTAATAAAAATAAAAATAAAAAATTAATAATATTAATTATACAATTTAAAAAATATACTAACTATTATTTTCATAATTGAAGGATCAAATATTACATCTACTCTAATTTATCTAATCCTATTTTATATTATTATATTGCCTAGATGTGTCCTTATTGTGTTACATTTTCAAATTAAAAATAATTTTTAATCTAATTTAAAAAGCGGAGGTTATTAATGAAAAGGAAAGCTAAATACGTGCCCGATTCATCGGAGGAATGCACGACAATTTCTCCATTGTTTAACTTGACCTTCTGTCTCTATCTTTTTGCTTTATTATGTTGAAAGGAAAGTTGAGGACATTAAAAAGCATTTGTTTATGGGGACGCAATTTCCCAATTTGCTTGCGGTTAAAGTACCGTTTTACCGTTTTTTTAAAAATTTATTTCTATTTTACCATCGTTTGAAAACTTATTATCAAAGTATGTATGACGCCATTTGGTGGCATCTATGTGCTGGGAGGTGCCACCCAAGATGGTGCCTCTAGTCTCTTTGAGGGCGCCATTCAAGGTGGCGCTTTCGGTCCTTTTTTTTTTGCTGTTTTTCCTTAAAAGATAATTAATTTTGATATCATTTCAAAATAAAAATTTTAAAAATAAATAATATATGATTGTGACTAAAAATAAATTTTTAAAAATAAATTACTCATTTCATAATTATATTTGATGTCATAAAAAAATATGTTAACTCCACTTTGATATTTAATACATAAATTTATTATAAGAATTAAATAAGAAAGTAGTTAATGATAATAATATAATTAATAAAAATAATAAATATTTAGTAAATAATTAAATTTTATTAAAAAATATAGGATCAACTTTGATATTTAATACATAAATTTATTATAAGAATTAAATAAGAAAGTAGTTAATGATAATAATATAATTAATAAAAATAATAAATATTTAGTAAATAATTAAATTTTATTAAAAAATATAGGATCAATAAAGAATAATTACGTAATTTATATTAATATCTCTCAAAATTTGATCCAATGACACTTAATATTTATCAATTTTTGGAGTTATAAACTTTCAACGTTCGAAATTATATTATTACAAGTAATTATTTAATACATTATTACACATA
The DNA here is from genome assembly GCA_020226215.1 of Sindora glabra. NCBI lineage: Eukaryota > Viridiplantae > Streptophyta > Magnoliopsida > Fabales > Fabaceae > Sindora > Sindora glabra. Next base: position 85,298,460 of record CM035229.1, read on the forward strand.
AGCAAATTTATTGAATTATTCAATAATATTCTTTATATATGAAGTTCAAGATTGTTAAAAATGAAAAGAAATATAATAAAATAAATATGTTTTTTTATTTTGTATTTATTTCAATAATATTCTTACTACTTTGTATTTATTTCAATAAAATTATTTTTATATTGTAACAAAGTAAATACGAAATAACGAGGTTGAAGATAGCTGAAAATTAAAAAAAATGTGATTATTTAGTTGCAATAATCTTTTCATTTTATAATGAAATTAAAATTGTAACATGAATTAATTCTTTTTTATTTCGTGACAATGATAAAATATTTTGGTAATGAGAGACAGAAGTACTGATTAACTATTTTTTAAGAAACTATTATTCGTTTTATCGTTCCTTCGAAATATTTTTTCAAAATACACACAGAAGTTACGCACAGCGGTGGAGAGATGCCAAATCGTGTCGAGGGACGCTAGACAAAATGGCGTCGTTGGCGCTCAAGGGAAGGGACGCCGGACGAAATGGCGTCGTTGGCGCTCAAGGGGAGGGACGTCAGGCGATATAGTGCCTTTGGCCTATGGCACCCTCGCTCCTCATTTCTAAGTTAATTAGCCGGTGACCGTGTCTACTGTGAATCCAAAAGACTTGAATTTTGGTATTGTACATGGCCAACATCCCCATCTACGTTGATAATTGTGCTACGCATTTTTATTCTTAAATGTTTGGTGGACTCGACTCATAACGTATTGAATAAACACAACATTTAATGTCATTTACAAGGATGATGATTATTTATCCTTCAAATATTATAATTAATATTATTAATTTTTTTATATTTATTATAACTATTTATTCCTTTCTTCACTAATAATATTAAAATAAATAATGAGAAAAAAATTTAATTAAAAAAAATATATTTCATATTATGAATATAAAATTTATTAATTTATTTTAATATTATTTATTTATTTTAACATGGTAAATAAATAAAAGAGTAGATAATTATAACAATTGTGAAAGTAAAAAATTAATAATATTAGTTATTATATTTAGGAGATGTCATTATCATCATTTTAAAAAAAAAACTAAATATTGTAATGATTTTAAAGTTTATTATTAAAGATATAAGTACCTACGCAAGCAGATAAAAATGTTGTAATAATTAAAATCATCCTAAATGTTGATGTTTGACAATAAAGTAGTAAGATAGATGTACATAAATATACAATAAACATGGAAAAGAAAGCTAATGTTTACGTAAGTGATGTCCAGCCCCACATCCAGGATGGGTAATGTGGCGGCCATATCTACTAACCCTCTGCGCAGGCTCGGGAGTCACATCCCCGGTGTCTGTGTCTTCTCTACCTCCAGCTCCCACTCTGCCTCTGCCCCTGGCTCCTGCTCTGCCTCCACCTCTACCTCTATCTACAAGCTCTGAGTCATCTGTTATCATGCCACCAAGTGTTGATCCCTGATCATGAGTATGTGAATCAAATGCAGGACGATATGACTGTGATGGACCAGCATCAGCGGAAGGAAAGACATAGAATGAAGATGAAACTCTTGGTATATGTGGAAATGCCTGGAATGAGGATAGAATACCAGGAAGAAATTGGTACATCTGGGATGACGACGGACCATATAGTGCAGCTGGGAACATGGTGGAGGATGAAGGATCATCAGGTGCAGTAGGGTACATAGGAGATGAAGCAGTAATATCAGGCATCATCATCATGGTCTCTTGGGCAGTCGATGGTGGAATCTGTTGCACTGTCGAAGCGGATGGACATCCGCCTGCGACGTATGTCGTGGAACAGTGCGACGTTATCGACGAGAGCGAGGCTGATCATGGTCACCCTCCGCAGGGTCTGGGATATGATGGGCATGAAGAGCTGGCTCCGCATGTGAGTCAATAATCACATGATCAACCTCCTGAATGGCATGAAGGATGGAGTCGGTCGTTGATCTAAGCGCATCGAAGGTGAACCTAGCTTGCCCCTCAGGTGTAGTGAAGTCCTGTAGCGTGGACACCTCATCTACCTGTACAAATTTTTAACATTAAAGTTAGTTACAATACTAATGCATTTAAAGAAAATCAGACACAGAAAACTAGCATGCAGTATTACCACAAGGTCTAGCGCTCCCCCAACGAGTGTAATACATCGCCTGGTAACCCATCTGTACCATGTCATGTAATTGAATCGTGGGCCTAGAATTAGTCATGTGGTCGGCTCGGCGATAGCGCACAAGTCTCGTCAGATATCTCAGAGTGCAATATACGGCTGATGGCGGATGTGCCACTCCTCATCATGCCGACCGGACAAATGAAGGCAATGGACCTCCGCCACCTGCTTCAGTGGCTCAGGAATAACCTGGCGTAGTCCAAACTGCTGTAAAACCTTATCCGGTTGGTGCCACTCGACAATCTGGAAGTGAATGAGCGGCACCACTGCTATCCACATGTCACTCCTGTCAAAACAGTACTAAGGCAATGATGCAGTGACCACCTCAGTGTACAGAATCTAGGCGATCTGAAATTGTAAATTTATTTTATGATTTAAATGCGATAATGAAATGGACAAAGCCCTGAAATAAAAATATCCATTATCCCCTACATACCTGGTCGAGTCGAAGACGGTCCAGCACGTATCTGTAATAGGGTAGGCTGTGTGCCGGACTATCCTGGAACGTCTTCTGATAGTGCCACTTACCAAGTGCAATAACTAAGTTAAAGAACTTCAAAGTGAACTTAATTATAAGTGAAAGTTGAAAATTTTTCTAACTTGTGGGCTAGAGGGCTAATCCCTACATCCCCTTCTGGTATGTCTGAGATAGTAATCGCGGGGGCGATAGTGGGAAATCTATCCCATGTCCATAGCTGCAACAGTAGGCAACATCCTCCTATCTCTCTGTAATCCGGAGCAGTGGCCTTGCAGAGCTCTTTGTACAGATAAGCTAGGCAAGCAGATCCCCAACTGTACCTCCCAGCCTCATGCAAGTGTCCGAGCAAGGGTAAGTGCATGAGGTAGACATATGTGCCGGAGTGGTTTGGAAATAACGTCCCACCAATGAGACACAAAATGTAGGCCCGGGTGAATCTCTGCACTGTCACCTCATCCGCATCATCTGGAAGATGAGTGAAATGCCTCTCCAACCAACTCATCCTTAGTCGCCCCCCTCTGAGGACATTCTCTTCCTCCGGTAACTGGAGTCCCAAATACTCCTCATCAGAGCTCTCCATCCCTAGACAGTGGGCCCCGTCACTGCTCGACCATCAATGGGTAGGCCGAGCTGGAAAGCAACATCCTGCAGTGTAATAGTCGTCTCTCCCTGCGGCATGTGAAAGGTGTGTGTCTCCGGCCTCCATCTCTCTACAAAGGCACTGATCAACTGATGGTTGATCGGCACAAACTCGCACATCGCCAGGCTGTAAAAACCTGCCTCTCGTAAAAAAGGGACAATCAACTCCAGCGGCTGCTGGTGATGGTAGTGATGAGATCGTCGAATCCTCAGCACACGGTCAGGCTGCAAAAGAACAAAATCACTAATTATTGCGTCTGACAATTCAGAAAACTGTTTAGTCAAGTTTTTTAAGATTTAACTATTTCCATACATGACCTGCCCAAATCGACTGGGATATGTGTGAGGCCTGAGCCGTCAGCAGTGAAGGATTTCGTGGACCAGGGTCAACGCGTCAAGATGTGGATGCCATCTGCCGCGACAAGAATTGCATTAGAATGGAATTTAAACACACACTAGGTTAACATACTTGTGCAATTTAAGTACAAAGATCAACATAAGAATTTATATGCACTTGGACGATTAACTAATAGTTTGTTCACATTACTAGTAATGGGGTAACATATATATACATAATGACGTGTAATTTTACAACCACAAAAAAAACACATAATCCGATCGTTACACTTATGACATTGGTTAAAATACTGCGTAACATATCTGCGAAAGTAAATAATCAAAATTAATGTAAAGAAGGGCCTTCCTCCCCATGTAGTAGTGGGCAGCGCCTACGATTATGTCCTTTCATCTTACAAAGACCGCATTTTTGCTTGACACCACTCTCTTGAGGCCAATCCATCTCATTTCTAATCCGAGTTGACTTTGGTCGTCCCTTTGCACGCAATCTTCCATAATTTGGGACTAGGACGGGAAATGGTGGTAGGTTATTTCATTGCGACCACTCCCTGATCGGCCACCACTCAGATTTGTAGTAATTGAGTAGTGTGTCAAGCTTGTATACAGCATTGACGTATGGTTCCTACGATATGTTGATTGATGCACAAGCAACAATAATATGAGCGCAGGGATACCTATATGCTTGGAATTGTCCACATTCACATTGCCCTTTGTCTAATAACACTTGGATGATCTTTTCACATGTTCCCCTGACCATATCAGGGCCCTCTACCACCTCAAACCTAGTTTCTTGTCTATTATAAGCACGAACGTGGTAAGAAGAAGCACGTGACTGGATAGTCGCAAGCTCTTGTCTGAATTTGCTTGTGTATATGTGACCTTGTTGTAGCTCAGCATGTGCTTCTTTTACCCTTTCCACAAAGTACTTGACACATCTATAGTATGTTTGTTGAACAAGGCCTGTGATTGGTAGCTTCCTTAATCCTTTGAAGAGGCCATTGATGCACTCTACTATGTTAGTCGTCATATGACCATATCTTCTGCCTTCATCATAAACAAGTGTCCACTTTTCCATCGGAATAGCGGTCAACTTCTTGTGGATCTCCTCATTAACTTTCCTAAGGTTGTCCAATCTCTCCATAGCCTTTTCCCAACTGGGCTCATATGCTGAACAGAAGGAGCCAAATAGGTTAATCGGGTTGAACTACCAGATACACAAATTTACAGATGAAAGGTTCAACAAAGAAATCATGCTATAAGTCATACCAATCTTAAGGACAGCTTTCCTGACATTGTCATCCCTGCATTTCTTGCGAACGTTGCTGGTAATATGTCCGATACATTACCGGTGAAAAACATGAGGAGGCTGCCATCCTAGACCTTCGGTGGCTACAACATCTTTTATAACTCGGTGTCGATCTGATATCAGGCATATTCCTTACTGGTTCGTAACATTTACCTGTAGTAATGCCAAAAACCAACTCCAATTCTCATAGTTCTCCTTGTCAACAATGGCAAAGGCAAGAGGAACGGGACATTTGTTACCGTCCTGGGTCGCAGCAATCAGTAGCACGCCTCTGTACTTGCCATACAGATGCGTTCCATCAACTTGTATGAATTGCTTGCAGTAGGAAAACGCGGCAATGCATGGCTTGAAGGCCCAGAAAACTCGGTTGAAAACATGCTTTTGTGGATCAACACGGCCGTCAACT